>ML785964.1:289363-327127 GCA_009831015.1 Picea engelmannii
TTCATGTCCAAATACCTTCATCAATCTTGCGGTCCAAAACCCATGACTAGGGTTGACATCAATGAAAACAACCAATCTTCCAACAGTTGGCTCTGTGCCTCAACCTAATTTTGGGAAGGAGGATCTAGTGTGCAATGCGCAGATCTCCTATCCTATGTGAAGTTTGGCTTTTTGGATTTGTGCATGGGAGCATATGAATGTAAGAAGATTGAATACTAATAAAGAAGAAGAAGAAGTTGGTGGACGTAGCCCCACACTAGGATGAACCACGTATATCCTGTGTCTTGATCTGCTTTGTGCAATGTGGATTATGATGTTTATCTGCTTAGTTTTGTTATTATAATGTAAGACGAATGCATCTGATGTTGTTGCATAGTTCTTAATGGTGTTAAAGATAAATGAGTGATAGATATGAACTAATGCCATATGTCAAGTGATTGAAAGTGCTTGATCTTTGTTGTTACTGCGTTGTTCTGTAATAAGGGTTTAATGTGCGATGTGAATGAAACTCAATAACTAATGAATATTGTTGTCTAAGTGCTCTGCTAAGTGTTGTAATCACATATCGGTGTCCCATCTTGGTTACAGACACTTGAGTCATGTAACCCCCCTGCCTCTACCTCGAGTGAGACTTCATCTGCTTCACAGGTGTTGCCGAAAGGGCCGGTAGTTAGGGTTTTGTTGGTGCGTTGTTGAAGCATTGAATCCTGGGTCTTCCCCTGTGCCAACAAATGGTTCCGTTGTCGGGACCTCAAACTGTGATTTCTGGGAACTGAAGAAAAGAGAAATATTTGTGGGTAGATATGTTGTTGTAGTGCGTAGTATTCTACTTGATTTGAAAAACTCTGTGCTAAGAAAAAAACCCGATCTGAAGAAAAGAGGTAAGATCTTAAAGATTTGTTCTCTGGTAAGGGTAATATAAGTGGAAATGTTTTCTTCAAAAGCATGAATCTAGGTATGTTTCATAGGTTTTGTCCTAGTCTGAATGGTAGGGCATAGTTAGAAGAAAGAATTGATATGAATAGAGAAAGATATGTTATTCCTATGCATAAAAAGAATTTTTGGACTAATAAGTGGATGCAGGAACCTAGAAAGATTTTTTGCAGATTGTAGGTCCATCATTGTGATCCCAGTGCATAGTACAGGAGAGGCTAGGGATCGTTTAAAAGAAAGAGAGGATTAACACTTTGTTATAATTGTAGAAGACCGTGACATCTTTCTAAGGAATTCCTTGGTATAGGTCCTATTTGTCTTTTTTGTAAAGCTATTGGTCATGAGGTTGAGGATTTCCCAAGGATGATTGCTAAAGTTTAAAATATGAGCATGAGACAATAAAACTATAACGAAGGTCAAGAGACTAAGGATATGTTAAAGAATCATAAAGATAAAGAGTTAGAGACTATGTTAATACAGTTAAAAGAAGTAATGGATGATCACAGTGACATCAGTTTACCAGAAATCCTGTAAGAAAAACAACACATAGTTACAAGAATAGAAGACTTCAACATAGACTGTGTATTGGATGAAGAAACACACGTGAATATTATGACAGAAAGCACTTGGGAAATTTTGGGAAAGCCTGCTATGGTACCTTCATTGGGAAGGATAGGCTTTTTTAAAGGAAAGACGATAACCCTATGTGGAAGAGTTACTAATGTACCTATGATTTCTCATGAAATATAGACTAAAGAATAGTTTGAAGTCATTAAATTTATTGAGAACAACCCTCCTTTTCCAATTTTGTTAGGAAAGACTTGGATTGAGAAGGATCAGATCAGAAGGAAAGTAGAGGAAGAAGCCACATAAAATAAAAAGCAATAACTAAAGGATTTCATAGCTAGAAGAATATATCAACTGATAGAAGAATGAGAAGATGAGTCAAAGCAATAGAACGCAAAAGAATTAGTTGTCGAGGTTGAAAGAACGCAAAAAGGTTTGAAGGACCTATCCATGCAAGAAAGAAGAATACCTACCCTGGAGTTAATAAGAGAAGAGGTATCGCCTTTGAACCCTTTGAAAGAATATCAGCACTATGAAGCTACTACGCTAAGAGAAGATAAGAATAAGAATGGAAAGAGGAATCAAGAGACTCAGATCACATGAAATAAGGAAAGGAAGCTCTGTAAGAAGAAATCCAAGTTAGAAAAACTACAGGAAGTTTCAGAGAAGACTTCGCAGGAGGCAGATCTGCAGAAATTGAACCTTGCCAGAATAACAGAACTTCTCGGAATGGGACTTCACCATGACGAAGCTATATGACCGTTGGAGGCACCATGACCGTTAGAATGACGCCCCAGAATGAATAGAAAATGTAGTTATGAGCGAATGGACCATTAAGACCGCACCATAACGGACAGATTCACATTAATGGACGCATTCCTTCCTGTTTGAGGAGTCCATTACAACGCTTTTCTATTTAACCCGTCGGACACTGCGTCGGGACCACTTTTTTCCACCCGTGATTATCCAAGCTATCAGAGAATCGATTGTATATCGCGTTGTGATTTCTAGACCTCGGCATTTGTTGGATTACCTCGCTCATCCATTCGCCTACCCAATCTAATTGTCTACAAGTGTGAATGTCGGGAAAACCTAGCACGTTATAGATATTTGTTGGGGATATCCTTACGAAGATAATGGTTGATAGACAATTTTCTATAGGAATACAGGCATCATCGACTGGGGGAATGCAAGCATCCCCTTCAACTGGACTTTGTTCTAGTTGAACCACGATTGAGAAGCGAAGCAAGTATTGAGATGATCTGGCTAATGCGAAGAATATCATGTCGGCCTTACTAGATTATATACCACCTTTGGCTAGCATGGTTAACCATGACAACATCCCACGTGACTTTGAGTACACGTTTATCACTGCGTACATCCCGAAGGGAATACACATAGTTGGAACCTAGTTTGGACAAATCCTAGCTCTGCATAACAATGAATTTAATCTCGGTGACAGAAAGAACTATGCCATGCTCGTGTCCCATAGGTATTTGATGAAGACGATTGGGAAGAAGTCACACATAGTCTCCCAACTGTGGATTAAGGAGCTCGCGTAGTCAACGATACTAAATGTGATGAAGATCCCTCACTTTGGTCGACATCAGGAGGTTAACTCTTGCATTAAACTCCTCCTGTCGTGCTATCATGGAGGATATTTGTGGCTTGACAAGCGCATTACTGTGGATTTGGCGTTGATCCAGCTGATCACGAGACTGAGCATGCAGGGACCGGACCCTCAATAGTTCTACCCAGAGAAGACTTCAAATCGCTCCCTGGAACAATGCATAAAGGAGGATTATGGTGATGTAGAAAAGGGAAAGAAAGGATACAAGGTAGCCTCCATCCAGGATGGCGCAGTGCGCCTATCTTGCCAACTTATAGCTGGAAAGCTCATCCAAAAGAACCTTCTGAAACAGGTCACTGGGTTCGTAGTGGACCTCGCTGGGAAGTGCGTGGAGGGGATGCAAATGAACTGGGCGATTTACCTCTTCAACGAGCTCGAGAAATATTGTCGCGAAGAAAAATATCAAGGGTATGAATTCCATTTTAGCTGGTTACTTGTATTGATCACATTTGTCGCTTGGCAGATGCCAGAAGGAGTGACATTTCGAGAATTTGATCCATCGAAGTCGTTGGCCGCAAGGTTCTCCACCTTGTGGTATACGAATGACATGTTGAAGTAGTGGTAGTCGAACACTGTGTTCCATGCCTACTACCATCATCTGAAGCGTGCTATTGAGGCATTTCCATGCATGACATCGAAAACATTGCACCAGTACAGATTGCTAGCGAAGTTCTGCACAGATCGACACTTTATCTATATCACTGCATGCAGGGATGAGAGTAAGGAGGGGTTACAGTCCTATTATAAGTTGACCGATGAAGACATGGAGGAAATCACCAAATGATGGTTGTCGTAGTTCCTTGTACCGGTTGAATATAAAGAACTCTTCAACCTCGACATCATAGGAAGTCCCTTGGTCACCCGGGTTGAGCATGATGGACAGACTAGCGCGAAGAAAAATGAGGGAGTACAGAACACAAAAACTGATGAGGAGGACAACACCTTGGAGGAAAGTGGGTTTGACTCGCCCGTAGGAGGAGGAGGAGATGAAGTAAATCAAGAAGGAGGAGGGGAAGAAGGAAAAAAGAAAGGAAAAGGCGAATTTACACCGTCGAAGGATCCCCCTATCGAGGCTGAAACATCGAAGAAGAGGAAGTTTTCTCCACAGAAACCCTCAGCAAGAAAGAAGACATGCGCCAGTAAGCCCAAGATGAAGGCCACACTTACAGAGGATGATGTTGACCTAATCATTGCAACCGTGGAGGATGCTTCAGAGGATATCTTGCTTCGATATGGAACAAAGCAAGAGATGTTGTATGAAAGAATCAAGAAGGAGTTAAAGGAGATACAGTAAGCCATCCATTCGAGCCGCTTAGTACCTATTGCACCTTCCTCGTCGAAGATTGCATAATTGGGGGATGATCCCGCCCAATTATGAAGACTAGAAGATGAAACAAAGGCTCAACTTCATTGAGTCCATGAAGAGAAGGAGAAGGCTACATAAGCCTTGAATCAAGAAAAGGAGGAGGTCTTAGAGAAACTACGAGTTGCGCAGTCTTGCGTAACCGCCTACGAGAAGGAGAAAGATGAAATTTGGGCGATGTTCGAGGAGGACAAAGCAAAGATATAGAAAGAAAAAGACCAGTTTCTTGTAGAGTAGACTGTGGTCAAAGAGGCGGTGACTAAATCACTTTTCTCTGTGTCGGGCTTGGCACAGGAGGAGAAACATTCAACCAAGATTCAAGTGGGGAAGCTTGCTAAGGCCATTCAGCAGCTTTAACCAAGGGTAATAGAGTTAGAGCTCAAAGTAGTGTCAAGCACTCCACAAGAAGTGCGCGATCAGAGGGAGGAAGTCGCCAAGAGCGCAGTTGGAAGGATTAGGACCCTCGCCTTAGAATGTAAGTAGTTGAGTGATCGAAGTGCACATACCTATGACTGCCTTGCAGAAGACCTAGAGCTGAGAAAACTGGAAGCAAAGTTGTAGGAGGCGCAACAACAGGAATCCACCGTGCAGGCACAGATGAAGCTACTCATTGTGGTCAAGCGAATGAAGAGATCATAGGAACAACACACAGTTCAACAGTAGATTACTGCCATGAAGAGTAGAGTCTTGGAGTTTAGATAGATACTACAGTCGGTGCAGGATGAAGCCAACACGATTTTTTAATATATTGAAGGACAAGGCTCACAACTAGACTAAGTGGTTGCGACAGTGGAACAACGCCTGGAAGGGATTGTTATAGAGCAAGTGATTTGGGAGTTTGTTGAGCATGAGGCTCTAGAGAAGCAACAAGTCAAGGCAAATCGAGTTAAGATCAAGGCCTTTGAAGCAGCGTTGCCCAGATCTGAGTGACTCGGGATGAGTCACAGGTGAGTGTTCGGGGCCTATTGTCCCTTGACCAAGTTTTGAGGAAACATTGGTCGTGTTTGACCACTTTCGGGACTTTGACAGGCTGGTCGAAGATGGAGCGCCCAGGCAGAGCTGAGATCACGAGATATTACTTATTTTTCAGACTTGTGGACCCAACAAAGGGTTTACTAGGGTTTATGTAATGGGTTATGGGATGTTTGCCCACGAGTTTACCCATGATTAGGCCTTTTTGTAAATGTATAAATAAGTATCTAAGCGATGTACAAAGCCTGGCTGGTTGGCTATGTGTACAATATGTTGTAAGCATTAATGTTGGTTTAGTGAAAGAGTATGTTAAGGCTTGCAGGGCTAAGTGCAAGAGGAAATAAGTTTCTTTGTGCAAACATACTGTGTATAGTAAGGCTTTGTGCTAATAATGAGTTGGCTTTATGCCTCAACCTGATTTTGGGAAGGAGGATCTGGTGCGCAGTACATAGATCTCCTGTCCTCTGCGGAGTTTGGCTCTGTCTATTTGTGCACAAGAGCAGATGAATGTAAGAAGATTGAAGACTAATAAAGAAGAAGAAGAAGTTGGTGGACGTAGCCCCACACTGGGGTGAATCACGTATATTCCACGTCTTGATGTTCTTTGTGCAATGTGGATTATGTTGTTTATCTTCTTAGTGTTGTTGTTATAATGTATGATGAATGCATCCGATGTTGTTTCTTAGTGCTTAATGGTGTTAAAGATAAATGAATTCTATATCTGAACTAATGTTATATGCCAAGTGATTGAAAGTTCTCGGTCTTTGTTGTTACTGCATTGTTCTGTAATAAGGGTTTAATCTACGATGTGAATGAAACTCAAGAACTAATGCATATTGTTGTCTAAGTTCTCTGCTAAGTGTTGTAATCATAGATCTGTGTCCCATCTTGGTTACAGACACTTGAGTCATGTAACCCCTGCCTCTACCTCGGGTGAGACTTCATCTGCTTCCCAGGTGTTGCTGAAAGGGCCGATAGTTAGGGTTTTGTTGGTATGTTGTTGAAGCGTTGAACCCTGGTTCTGCCCCTGTGCCAACATGCCTCCTCTCATTCCTCTAGTGGTATCATGGCCAATACTCAAGGCTTCACCCCACAGTTAGTTTTTGGCCTATACAATTACAAAATAATACATTTACAATATTTACATGCCATTGCATGGAAATCACCAGTAGTGATTAATTAAATATACTCAGGGTTTAGAGAGGGGTTGTTACGATCCCCTCCCCCTTCAAAGGAGCACCTTCCTCAGTGTTCTTTACTTCTTAGAAACACCTTCCATACCTTCTTCTTTCAACCGTCTCAAAAAGGTTATTCCTCTTCTTGGTCTGGTATTTTCCTGGATTCTTGGCATTTAACATATGCCTACAACAATTTCAAACAACAAACATATTATTCACAATTTCATGCAAAAACAATTATTTTTGTTCAAACTCAAGTGAAAATATTCACAAATCAACACAATTACTTATTTGTGCAGTTCATGGATCTGCATCCATATGAATGCCTCATTATCTTGTCTAACTGTTTTCCTTGACATGCCCATTGTGTGCATGATCCCAATCAACACTCTACAAGAGTAATCAAAGTCTCTTCTTCCTTGCGGTCACTCACCCTCCAGGCCCAGACTCAGGAATCCCCTTCTTTGCTATATAGTCCCTCGAGCGATCTATCTTGCCTTGCCAAGGATTTCTCACATGAGAAGAGTTTTCAGATAATTCATCGAGTCTTACAGCTGAGGTGTCCCTTTGACTTGCTCCGTCGAAAGTGTTCCTTTGGCCCAGGTCACCATGACACATCATTTTATGGGGATCATGGCTTATCACAGGATTTCCATGTCACTATAGTATCCATTTCCATGATTTTTAGTTTGACATCCATTATCTATCCTTTTAGGAAAGATCTTTCATCTCACTTGTATCACATACATCCAATAATTTGTGAGATGATATTATCAATTTAATCACAATTTCCATTTTCAGATTTGTTCCCTATAGGAACCAAATCCCACAAGTATGAGATGTATTCCTTCTCATAACGGTTTTTCTCATTTACAATTAGCAAACATTGGTCTTCATTATGGTCTTACATCATTTCCATGCCCAATACCCTTCTTCCTGCAATTCATTATTTACACAACCAAACAAATTGTTAGTTCTCATGCACTATATATTTTCATTGCACACTTTTTAGTGGCTTCCAAACTATTTCAAAACCATGCATACAAAAAACCACATCACTTTTATATATTCAATGGTATAAAACAAAACAAAATTTCAATTCCTCTTACATGCATCATTTCAGCATACCAAACTTTTCAAAATGCAATCAAACATTAAATGGAATTAATCAATGTGTCAATGTCCATGGCCACATTCACACACATTGCACCCTTGCATTGTTTCCATATTATGACATTTAAGTTAGGCACTTTTCCATGGTGTGTTGGGTTTTCATCCAACCTATCACCATATGGATTCTCGATCCACATTCATTATTACAATAGAACTCCTTTTCTTCTTTAAGTTGACAATGACCTCAAATCAACATGCATTTTACGAAATTAAAATTTCCTATGAATGCACTCAAGCATTATTTCTCCTCTGGTAACCAAGGTGCCAACATTTATGGCCACCTAATTTCTCTGTTTACCATTATTTCATTCTGTAGAGAACTGGAAAATACTTCTTCCACAAGGGGTAGTCCCACACATGCCTACTCTCTTACCACATGTATCTCCTCAATGCATTTAATCAATGTGTTTCTTATGAGCACTTTTGTTCCCAATAGCTCCTTGATTGGTGATGCAGGAGCATCTCTCCATGTCATCCAGCCAACCAGCCAGTCATGTCAGTGCATGCATTCAAGGCTGAAGAGAGGCGCAACCCTCAACTTCAGTTTTGAATTTGAATGTAATTAATATTGAAGGTTGTTGAGCCATGAAGCCGTGTCTTTGTGTAGGCTGTAGATGGATAGGCCTTTAATGTTTTGTAAGGATGAGATCTAGATCCGATGCTGGACTAGACAACCCATTCAATGTAATTGAATAGGGTAGGTAGATTGGAGGGAAGAGCTCGAAGAGTCCCCTCATGTAAAAAGAGATTTAGGATCTCATTTTGTAAGTGTAAGCTCAAGAGCATAGGAGAGAGTCTGTGAGTAGAGAGAAGAAGAGAGAAGAGCCGAGACCTTGTTACAGGCCACGCTCAGGAACACCTTGTATAAACATGCATTTTCCATTTAATATAAACAGAAGCAGTTTTTCCTGCATGTATTTCTGTGTTATGTGGATGTCTATGAGTGTTCTATTATGATATGAATGTATGTTATGTTGAGTTGTTTGGTTTCAGACTTGAGAGGTCTTTGAGGCTTCACACCAGGAGGGTGTGACAGAACATTGCGGGTTTTGATAGCCGTGCACAGGGGATGCATTTCTGAACTCTGCGGAGTCAAATAGAGGCGTGCCAGGTGGGCACAAAAGTTGAAATCAACAACTCGGAAGAAAGACCTGTGAGGTTGCTAAACACCTCAGAAGGCAAGGCTGTGGAGAGGAACACAGTTGCAGACAGAATATCTGAGGAGATATGTGGAGCTCTGTCAGGTGGGTATTGAGCCAGTGCAAGGGGTACATAGAAGAACTCTGTTGTGAGTTATGTATAACCATGCTAGGAGGGCATTGAGACAGTTTGTAGACATGCATAAGAAAGAGAACTCCCTTGAGTTTTGTATTTAGGAGGAGAATCCACTGAGGGATCTTAGCAGGGTTGTTGAACACCCTGCATATTTAGCAAGGGGTTGCTTGAGCAGAAGGATAGCCAGGAGGGCATCCAAATTCTCCATCTACAGGAGAAAGGAAGAAGGATTTATTTCCTTAGAGATCCGAGTGTTTGAGAAGCTCAGGAGAGATAGCACTTTGTGTGCGTGAAGACTTTGTAGAGGCACAGAAGTCAAAGAACCCCTTGGGGATTCAAGGATAAGCTTAGGAGGAGTAGTGCTTTAGGTGCACAGAGTGTAACTGCAAGGAGTGCAGAAACCACATAACTCTTTGAAGAGTTCAGAGTTCCCCAAAGCTCAGGAGGGACAACGTTCTTCATGTACGCGCGGGAGAACTCATAGTAAAGGAGTTCGCAGAGGAGAAAGAAGACAAAGGTCGAGGCCTTTGAGAACTTGAAATTCTTCCAAATCCTGGAAGAAAAAGTTGAAGCTCAAGAGGAGGCATAACAGTCGTCCGATCAGACTGGAAAAGAGATCTGGGCCGTTGGTTTTCCACGTCCAAGAGAGAGTAGGAGGAGTGCACAGAAGGGGGAGATCGTGAGCCATTGGATCTCACATAGATACCCGTCAACCGTTGGATCGGGTGAAGACGCGCGGAGTTTAGTCTCTGGAGAGTGCGTAGGAGATCGGTGGAACGGACGGTGGAGACATTTCATCAAGAAGTGTCGAAACTCCGTCAGCTATTGGGTCGGCCAGGAGTTGCACGAGGTTTATGCTTCGTGAACGGGAGGAGGAAAGTCCCGACGAGAGGCATGGCCATCGGGATATCGACGTTCATGAAATCGGGAGTCACGAGGACGAGAGATCGGGAATTTTCATAGTGAAAATCCCGGAATCAATCTGAGCCATCCATCTTGAGGAGACACATGGCAGAAATCGAGAACCCGTCGGTATTTCAGCGACCGGGGTTTCAAGTTGACAGAGAAAGTGTGTCATCGGGGCATCACAAGTCGTGAAATCCCGAGATTGAATCAGGATCGTCCATTTGTTGGGACACGTGGTAGAGATCGGAAGTCCATTGGAATTTCGGGAGTTCCGAGGACAAAATGTCGGGACACTTTGGGAATTAAAGTCGCAAAACCCCGAGATTAAATCAGAACCGTCCATCTTGAGGGGAAGCGTGGCAACAATTGGGGACATTGGGAAAAATCTCGATAGGAGAGTCCATCGGCATATTGGGGTTCGATATTTCGTGAATCCGAAGGACAAGAGATCGGGTAAATCCATGTTGGAAATCCCGGAAATGATCTGAGCCGTCCATCAGTTGGGACACATGGGCGAGATCGAGAGCCCATCAACATTTCGGAGATCGAAGGTACAAGATGCTGGAGCATTTCAACAACGAAAACTCCGAAATCGCGAGAAATGATCAGGACCATCCTTCATAGGAGGACGCCTGGCAAAGATCCAAGCATTCGGGGAAAGTCCAGAAAGAAAATTCATCCATCGGGAAATTGGGAATCTCGTGGACAAGAAGTCCATACACTTCATAATTTCGAAGTCCAGAATCCAGACAAAGTGAAAACTCCATTTTAGGGCCAACTGCCATCATATCGAAGAATCGGGATTCGAGAGATCGACAGTCTGGGGGACATAGACATTTCAGCATTTGAAACCTCGAAGTCCTGAGGGAGATCAGAGCCATTGATTTAGTAAACAATCACAACCGTTGATTGTTCTTTACAGAGGAAGGGCTTCCTAGTGAAGTCATATCGGGATTCGGAGAATCGGGGATCTGGGGGACAAGAGGTCGCGTACACTTCGACATCAGAAACCCCAAAATCCCGAAAGGTTGTAGGACCGAGGTCATATGAAAGGAGGTCGTGTGGATCACGAGCCTAGCCTAGAGGGCTAATTGAAGATTTGAGCATATCGGAAAAGTGGAGATCGAGAAATCGGGAACCAAAAGGTCATGACATCGGGATTTTGGAAAACCCCGAAACCTGATTTTCTATTCTTTTGTAGTGAAGAGAATAGTGACCGGGCCTAGAGGCTGTGAGGAGAAGAAAATACCTGTGGGTCAAACTTAAAGGAGATTCCAGTGGAGAATCGAAGGAGCCACTCCGGCTCGAAGTTAGAATTTGAATGATCCTTAAGACCGGGAGGTCAGTGCAGAGGTCTTTGCCGGGGAAGAGGGTGAGTCTGCGTCAGTATGGTATCAGAGCATGATTCTTTCTTGTATATTTCAGGCAAGGGAGATAAAGGAAGAAGACAGAGTACTGAAACTATGTAAGGATTTATTTGCAGGTAGGCAACAATCCAGAAGACAGTCAGGAGGACTGTAGGAAAAGGCTGAAGCACTCAGGCTTGCAGAGTGACAGCAGCAAGTTTGCTAGAAGAGCAGACAGAGACATCAACATGGCTACTGAAGGTCGTAAGTATGCTGGAAAGAAAAGCCCAGAGCTGATGAGCACAATCGAAAGGGGGAAAGAACTTGTCGACATCAGGGCAAGAATAGAAAACATTGCATTGCGGATGCAGCAGAAAGAAAAGCCGAGATGGGTGTATGAATGGCCCATGAAGAAGGCAAAAGCAAAATGGCTAGTCAAGGAGTTGATGGCTAGAAGACAGCATAGGCTGTTAAGAGGATGGTTGAGGTAGGTTGAAAAACTCAATGGACCAGAAGAAGAAATGGTTCAGATATGTGAACCAGAGACTGGGAAAATTCTCGTTGAAGAGAATGAAATGGGATCAGCTGGAGATCTCAAGAACTGCCAGGAGGGCAGAGAGGAAATTCCAAATTTCCAGGTGGGCAAGGAGTTGAGATCAGCTGAAGATCTCGGGGACTGTCAGGAAGATAGCTAAGGAATTTCACATTGCCAGCTGGGCAATAAAATGAGTCCATTGCGGGATCTCAAAGACTTCCAGGAGGGCAGCAAAAGGCTTCCAGTTTGCAAGGTGGGCAAAGGAACAGAGATGGAATCAATTGATTCCATGGACTGCCAGGAGGGCAGTGGGAGCATCTCAAATCGCCAGGTGGATAGAGATGAGAATACGAGACTGTCTGAAAGTCTCATGGACTCAGAGGTGAGTTCAATTCAGCAAGGAGTGTTGATGAAGATGGGATCAGTTGATCTCATAGTCTGCCAGGAGGGCAGCAGGAAAATCCCATATTGCCAGGTGGGCAGGGATGAACAGATGAGACTATCTGAGAATCTCATAAACTCAGAGGTGAGTTTGGATCAGCAGGTGAAGCTGACAAAGGAGGAAGATATGAGAAATATTATGATGATTTGGGGAATTGAAATACCCCTACCACTTAGCTCAGAGGAGGCAGAAGTCTGTGTTTCAGATGAAGCAGCAACAACAGAAGGACAACTAGCTGAGACTGTCAGGGAAGAGGAATTGGAGCAGACTTTGGAAGTTTCCCAAGAAGACGAAGAAGAAGATGAGCATTCTGAGGAGTGTCTCAATTCTTTCAGCTAGGAAGCTACAGCACTGAAGCTGACAGCAGAAGAAGAAGAAGAGGATGATGAGAATTCTGAGGAATGGCTCATTATTTTCAGCCAGGAGACTGAAAAGACTGCAACATGGGAGTTTGCAGAAGAAGAAGAAGAAGAAACCGACAACATTAGTTTGGCTGATCTGTATGAACAAATTGAATCCCTGGAGAGAAGGGTGAAGGTGAAGGGCATGCACATCCAACAGGTGAAGTTGGAAGCTGATGAAGAAGGCATGGGAGATCACAGTGATCTGCCCATGTGCCAAAAAAATTTGCAGTCGAGGAGACTGCATGAACAGGTCCAGCTATTGGAGCAGCTGGATGAAGTGATAGACAAGATCAGAAGGCTAATGTTGAGATCAACAGAGACTGCCAGTAAGGAGAAGTTGGGCAGAAGAGAAGTAGCAACAGCGCAGCAGCAACAACAACAAATAGATGGAGCAGATGAACAACTCCAGAGATTTGTTTGGGATCCAGGAGGATTTCAACAGCTGAGATGGGAACTCATGAGCAGGAGCTCATGAATTTTGCAGCTGAGGAGTATGATGCAGGAGCATCTCTCCATGTCATCCAACCAACCAGCCAGCCATGTCAGTGCATGCATTCAAGGCTTAAGAGAGGCGCAACCCTCATCTTCAGTTTTGAATTTGAATGTAATTAATATTGAAGGTTGTTGAGCCATGAAGTCGTGCCTTTGTGTAGGCTGTAGATGGATAGGCCTTTAATGTTTTGTAAGGCTGAGATCTAGATTCGATGCTGGACTAGACAACCCATTCAATGTAATTGAATAGGGTAGGTAGATTGGAGGGAAGAGCTCGAAGAGCCCCCTCATGTAAAAAGAGATTTAGGATCTCATTTTGTAAGTGTAAGCTCAGGAGCATAGGAGAGAGTCTGTGAGTAGAGAGAAGAAGAGAGAAGAGAGAAGAGCCGAGACCTTGTTACAGACCGCGCTCAGGAACACCTTGTACAAACATGCATTTTCCATTTAATATAAACAAAAACAATTTTTCTTACATGTATTTCTGTGTTATGTGGATGTCTGTGAGTGTTCTATTATGCTATGAATGTATGTTATGTTTATGCACTTGCAGGAGTTGTTTGGTTTAAGACTTGAGAGGTCTTTGAGGCTTCACACTAGGAGGGTGTGACAGAACACTGCGGGTTCTGATAGCCATGCACAGGGGATGCATTTCTGAACTCTGCGGAGTCAAATAGAGGCGTGCCAGGTGGGCACAGAAGTTGAAATCAACAACTCGGAAGAAATACCTGTGAGGTTGCTAAACACCTCAGAAGGCAAGGTTGTGGAGAAGAACACAGTTGCAGACAAAATCTCTGAGGATATATATGGAGCTCTGCCAAGTGGGTATTGAGCCAGTGCAAGGGGTGCACAGAAGAACTCTGTTGTGATTTTTGTATAACTCTGTCAGGAGGGCATTGAGACAGTGTACAGACGGGCACAAGAAAGAGAACTCTGTTGAGTTCTGTTTTTAGGAGGAGGATCCACTGAGGGATCTTAGCAGGGTTGCTGAACACCCTGCATATTTAGCAAGGGGTTGCTTGAGCAGAAGGATAGCCATGAGGGCATCCAAATTCTCCATCTGCAGGAGAAAGGAAGAAGGATTTATTTCCTTAGAGATCCGAGTGTTTGATAAGCTCAGGAGAGATAGTACTTTGTGTGTGTGAAGACTCTGCAGAGGCGCAAAAGTCAAAGAACCCCTTGGGGATTCAAGGATAAGCTCAGGAGGAGTAGTGCTTTAGGTGCACATAGTGTAACTGCAAGGAGTGCAGAAACCATAGAACTCTTTGAAGAGTTCAGAGTTCCCCAAAGCTCAGGAGGGACAACGTTCTTCATGTACACGCGGGAGAAATCAAAGTAAAGGAGTTCGCAGAGGAGAAAGAAGACAAAGGTCGAGGCCTTTGAGAACTTGAAATTATTCCAAATCCCGGAAGAAAACGTTGAAGCTCAGGAGGAGGCATAGAAGTCGTCCGATCAGACTGGAAAAGAGATCTGGGCCGTTGGTTTTCCACGTACAAGAGAGAGTAGGAGGAGCGCACAGAAGGGGGAGATCATGAGCCATTGGATCTCACACAGATACCCGTCAACCATTGGATCGGGTGAATACGCGCGGAGTTTAGTCTCTGGAGAGTGCGTAGGAGATCGGTGGAACGGACGGTGGAGACACTTCATCAAGAAGTGTCGAAACTCCATTAGTTGTTGGGTCAGCCAGGAGTTGCACGAGGTTTAAGCTTCGTGAACGGGAGGAGGAAAGTCCCGACGAGAGGCATGGCCATCAGGATATCGACGTTCGTGAAATCGAGAGTCACGAGGATGAGAGATCGAGAATTTTCATAGTGAAAATCCCGGAATCAATCTAAGCCGTCCATCCTGAGGAGACACGTGGCAGAAATCGAGAACCCATCGGTATTTCGGCGACCGAGGTTTCAAGTTGACAGAGAAAGTGTGTCATCAGGTCATCGCAAGTCGCGAAATCCCGAGATTGAATCAGGATCTTCCATTTGTTGGGACATGTGGTAGAGATCGGAAGTCCATCGGCGTTTCCGGAGTTCCGAGGACAAAATGTTGGGACATGTCGGGAATTAAAGTCGCAAAACCCCGAGAGTAAATCAGAACCGTCCATCTTGAGGGGACGCGTGGAAAAAATCGGGGCCATCGGGAAAAATCCCAATAGGAGAGTCCATCGGCATATCGGGGTTCGGTATTTCGCGAATCCGGAGGACAAGAGATCGGGTAAATCCATGTTGGAAATCCAGGAAATGATCTGAGCCGTCCATCAGTTGGGACATGTGGGCGAGATCGGGAGCCCATCGACATTTCAGAGATCGAAGGTACAAGATGTCGGAGCATTTCAGCAGCGAAAACTCCGAAATCGTGAGAAATGATCAGGACCATCCATCATAGGAGGACGCGTGGCAGAGATCCAAGCATTCGGGGAAAGTACCGAAAGGAAAGTCATCCATCGGGAAATCAAGAATCCTGTGGACAAGAAGTCCATACACTTCATAATTGTGAAGTCCGGAATCCAGACAAAGTGAAAACTCCATTTTAGGGCCAGTTGTCATCATATCGGAGAATTGGGATTCGAGAGATCGATAGTCCCGGGGACATAGGCATTTCGGCATTTGAAACCCCGAAGTCTCGAGGGAGATCAGAGTCGTTGATTTAGTAAACAATCACAGCCGTTGATTTTTCTTTACGGAGGAAGGGCTTCCTAGTGAAGTCATATCGGGATTCGGAGAATCGGGGATCCGGGGGACAAGAGGTTGCGTACACTTCGACATCAGAAACCCTGAAATTCCGAAAGGTGGTAGGACCGAGGTCATATGAAAGGAGGTCGTGTGGATCACGAGCCTAGCCCAGAGGGATAATTGAATATTTGAGCATATTGGAAAAGCGGAGATCGGGAAATCGGGAACCAAAAGGTCATGACATCGGGATTTTGGAAAACCTCGAAACCCAATTTTATATTCTTTTGTAGTGAAGAGAACAGTGACCGGGCCTAGAGGTTGTGAGGAGCAGAAAAGACCTGTGGGTCAAACTTAAAGGAGATTCCAGTGGAGAATCAAAGGAGCCACTCCGGCTTGAAGTTAGAATTTGAACGATCCTTAAGACCGGGAGGTCGGCGCAGAGGCCTTTGCCGGGGCAGAGGGTGCGTCTGCGTTAATTGGCCAATGTATTCATGTCATATTTGTTCATAAATTTCTTGCAAGGATCTCAATCATATTTGGCTGCAAGGGGTTTATTTCTCTATCCTTCAGGTTCCTTTCCCATTTTGGCTGCCATCACCTTCTCTGATAGTACCTCATCGATGGTGCTTTCATGGGAAATCCCAAGGTCCCTTCATCAATCTCTTATAAACAACCTTCTTGCATTTAACCTCTACTTGAGGCTATCCACCATTAGCAGTTGTCATTTCCAACAACTCAATCATTTCCTACATATAACATGCATCATCACATTAACAATTATATCAGTTGTCATGTTAATAAAATGCATGTATTTAAATCAGTAAAACATTTTCAGATATGCTCCAACATATCTATATGCACTCTATCTCATCGCCCTCAATGTAATCATGAGTGAAAACAAAATTGAATCTCTAGTTGTCTCTACAGTTTCACAATTATCAACATTCTCATGCCAAATACATTCATGCACAACAACATATCAGTTTCTCATCCCAAAGAAACACAATAATTAACAAGGAAGGAGTTAAGGATCTCTTCATTCTTTCCAACTCCTTCTACACAGTCTGGAACTTTCAATCCAGCTAAGTTATTTCTAAGGCTTCTCTGTCTTTATATAACATGGCTTAACCAAGCTTATTTACTTAAACATATTTGTTTATTTATTTTCCAGTTGTACTTGTTTTCACAACTATTCTTCTAAGGCTGACAACTCTGTTTAATCATTCAAAGTTTTTAAAGTGAGAAAAATGTTCATCTTTTCTCCTTCTTTGCTTCTATAATTTACCCTTCATGAGATCTTCCTGCTCTCTTCCTTGAGCAGCCTCAATCAAGTTCATATTGAACTTTCTTGGATAAATCAACATGCTACAACAATAAACTTCTTGTTCATAATGAATTATTAACCTGTGCATTCTGGACATTTCCCAACTAGAAATCATATTGGTCATCGTTCATTTGCATGTCTCCTTTGCATGCATTATATTTTAAAATTTAATCCAGGATTCTTACATCAAATAGATTGTGCAATCCATTGTATAATTCTCAACAATCAGTAAGGTTATAGCTATGTTCTCTTGACAAAGTATTTACACAGTTCCCTCACCTAGGACTGTCTCATCATGTAACTCCTTATTGCATATCCATCATTTCTTGAAATGATTTCAATCCTAAGTTAGCCTCAGTCCCATCATTTCAGAGATTTATTCAATATTCCATAAGGAATGTAGGAATGCATTCTTATTATTCATTCATATTATACATTCAAGCATGTACATATATTCCATCAACTTGCATTCACATATGCACATTATTCTTATCAGTTTGTATTCACAATGTTCTTTTATGCACTTAACCACATGCATTAGCATGTTGTGTGTCCATGATTGGCGCACTTCATAATTTCATATGCATATTTCTTTACAAATTATTTTATTCATGATTGGTTTACAATGATCTACATGTGATTTTTCAAAGGCATCATCATATCGCCTTCTATCATCAACAACAAAGAACTCTTGCTCATTTTCTCTTTCAACATTTCATTCTCTCCGAGGAGTGGCATACTTCCTCAAGCTATTATTTAAACAAGACACTCAGACCCTCTAACATAGGGTCATCCATGCATCCATGGTATTACTCATATTTGGAAAGTACAGATCTTGCCTCACATCCTACTTGATCAGACAGTCATATCATGCCTTTAATATTTCACACACATATCTATATATGCTTATGCACCTCTTACATATATATACATATTAATGTCAGTATGCAAGTTCTTTGTTTGCACCTTTTCTATGTCATCTATACACATAGGTATTTTAACTTTAATATCGATGTTCTTTAGTGAGAACTTACAATTATTTACATGACTAGTCTCATAGGAATATTCATAACTATGTTTCCCTTTCGCATGACAACAACCAACAAGAATTTACTCTTTCCCAACTTCTATAAAAGTATTTAAAATTAAAAAATACAACTAGGTAATTTACAACGTTGCCCAGGGCAGTAAAATGCCAAAATCCAACTTCCCTTCATGTTTCAAACCATTCTTGGTCAATAGACCTTTATCAGGGAGATCCCTTCTTGGATTCCCTTTCATTGTTACTTGAGCATACCGAGCCATATCCATATGGATGTCATCCACCTCTGGATGTCACCTTGACCCATTGGTCATCTAGTAATTATCCAATACTACCTTTTTTATTCTTTATATTAGTCTCTCATTATCATTACAACCCTATTTCCTATGGCAATAGGCAACAACATGATCAACATTTTATTCACGTTGTTAATTTCTTGCTGACATCATGTCATCCTCATCTAAAAGGTCCATCAATAGATCATACCTTACAACCCACAATAGGTTATAACATATATATACATGTTACATAGATGCTTACTCATTGCCATATGCATTACAACATATCCACATCTTGCATTTTCATGCAAAATTCAATACTTAGTTAATATGCATGTACATATCTTTGTACAACCATGCGCTCATAAATTGGTTCATATGCCTATTTCACTTTACCTCTTTATGAGGGTTACCATCAGTTCCAAAGGACTCATTTTCACCTTGCTTAAATAGGTTATCCCTGCAACAAGTTTTAACCATTATAGGTCAAGTAGATTGACCTTACACATTCTCATCAGTCCTTTGATCATCAAGAGTTATATACACAGGGTTTAATATTTTATTTGGGCATCAATCACAATTGTCAATGCTCCGATAGCCCATACTTACATGTATTCCTATAATCACCAGTTCATTCACTTTATGGAATCATACAATCCCATAATAGAATTATGCCATTTCAATCAATATTTTTCAGTTATAGTTTCAATCTGTTGTTCCCCTCCTCAAGGAAATTATGCAAATAGTAATCAAGATTTTTAAACACTGAGTATTACTTTCTAACATGCTCATCTTAGCCTTGTTATACCAATCATGTAACTAATATGTCTAGCCCATCGAAACCTAGTGTTGTAGCAAGTTGTGATACCACTTTGTCAGACACCCACCCCCCTAAGTACCCTTTTAAGGGATGGGGTATTAAATTTTCACTTTTCATGAACCTCTTCAATTCCCTTTAAAAAGGACACCGTCGTCTTCTGCTCGTTGAGAGCTTTCCAACAACTATAAGTTTTCTCAAAACAAAGTTGTGGATAAAAATTTATGTCCCTTTGAAGTTTTAGGGCCTTTATTGGTCAAAGGCCTCTTTACTTCCACATGACACCTATGTGGATCCATGTCACCTGTATCATCCAATGTGGCACTGACATATCCAAAAACGTCACCCCTCAGCACATACATGGCTGCAGACATGGCACTTTCCACCTATTCCATCGAGCCCTCGGCTTATCGGGCCTCGACCCTTTACCACACTCAACACTTGCTTTGAAATGATCCCGAGACCCGATTTAACCAAGTGTTGACACTTGTCCTCTGGGCATTGGCCTAGTCATATCAGTTGATGTCATCTTGAGACATAGACCCTTGAGACCTATAGGTATCGGCTATTCCATGCTTATGCATGGTATCAATTCACTTGATCTGAGATGAGTTGGCAGCATGTTTATGGTTTGTTGCCACGAACTTCCATGTGACATGACATGTGGTCATGTCGTCGCCTTACACCAGGTATGACACGTGGCACTAAGTTCCCCCACAGAGATCTGCCCAAAAATGCTAAAACTACTTGATGCATGGCACTTTTTACACTTGACATGTGGACATCCACGTGGGATGATGTGGTACACACATCACCACATAATGCTTAGCTTGTCCAAGTAGGCTCCAACACTTGTACACTATGCATTGGTCGAGTGACATCACCCAACGTCACCTTAGATCTATCAGGCATCGATTATTGAAATTTTTATAAGGTCTATTTTCCCAAAACCTCCTGAGGTCCGAGATGCGAGATACAATTGGCATCCTGGGGCACGTGGCCCTATCTGGTCATGCCACTTGGTATGACGTGTGGCACCCATACCACTCGACATGTGGCACCCATTTTTCCTATGGATCTATGCCTAATTATGCCAAATTTGTGTGACACATGGCACCACTCACATCACGACACATGGCACCATTGATGGTGTGACACATCACCACCAGGTAGTGGATATCGAGGCTTTCTCGATAGACTACAACCACAAAAAATATTCAAAGCTTGACATCCGAGGATTACGAGATGGTTTAATTAAGGTAATCTTAGATTAAGGGATGGTTAATTATGTTAACTTTAGAGGTTATGTTTCTACGATGTTTATGGCTAAGGTCTCTCCCTCTTAGATCTAACAACTATCATGACTCCTCCCACAATCTCCAGTGTGGTAACAACTTAAGGGATCGGACGATGGAGATCTGTCCATCGTGTGGAATCTATGGAGGAGACATGTCGTCGCCAGAGGACAACAAACATCGAGACCATGACTCTTTACTGACCTCATGTAAACTAACATTTCCCCACAGTTCATCATTCGGTGATTATGGGGTAATTAATTACATTAATCCCTAGGATTACAAGATATGTAATTACATTAATATTGGGGTTACGAACCTTGACCCCTTACCACAATATCTATGACTAATATCTCTTGCGGGTAGATTCAATGACTACCGTTTAAGGATGTTGAAACAAGATTTTAGGTCTGACTTGGTCCCATACTTAATCCCGTGGATGAATAAATCTTCGCCATGTGGAAATTTTGCCTATGTTATGCTTGTTTGGAGTCTATGGGGGACACACGTCACCACTAGGTGATAGTAGAGGTCAGGACCTCGGCCCCTTACCGATCTCCTGTAGACCAATAAACTCTCGAGGTCCGAGGTCTGATTGAATTTTATCCACATAGATCTATGGTGGAGATATGTCCAATCTCGGATCCAATGGCTCATATTTAATTGCACTCACCACAGAGCTTAGGCTTGATGAAGGTCCCAAGCTCCACTCCCCGGCAACCAAATGTTGACAGGTGTCCCTTCCATGACACCATGACTGCCAAGTTTGAACGATGCCTCATTATGATCTCTCTCTCTCTCTCTCTCTCGGGCTTATTAGAGTTGAAGGTATGGAACCAGGGGCTGGAACCTTGGTCCTCATATCTCTAGTATCAAGACTTCCAAAGGAGTTTATACCTAGAAATATTCTAGGTTCTGATGCTCTGGTGTCATGGGACGTGGAACTCCCTCCTGAGCTTTACCTATTAGATCGACGATCGAGATTTCTCAGACTGCATATATGACAAATGTGGTTTAAGGCACTCGTTCAAAAACTTGAGCCCAACAGGGGCCCATTCTTGACCATTTGACAAACCAATCTCCACCACATAGAAACCTTGGCCACTTTGTCTACCTACATGGAATTCTTGTCACACGTGACAATAACTCCTCATTAACGCTTTCATATGTATAATAAAAGTATGGAACCAGGGGGATGGAATCATGTCCTGTCGGGTTCCCATTCCTCCGATATGATCTACGGTTGGCATTCAACCCACGACATATCAAACATACATTGACTAATGATAGTCTATAATGGAATTTAAACGGGATAAAGGATCATCGTTGGATGAATGGGATTTGATCCAACTCAAGGATCGATGGTTGTTGAGTCTTGTCAACTCAACCAGGCATTAAGAAAGTTTATTTAATAGTTGAGTCCTAAAAAACATATGGCCTTGCACTGCATTGAACTACATGATGTATTTTTCCATTTCCTCAGGCTCTTTTAGCGCGTTTACCGGTGGGTTGTAAACCTACCATTGGACATTAAAATGAGGAATCCAAAGTCCTGTGGCCATTGCAATTTTTTGGAAAATCAAGAGCATAAGGTTATTGGCCTTCCTCGGATGCTTATACACAACATTGCCATAATCCATGAAACCAAATTCATTTTCTTTAACCCAGAATCACTAGAAAATACTCATCCTTAGTTGTGCAAGACAAGCACCATACTCACCATCCAACAATTATCAAAATGCAAAGTTTTGGAAATTAAACATACATCAATACCATAATTCACACACATACATTTATAAGATAGTAGCATGTATCCAACAATGCTTTTCATTTCAACTATACAGAGCATACAATATACTTATCTATTTACAAGGTTTCTTTCAGGTAGTTGACTGTGGGTGGTCACCTTTCCACCCAACCATAGGCTCTGCTTTCTCAGTTACTTTGGCAATAGACCACCCCCATGCCAGACCATGATTCCACCAGGGAATTATGCACTTATGTGTTTTCTTAGTGGATCTCTTTTCCTCGTATCTTCTACAGACCTCTCCTTGGGAGTCCTCTTGAGTTCCCCCTCTCGGCCAATTCTCTCTCTAACCTCTATATCTCTAACCTCTCTCCCTCTATAAATTTCTTCTCTGATATCCAGTCTACCCTCATGCGCTTCTCTTGCACGCATCGCCTTGGGAAGGTTCTCGACCTGTCCCCTTCCTTCTATCAGAAGGAAACCCATGGTTAAATTTGGGGCTGCAAAATTGGTACGATGTTGTACATATAGTCGATAGTTTCAATTGTCCTAACCTAATATCCCATACCTGGATATTTTTGGGGTAGTTGGTTCTCCAACTACCATCCTTCCTCATTAACTAATTTTCCTTGATGTCAGGGTTGAGGAAGATAATCTGAATAAGGCTTGAGATCCTTTATTTTAATAGGGCCTCCTCTCATTCCTCTAGTGCTATCATGACCAATACTTAAGGCTTCACCCCACAATCAGTTTTTGGCCTATACAATTAAAGAATAATACATTTACAATATTTACATGCCATTGCATGGAAATCACCAGTAGTGATTAATTACATATTCTCATGGTTTAGAGAGGGGGTATTACAATTTTTAACAAAATGTTGGTGAGTAAAGAAAATATCATGGGCCATCTCCAAGCCTTTTAATGCCCTAGATTCCAAAAGATAAGTCAACACTTTTGGCATAATAATATATAGGAAGGGAGATTGTGAAAAACATTGATAAACCCCTTTAGATGTTGCAAAAAATTAAACAATATCACCATTCACCAAAATGAAAATATTAATGGTTTGAATAATGTTGGACATTCATTTAATATTGCGCTAGTGTATTATTTAACATTCAAAGTTTTGTTAACTTTTCGGGTTATTCCGAAAGTATTTACAATGTGCTTGGGGTGCTTCATGAAATTTGGGGTACATGGTGTATGTTGAGACCTTGGATGGTTCGAGATAGATTGGTACATGAGAGATATTCCTTGATGGGTTTGTACAGATGAGATATCTTGCTCAATGGATGGTTGGCCTCAAAGGGTTGTTGGCTTAGTGTTATTCTCTTAGGTGTTGGAGTTCTCTTGATAGTTTGGTGGATTGCCTTCATTGGGGTCCCATGGAGGATCTACTTTCTTGGAGAGTGCCTTACATGAGATAAGGAGCAATGTGTAGCTTGGAGGAGGACATCATGCCCTAGTTGGCCTATGGTAGGTTGGATTCATGTTTGGAGGATTAGAGATAGTTTGGGGATGCTTGGGGTTTTAACAGTGTTCTTGCATGGGTAGATGACCTAGTAGAGTACATTGGTTAGGAGGATCAATTGAGTTTATGGAGGCATGTGATGAATGGATGTGGATTTTCCTTATTTAGATACATAATCTTGGAGGCTTTATTGTACACAACATCACCTTGGAGCATGAAATATATATTTTAGAGTGTAGTGTCTCACTTGTGTTGACCTACAAGTGGTCAATGTAGGTTTCTTGTAAGGACTAGGACCAAATTGTATTGTTGGCCCCCCTTACCTCTCATATAAATTGATCAAGGAGAGAGTATTTCCAATCATATATATTCACTCACTTGGATTCACTCTTGTGATCAGAAGTCACCTAGAGAAGAGTGCACACTAGCCTCTCAAGAGAGAGAGAGAACCTTCACATGTGCTTGATCTCTCACTTTCTCCCTTGAGTCGCTAGAGTTTATTAGTCTTATTGGAGTATCTTGGAGCTTCTTGGAGGTCTAAAGGTTAGGGTTTATCCCTTGGAGATTGGATATTAAGGTTTTGTGATAAAACCCTAGGGTGTAATTGTGAAGAAGAGGAGGAGAGGATGTCTTTCCTTGGAAGATGTGTTGGAGTGATGCTTGCATATTGGATCGTTTTGGTTGCTATGGTTTTGTTGATCTGTATTTTTCTTGAGAGAAGGCTATGGTATGTACATGGACTTCATATTGAACATAATAATGAATTGTCCAACTATCCAAAACTTATGCAATTTCCACATTTTATTTTCAACTATACATGCTCTTTATGCATTGATATTTACAACCATACATGTCTTATTGATTTGACACAAGTAAAAGGACAACTGTTAAGTGATGTGACATCCAAGTAAATAATATAAGGGGATTATCTTATTTCTATCATATTGTTCTTGTACTGTTGTTATTACTATTGGAAATGAGTATTTTCATATCAGGTTATTGGTTGATAAGTTTCCATGAAAGGGATGAAACTTATCCCTTTGGTTTGGTATATTTGATCCTTAATTTTTTGGGAAGTTTGGGTTGTTTGGAAGTGAAACATTGTACTCGTTGTGTTTTTATTTTTTACCTTGTTTTACCCCAACCCTAATGTTGGAAATTCATAGGGATAAGATCCTAGAAACCTTCTAGGTTGAAGGTGAAATTTTAGTTTTGCATTGAATTTTGAATTCTAAGAAATTTCAACATGGTATCAGAGCTTTCTATGGCTGAAATCATTCTTGAGTAAGATGTTGATTAAGGTTGGTTGTCATTGATGTCAACCCTTGAAGAAAGCCCCGTAGCACAAAGGTTTGGGTAATGAACCCAATATTGTTTGATGTAAATATGACTCATTATTGTTTTGTCATGGTTAATAAAAAGTAAATATGGATGAACTCCAAAGTGGTCCCCTTATGGTGAAAGCCCTCACGGGAAGACGCTTTGCGGAGTAAGAGAACCCATGCTTAATTGTGGAATAATGAGATGAAGGACAGTGAATTTTTCAGATAATACTATTCTATATGGATAGTACATGTCATGCCATTTCTGGTGGTATGTGGAACGTCACATAACTCCTCACGGTTTGAGAGTTATGGCCTTACGAAGTTAGAGGACCCTCATATGTCATCTAGAAGCCCCAAAAGGTCAAAGTAGTCAGAGTGGTTTAAGAGATTTTTAAAGGATAAATAATAAAGTGAAGTGATGAGTGTATTATAATTCAAATTGAATACAAAATAAATTATTTCAATAATAATTTTAATGGAGAAATTAGAAGTGGGTTAACCCTAAAATGAGGAAAGTCGACCAAGTGACCTAGAAGATGTTTTTAAGGAAGCTAATTGGAGAGTATAAATAAGAGGCAAGGCTCTCTCATTTAATACACACTTGAGCATATTGAATATCTATAGGTGTCTGAGGTAACTAAATATATCTAAACCGGAATTCTAAGTGAAGGTGAATAAAAGAAGGCCGAAATGCAAGGAAGGATAAATTCTTTTGATGGTGCTTTCTAAGGTATGTTATTTACAGATCATCTCACCATTTTCGCTATAACTTTTTTTATATAATGTTTCAGACCCTGAAATTTCTATGTCATTCAGAAAACATATCCAACCATTTGTGGTAAAAAATTCAGCTTGTGGGTCGTTGTATTTTGGGAGTTACACTCCATGAAAAATAGGGTTTGTGGCTAGTCCCGAAACTAGTCAAAAACATGTGTTTCAGGTAAACACGTCGTAACTTATTCATAAGAGATCCAAATTTAGTGAGACCAAATGTGTTAGTTAGGGTACAGTCTATATTATTTTGTGTAATAGTTTTAGATCAATTCAGCAAATATTCCGTGTGGGGCACACTCTACAAGGTCGCTCTCTAGAATAAGACAAAATTCAACAAGGTATGCCATTTTTTCTATAACTCATTTTCTTAGAGGTTCCAAGTAGTGACACTTCGAGGAATTGCATAAAACACACTGAAGAATATTGTTTATCAGTTTTAGATATTTATACATTACAAGTACAAAGTTATGATTACTTCAAGTTAGGGTTGTTGACTAATCCAAAACTAGGCATGTGAGACTAAAGAAAAGTTCGATGAAAATGCTAGTCTCTTGTTGTTAAAGTTAAGGAAGGTTTGCAGGAATGTGATCATATACACCAAGTCTATTACAGAGCTACAAATCATATTTGGATGATGAAATTGATGAGGGATATTGGTTGAGTTACAAGTTGAGTACATGGTTGAGACAAGTAGTTGATGAGTTGGCACATACATGAGGTGTATAGTTGATGATATTGGTTGATGAGTAGTTGACACATGATTGGTACATACTTGGTACATGGTTGGATGCACTTGTTTATGGTACAGGTTGATTACAGGTTGTTTGGTACAGGCTGGTGCATGGTTGATGTACTTGTATATGGTACAGGTTGATTACAGGTTGAGGTACAGGTTGATGCATGGTTCAAATTTATTGGTACAGATTTACATCGGTATATCTCACAGTGATAGTGTGACAGTGGTTCCATCATTCTACTTCTACTTTAGGGTGGTAGGACGAGGCAATGACAGGTGGTTGTAGCCACCTTCCGGTTGTAGCCGGAGAACATAGGGGGTTGTAGCCTCCTTCTGGTTGTAGCTAGAAAATTGGGGAGTTGGAGATTCCCTCAGGTTGTAGCCTGAGAAACTAGGGGGTTGGAGTCTCCTTCCAGTTGCAGCTGGAAAACAAAGGAAGTTGGTGCTTCCAATGAATGTAATTCTTCAAGACATATACGAAAAAACATTACGTGGTTTTCTCCCGATTTGAGTTTCCACATAAAACACTGGTGTACTGTGTATGTATGTGATTATTTATTTCTTACTTCTCATTATTGGATAATAATTCTACATTTATATAACAATTGAAGAAAAATGATTACAATTACGCTATTACTGATTCACCCCCCCTCTTAGTAATCCAACAATTGGTATCAGAGCAGGTTCCTTCATAAATCAGTTTAACCACTGAAAGGTAGATCATGGAGAGTACCAAATCGTATAAAAATGGAATACCACAGTTTGATGGACAAAAGTATGTTTTTTGGAGCATAAGGATGAAGACATATATACATGCACAGGGATTTCAAGTTTGGCAATCAATTGTATATGGATACACAATGCCAGCAGTTCCACCAACAAATGACAAAGCATTGAAACTTTGTGAGAATAATTCCAAAGACAAAAATGCACTTTTGAATGGTGTCAGTGATACGGTATTCACCAAAGTTGCAGATTGTAAATCTGCTAAAGAGATTTGGGACAAGCTTTGAAATATTTATGAAGGAGATTCAAAATTCAAAGCAGCAAAGCTTCAAACTTACAAAGGTCGGTTCGAACAACTAAAAATGAAGGAGAAGATATCACAACCTACTTCTTACGAGTCGATGAAACAGTGAATGCAATCATAGGATTGGGAGAAGAAATCGAAGAATCTGTAATTGTTCAAAAGGTACTAAGATCTCTTCCTATGAGATTCAACCCTAAGATATTAGCACTAGAAGAAAGATCGGAGCTAAACTCAATAAGAATGGATGAACTGCATGGAATCTTCACAACATATGAGATGAGAACTGAACAGGAAAATCCATATGTAAAAGAAGCAGCCTTCAAAGCATCCAAAAGATCAAAGCAAAAGAAAACGGAACAAGAAGAATATAACAACAGCGGTGACGTCTCAAAAGATGATGAAGAAGTGGCCAACTTCGTCAAAAGACTGAACAAAGGAACCAACGGTAGGTATAGAGGTAAGCTTCCTTTAATTTGTTTTAATTGTAATGGTATTGGTCATTTTGCTAACAAATGTCCTCATAAGAAAAAGAGAAATGATGAAGGTTACTCAAAAGGAAGACAAACATATAAAGGTAAAAGAACTACAAATAAAGTTTTCAAGAAAAGCTTTTGCACAAAAGAATACATCTCATCATCAGATGAAGATGAAGTCAGTGACAGTGAAACAGAGAGAGTTCTATTCATGGCAGTAGAAGACACTGATAAATAAGACTCCGAAGAAGAATATGAAGAAGCATATGAAGAAGAAATTGAAGAGGCAGAAGTTGACTTCTGAGAAGAATTAATGAGTGCCATTGAAGTTATCATAAGAGAAAAGAAGAAAAAAAAGAAACTACAAGCAGAACTAGATAATAAAAAAAACACTTAAGAACTAGAACAAATGATCACAAAATCGAAGGTTCAAATAGAAGAAGATAAAAGAATTGAAGAAGCACTCAAAGAACAACTAGAAGGAAAGGACGGTATCATTGGAAACCTGGAAGCAGAGATTGTCACACTAAGAAAGGATATTCAAAATAAAAATATGTAGAATAGCTCAAAAGTTCTGGATGACATTATCAACAGTAAAAAATCTCATCTTGACAAGTCCAGACTTGGATACAATCAGACAGAAAAGGGATCAAGCTCCAAAACAACAAAGCAAGAAACTAATCCAAAAATCTTTGCAGAAACAATCAAAGGGGATAAAAAGATATACAAGGAAGATTGCAGGGACACTCCTCCACTAAGAAGATTCAGATTTCAGAATCAACAACAAATAGACAGGCCTCAAGAAGAAGAAGGATTCATAAGAGAACCTCCTTTCAGAAGATATTCAACTACCAGGTATCAAACTTTATTTTTTGGTTTATGTTATGCATGTAATAATTTTGGAAATAAATCTGTAAATTGCAGAGCTAACAACATGAACAATAACTAGCCCCCGGGGGGGCAGCTCAATTGGCAAGTGCCTTGAAAATGAAGTTCCATGAGGTTTCGAGTTCAATTCCCCCCGACTTACCTTGTGTGCCACGTAAGGGGCATCGTGGGCACACCTGGAGGTTATAGTGGTAGCAGTTGGATAACACGGCCATGTGTAACGCGAGCACGTGCCTAACTAGTTGCTGATTCCTCCAGACAAAAAAAAAAAAAAAAAAAAAAAAAAAACATGAACAATAACTACTTTGAGAGCCATACACAAAGGCGTTATTCAAGAATACCTAGTGAAACACAGAGAAGAAGTTACAACATGTTTGAATCTTTGAGCATTGAAGTGGAATGTTACAAATGTAACAATTTTGGACA
Source organism: Picea engelmannii (assembly GCA_009831015.1). Classification (NCBI taxonomy): domain Eukaryota; kingdom Viridiplantae; phylum Streptophyta; class Pinopsida; order Pinales; family Pinaceae; genus Picea; species Picea engelmannii. The sequence goes on from ML785964.1 coordinate 318,875, forward strand.
CATGGCCAAAAATTGCAGAATGACAGTCCCTCCTAAAGAATCTCAACAGAGTCACAAACAATAACCTCATAAAACGACATGGAAAAGAAAGCAAGATCAATATAGCAATGAAGAATGCACAGTCGCTATACAAGCTTAACAAAAGAAATGTGGTTGGTATGTTAACAGTGGATGTTCAAAACACATGACAGGTGATATAGACAAGTTTCTTACATTACAAAAGGAAAGAGATGGACCAGTCTCCTTCGGAAATGATGATTCAACCAAAATCATTGGAAAATGAACAATCTGAATGGGAACAAGAATGAAAAGGAAGAAAATGTTCTACTAGTAGAAGATATGAAACATAATATTTTAAGTGTGAGTCAAATGTGTGACCAAGGTCATAAAGTTACTTTCGATTCACAAAAGTGTGAGATAAGAAAAGAAGGCTCAGGGAAATTGGTCGCTACAGTTGCAAGAACTTCAAACAACATATATGTGTTAAGGGAAATTGGAAATGAAAAGTGTTTTCTAGGAAAGGAAGATGAAAGTTGGCTATGGCACAGAGTAATGGGTCACATGCATTTTGATAACCTCATCAAAGTCATCAAAAGAGAAGCAGTCAAATAAATGCCCCAGATCATGAAACCAACCAACACTTTATGCAAGCATTGCCAACAAGGAAAGCAAACAATGACCAAGTTCAAATCAAAGGAATACTCAACAACAAAACCACTGGAAATTATGCATACTTATCTAGTTGGACCAGCTACAACAAAAGGCTTAAAAGGTGAGAGATACTTTATGTTATTAGTTGATGATTATACAAGAATGACTGCAGTTTTATTTCTTAAGAACAAGTCATAAGCTTTTGAAAACTTCAAGATTTATAAGGAAATGGTTGAAAATGAGATGGATTCAATAATCAAATGCTTAAGATCGGATAATGGAGGAGAATTTACCTCAAAGTAATTTATGGACTACTGTAGAAATCATGGAATAAAAAGGCAATTCTCCATCGCTAGGACACCTCAACATAATGGAGTTGTTGAAAGAAAGAACAGGACAGTACACGAAATGGCTCGGACAATGATAATGGATTCAAAGTTGACAGATATTTTTTGCACATAAGAAGTGCATACAACATTTCGCATTCAAAACAGAGTAATGCTCAGAAACAACACTGATAAAACTCCCTACGAGCTATGGAAAGGAAGACCAGCAAATGTGAAGCACTTCAGATTTTTTGGAAGCAAATGCTACATCAAAAGAGAAGATGGAAGAATTGGAAAGTTTGACTTTCGTGTGGACAAATGAATACTTGTTGGTTACTCAAGTACAAGGAAAGCATACAAGTGTTACAATCTAAGATTAAACAAAGTTGTGGAAAGCATCAATGTAACAATTGATGAAACAGGCAGACCAGAATCAAAGGAAAAAGAAAACAAATCAATGGAACAAATTTTTGAAGAAGAAGATGAAGAGAGTTCGACAGAAGCAGAATAGAAAGTTCATCAAGTATCTCCAAAGACACCTAGCAAACGAATACAGAAGAATCATCCTTTAGATCAGATTATTGGAAACAAAGATACATGAGTTGTGACTAGAAGAAAAATCCGTTCACCAGAACAAACACATCTAGCACTCTTATCTACAATTGAACCAAACTTTTTTGAAGAAGCCAACAAGAATGAATTTTGGAATAAGGCCATAGATGAAGAATTGGATCAAATAGAGAAAAATGACACTTGGGAATTGGTTCCAAGACCAAAAAATAAGAATGTGATCAGCACAAAATGGGTTTTCAGGAATAAATTGAATGAAGATGGACAGGTTACAAGGAACAAAGCTAGATTGGTATGTAAAGGATATGCACAGATTGAAGGAATCGAATTTGAAGAGACATTTGTTTCAGTTGCCAGAATGGAAGAAATCAGTTTGCTTTTAGCTTATGCATGTTCCAAAAATGTTAAAGTATATCAGATGGACGTAAAATCATCTTTTCTGAATGGAAAACTTGAAGAACAAGTCTACATTGAACAACCAGAAGAATTTCAGTTGTCAGAGAACACAAACTATGTGTGTAAATTAAAGAAGATCTTGTATGGTCTAAAACAGGCTACTGGAGCATGGTACTTTAGACTGGATATGTATCTGCAGTAGGTAGGGTTTAGAAAAGGAAGTGCAGACAACAACCTCTACATCAAGGTAAGTCAAGGTAATATTTTATTAATTGAAGTTTATGTTGATGATATTATTTTTGGTAGTGATGTTGACAGGTTAAGACAGAAATTTGCAAAAGACATGCAAAATGAATTTGAAATGTCATTACTTGGAGAACTATCATTTTTTTTGGGACTTCAGATACATCAAAGAAACCAAGGAATTTTTATTTCTCAAACCAAATATATCAGAGAAATGATAAAGAGGTTCGGAATGGAAGATTGAAAACTAGTTATCACTCCCATGCAAACCAATTGTAAGTTGAGAAAAGATGATGATTTGAAGTCTACAAATCAGAGGCAATACGGGTCAATGGTTGGCAGCCTACTATATGTGACAGCATCCAGACCAGATGTAATACAAGCAGTTGACAGGTGGAACGATTTCAAGTAGCACCAAAAGAATCACATGTATTAGCAGTAAAGAGGATCTTCAGATATCTCAAAGGAACATAAGAGTTTGGATTATGGTATCCAAAATGAAAAGATCTATCACTTATTTCATACACAGATGAATATTGGGCAGGTTGTATTGATGACCGACGAAGCACTAGTGGAGCAGTGTTCTACTTAGGTGAGTGTTTGGTAACATGGATAAGAAAGAAACAATCATCTGTATCTCTATCTACAGCCGAGGCAGAGTATATTGCAGCAGCAGGATGTTGTACAGAGGTTCTTTGGATGAAACAAACTTTGACAGATATACAGGTTGAGTATGATGAGCCCATTCCAATATATTGTGATAATACAAGTGCCATCAGTATCTCAAAAAACCCGATGATTCACTCCAAGAAGAATCACATTTCAATCAAGTATCACTTTCTACGGGAACAAGTTGCAGAAAAGAACATCAGAGTTGAGTATGTGGGCACAAAAGAACAAGTGGTAGACATATTTACAAAACCACTTCCACGGGAAGCCTTTGAATATCTTCACCAAAGACTTGGAGTTATTTCTACTCCAAAATGAATAATTTTTGAATTCTTATCTTATATTTCCTAGATGCACATGAGGAAGCACCATAAGAGGACAGTTCAGTCAGGGGGAGCAGCCCCGGATGGAAAGATACCTTTTCCATTGATGACAAAGGGGGAGAGATTTATCAGATGCAGAGGACAGAGTCATGGTTCCAGGGGGAGAAGATTTATCAGATGCAGAGGACAGAGACATGGTTACAGGGGGAGCATGAGTGATATGATTTCATTATTGCATCAGAGTTTTTCCATCAATGCCAAAGGGGGAGATTGTTGATTAAGGTTGGTTGTCATTGATGTCAACCCTTGAAGAAATCCCTGTACCACAAAGTTTTGAGTAATGGACCCAATATTGTTTGATGTAAATATGACTCATTATTGTTTTGTCATGGTTAATAATAAGTAAATATGGATGAACTCCAAAGTGGTCCCCTTATGGTGAAAGCCCTCACAAGAAGACGCTTTGCGGAGTAAGAGAACTCGTGCTTAATTGTGGAATAATGAGATGAAGGACAGTGAATTGTTTAGATAATACTATTCTATATGGATAGTACATGTCATGCCATTTCTGGTGGTATGTGTAACGTCACATAACTTCTCACGGTTTGAGAGTTATGGCCTTACGAAGTTGGAGGACCCTCATATGTCATCTAGAAGCCCCAAAAGGTCAAAGTAGTCAAAGTGGTTTGAGAGATTTTTAAAGGATAAACAATAAAGTGAAGTGATGAGTGTATTATAATTCAAATTGAATACAAAACAAATTATTTCAATAATAATTTTAATGGAGAAATTAGAAGTGGGTTAACCCTAAAATAAGGAAAGTCGGCCAAGTGACATAGAAGATGTTTTTAAGGAAGCTACTTGGAGAGTATAAATAAGAGGCAAGGCTCTATCATTTAACACACATTTGAGCATATTGAATATCTATAGGTGTTTGAGGTAACCAAGGATATCTAAACCGGAATTTTGAGTGAAGGTGAAGAAAAGAAGGCCGAAATGCAAGAAAGGATAAATTTTTTTGATGATGTAAATATGCAGAATAGCTCAAAAGTTCTGGATGACATTATCAGCAGTAAAAAATCTCATCTTGACAAGTCCGGACTTAGATACAATTAGACAGAAAAATGATCAATCTCCAAAAAAACAGAGCAAGAAACTAATCCAAAAATCTTTGCAGAAACAATCAAAGGGGATAAAAAGATATACAAGGAAGATTACAGGGACACTCCTCCACCAAGAAGATTCAGATTTCAGAATCAACAATAGATAGACAGGCCTCAAGAAGAAGAAGGATTCATAAGAGCACCTCCTTTCAGAAGATATTCAACTACCAGGTATCAAAATATATATTTTTTGTTTATGTTATGCATGTAATAATTTTGGACATAAAGCTGTAAATTGCAAAGCTAACAACAGGAACAATAACTACTTTGAGATTCATACACAAAGGGGTTATTCAAGAATACCTAGTGAAACACAAAGAAAAAGTTACAACAGGTTTGAATCTTTGAGCACTGAAGTGGAATGTTACAAATGTAACAATTTTGGACACATGGCCAAAAATTGCAGAATGACAGTCCCTCCTAAAGAACCTCAACGGAGTCACAACCAAGAACCTCATAAAACGACATGGATAAGAAAGCAAGTTCAGTATAACAATGAAGAATGCATAGTCGCTCTACAAGCTAAACAGAAGAAACATGGTTTATATGTTGGCAGTGGATGTTCAAAACACATGACAGGTGATAGAGACAAGTTTCTTACATTACAAAAGGAAAGAGATGGATCAGTCTCCTTCGGAAATGATGATTAAGTCAAAATCATTGGAAAAGGCACTGTCCGAATTGGGAACAAGAATGAAAGACAGAAAATGTTCTACTAGTAGAAGATATGAAACATAATATTTTAAGTGTGAGTCAAATGTGTGACCAAGGTCATAAAGTTACTTTTGATTCACAAAAGTGTGAGATAAGAAAAGAAGGCTCAGTGAAATTGGTCGTTACAGCTGCAAGAACTTCAAGCAACATATATGTGTTAAGCGAAATTGGAAATGGAAAGTGTTGTCTAGGAAAGGAAGATGAAAGTTGGCTATGGCACAGAAGAATGGGTCACATGCATTTTTATAACCTCATCAAAGTCAACAAAAGAGAAGCAGTTAGAGAAATGCCCCAGATCACGAAACCAACCAACACTTTATGCAAGCATTTCCAACAAGGAAAGCAAACAAATACTAGGTTCAAATCAAAGGAATACTCAACAACAAAACCACTGGAAATTGTGCATACTGATTTAGTTGGACCAACTACAACAAAAGGCTTAAAAGGTGAGATATTTTATGTTATTAGTTGACGATTATACAATAATAACTGCAGTTTTCTTTCTTAAGAACAAGTCAGAAGATTTTGAAAACTTCAAGATCTACAAGGAAATTCTTGAAAATGAGATGGATTCAAGAATCAAATGCTTAAGATCAGATAATGGAGGAGAATTCACCTCAAAGGAATTTATGGACTACTGCAACAATCATGGAATAAAAAGGCAATTCTTCGTCGCTAGGACACCTCAATAGAATGGATTTGTTGAAAGAAAGAACAAGACAGTACAAGAAATGGCTCGAACAATGATAATTGATTCAAAGTTGACATACATTTTTTGGACACATGCAGTGCATACAACATTTCACATTCAAAATAGAGTAATGCTCAGAAACAACACTAATAAAACTCCCTACGAGCTATAGAAAGGAAGACAAACAAATGTGAAACACTTCAAAGTTTTTGGAAGCAAATGCTACATCAAAAGAGAAGATGGCAGAATGGGAAATTTTGACTCTCGTGTGGACAAAGGAATACTTCTTGGTTACTCAAGTAGAAGGAAAGCATACAAGTGTTACAATCTAAGATTAAACAAAATTGTGGAAAGCATCAACGTAACAATTGATGAAACAAGCAGACCAGAATCAAAGGAAAAATAAAACAAATCAATGGAACAACTTTTCGAAGAAGAAAATGAAAAAGAAGTAGAAAAGGAATATGAAGATGAAGAGAATTTGACAGAAGCAGAAGAGAAAGTTCATCAAGTATCTCCAAAGACACCTAGCAAACGAGTACAGAAGAATCATCCTTCAGATCAGATTATTGGAAACAAAGATGCAAGAGTTGTGACTAGAAGAAAAATTCGTTCACCAGAAGAAACACACCTAGCACTCTTATCTACAATTGAACCAAACTATTTTGAATAAGCCAACAAGGATGAATTTTGGAATAAGGCCATAGATGAAGAATTGGATCAAATAGAGAAAAATGACACTTGGGAATAGGTTCCAAGACCAAAGAATAAGAATGTGATCGGCACAAAATGGGTTTTCAGGAATAAATTTAATGAAGATGAACAGATTACAAGGAATAAAGCTAGATTGGTATGTAAAGGATATGCATAGATTGAAGGAATCGACTTTGAAGAGACATTTTCCCCAGTTTCCAGAATGGAAGCAATCCATTTTCTTTTAGCTTATGCATGCTCCAAAAATGTTAAAGTATATCATATGGACGTAAAATCAATTTTTCTGAATGGGGAACTTGAAGAAGAAGTCTACATTGAACAACCAGAAGGATTTCAGTTGTCAGAGAACACAAACTATGTGTGTAAATTAAAGAAGGTCTTGTATGGTCTAAAACAAGCTCCTAGATCATGGTACTCCAGATGGATAAGTATCTACAGCAGGCAGGGTTTAGAAAAGGAAGTGCAGACAACAACCTCTACATCAAGGTAATATTTTATTAATTGAAGTTTATGTTAATGATATTAATTTTGGTAGTGATGATGACAGGTTAAGCCAAAAATTTGCAAAAGACATGCATAATGAATTTGAAATGTCGTTACTTGGTGAACTATCCTTCTTTATGGGACTTCAGATACGTCAAAGCAACCAAGGAATTTTTATTTCTCAAACCAAGTATATCAAAGAAATGCTAAAGAGGTTCGGAATGGAAGATTGCAAACTAGTTATCACTCCCATGTAAACCAGTTGCAAGTTGAGAAAAGATGATGATTCAAAGTCTACAGATCAGAGGCAATATAGGTCAATGATTGGTAGCCTACTATATGTGATAGCATCCAGACCAGATGTAATGTAGGCAATTGGACAGGTGGAACGATTTCAAGCAACACCAAAGAAATCACATGTATTAGCAATAAAGAGGATCTTCAGATATCTCAAAGGAACATAAGAGTTTGGATTATGGTATCCAAAAGGAAAAGATCTATCAATTATTGCCTACACAGATGCAGATTGGGCATGTTGTATTGATGACCAACGAAACTCCAGTGGAACAACGTTCTACTTAGGTGAGTGTTTGGTATCATGGCTAAGAAAGAAACAATCATCAATATCTCTATCTACAGTCGAGACAGAGTATATTGCGGCAACAACATCTTGTACACAGGTTCTTTGGATGAAACAAACTTTGAAAAATATACAGGTTGAGTATGGTGAGCCCACTCCAATATATTGTGATAATACAAGTGCCATCAGTATCTCAAAAAACCCAGTGATGCACTCCAAGACAAAGCACATTCCAATCAAGTATCACTTTCTACGGGAACAGGTTGTAGAAAAGAACATCAGAGTTCAATATGTGGGCACAAAAGAACAAGTGGAAGACATATTTACAAAACCACTTCCATGGGAAGCCTTTGAATATCTTCGCCAAAGACTTGGAGTTATTTCTACTCTAAAATGAATTCTTTTTGAATTCTTATCTTATATGTCTTATATGTACACGAGGAAGCACCATAAGAGGACAGTTCAGTCAGGGGGAGTAGCCCTGGATGGAAAGATACCTTTGCCATTGATGACAAAGGGGGAGAGATTTATCAGATGTAGAGGACAGAGGCATGGTTCCAGGGGGAGCTTGAGTGATATGATTGCATTATTGCATCAAAGTGTTGCCATCAATGCCAAAGGGGGAGATTGTTGATTAAGGTTGGTTGTCATTGATGTCAACCCTTGAAGAAAGCCCCATAGCACAAAGGTTTGGGTAATGGACCCAATATTGTTTGATGTAAATATGACT
>ML785964.1:327177-358046 GCA_009831015.1 Picea engelmannii
TCATGCTTAATAAGAAGTAACTATGGATGAACTCCAAAGTGGTCCCCTTATGGTGAAATCCCTCACGGGAAGACGCTTTGCGGAGTAAGAGAACCCATGCTTAATTGTGGAATAATGAGATGAAGGACAATGAATTTTTCAGATAATACTATTCTATATGGATAGTACATGTCATGCCATTTCTGGTGGTATATGGAATGTCACATAACTCCTCATGGTTTGAGAATTATGGCCTTACAAAGTTGGAGGACCCTCATATGTCATCTAGAATTCCCAAAAGGTCAAAGTAGTCAAAGTGGTTTAAGAGATTTTTAAGGGATAAATAATAAAGTGAAGTGATCCGTGTATTATAATTCAAATTGAATAAAAAATAAATTATTTCAATAATAATTTTAATGGAGAAATTAGAAGTGGGTTAACCCTAAAATAAGGAAAGTCGACCAAGTGACCCAGAAGATGTTTTTAAGGAATCTACTTGAAGAGTATAAATAAGAGGCAAGACTCTCTCATTTAACACACACTTGAGCATATTGAATATTTATAGGTGTCTGAGGTAACCAAGGATATCTAAACCATAATTTTGAGTGAAGGTGAAGAAAAGAAGGCCGAAATGCAAGGAAGGATAAATTATTTTGATGGTGCTTTCTAAGGTATGTTATTTACAGGTCATCTCACAATTTTTGCTATAACCTTTTTTCTATAATGTTTCAAAATGTGAAATTGATATGACATTGAGAAAACATATCTAAGAATCTGTGGTAAAACATTTAGCTTGTGGGTCGTTGTATTTTGGGAGTTACACTCCGTGGAAAATAGGCTTTGTGGCTAGTCCTGAAACTAGGAAAAAACAAGTGTTTCAGGTAAAAACATCATAACTTATTCATAAAATATCCAAATTAAGTGACACCAAATGTGTTAGTTAGGGTACATTCTGTAGTATTCTTTGTAACAGTTTCAGATAAATTCATCAAATTTTTTGTTCGGGGCACGCTCTACAAGGTCACTCTCTAGAATAAGGCAGAATTTAGCAAGGTATGCCATTTTTGCTATAACTCCTTTTCTGAGAGGTTCCAAGTAGTGAAACTTGGAGGAATTTCATAAAACACACTAAAGAAATTTGTGTATCAATTTCAGATCTTTATACATTACAGGTATAAAGTTATGATTACTTCAAGTTAGGGTTTTTGACTAATCCAAAACAAGGCATGTGAGACTAAAGAAAAGTTTGATGAAAATGCTAGTCTCTTGTTGTTAAAGTTAAGGAAGGTTTGCAGGAATGTGATCATATACAATAGGTCTATTACAGAGCAACAAATCATATTTGGATGATGAAATTGATGAGGGCTTTTGGTTGAGTTACAAGTTGAGTACATGGTTGAGACAAGTAGTTGATGAGTTGGCACATACATGAGGTGTATAGTTGATGATGTTGGTTTATGAGTAGTTGACACATGATTGGTACATACTTGGTACATGGTTGGATGCACTTGTTTATGGTACATGTTTATTACAGGTTGTTTGGTACAGGTTGGTGCATGGTTGATGCACTTGTTTATGGTACAGGTTCATTACAGGTTGAGGTACAGGTTGATGCATGGTTCGGATTTATTGGTATAGATTTGCAGTGGTATATCTCACAATGATAGTGTGACAGTGGTTCCATCATTCTACTTCTACTTCAGGGTGGAAGGACGGGGCAAGGATAGGTGGTTGTAGCCACCTTCCGGTTGTAGCCGGAGAACATAGGGGGTTGTAGCCTCCTTCTAGTTGTAGCCAGAGAATTGGGGAGTTGAATCTTCCCTCAGGTTGTAGCTTGAGAAACTAGGGGGTTGGATCCTCCTTCCAGTTGCATCTAGAAAACAAAGGAAGTTGGTGCTTCCAATGAATGTAATTCTTCAAGACATATAAGAAAAAACATTATGTGGTTTTATCCCGATTTGGGTTTCCATGTAAAACATTGGTGTACTGTGTATGTATGTGATTGTTTATTTCTTACTGCTCATTATTGGATAATAATTCTACATTGATATAAAAATTGAAGAAAAATGATTATAATTACCCTATTGCTGATTCACCCCCCCCCACCCCCCCTCTCAGTAATCCAACATAAGAGGTAGTTTGTATTTCAATTGGATTTCACCTAGGATGGGTACTTGAACTAGTTGAGGTCATTGGGTGAGAAACCCTAGGTTGTTTGGGAGAAACATTTGTACTCTATAAAGGGTTTTTTCTACTTCATATACTACTGATTTTTCACACTTGAAACTTGTCCAATATGTATATGGTGATTCTCAGTCTAAGAGATTGTGACAAGTTGGATGGAGCTTCTAAATTTGTTCCATGGAAGCTCAGGCTTCAGGATGTTATGGAGGAGGTTGATATTTGGGAGAATGTTGAGAAGGAGATTTCAAAACCTCTCGATCTAGCACCTTTGTTTTCTCATCAAAAGAAGGAAGCCAAAGTGAAGAGAAACATTTTTTATTCTATGAAGGATCATTTCATCTCACACATTTTAAATAAGACAATAGGTAAGAAGATGTTTGATTCTTTGGTTGAGTTATTTCAGAACTCTTGTGCTTCTCAACAAATGATTTTGTGAAACCAACTCTCATCTATTTGCATGAGCAAGATAGATACTATGGTGAGCTACTTCACAGGGATCAATGAAATAAAGGATTAGTTGGAAGCCATTGGAAATAAGGTAGAGGATCAAGAGTTAGTTTCCATTACCCTAAAAGGGCTTGTTTCTTCGTAGACACCTTTTGTTCAGAGTATTTATGCTCGAGAAAATATACCAAAGTTTTCCAAGATTTGGTTTGATCTTGTGAAAGAAAAAATATGATTGTAGTCTTGTTCAAAACAATAAGGCGAAGTATACTATTAGTCTCATTGGGAAGATGAAGTAGAATACAAAGAAAGGGTTTGGAAATAAGGATAGGACAATTACAGGAAATAAATACTTGATTAAGGTGATGTGCTCCTAATGTCATGAGATGGGACATTATGCAGACCAATGTACATTGAAGAAGAAGGGAAAGGGTGCTAGATAGGTTGTAGTTATGACTATTGTAGTTGTAGAGGAGATGAAATCTTAGTTTGAGACTGCCTTTTCCATTACTTTTCGTTTATCTTCTAACATTGTGTTTAGTATTGGTTCGTATGTGGACAATGGAGCTTTGAGACACATGACATATGACAGGTCTCTATATAGCAGGATTCGGGAGTAAGAGGGAGGCATGACTATGGATCTTGGAAATGATGCCACTTACCGCATGAGAGGAGTTGGCTCTATTACCGTCTAAACTAACACCCATGTGAAAAGTCCCAATTCAGGTGCTAACTAGGGAAAAAAATTGGGAAATGCACCACTATCACCTCAATACACTTTCCCCTTCACTTTAGGCCAACTTCTAGAAGCCACATGGGGTATCCTTATTTGAATAAGTAAACATATTCAAGTGAATTAAAACCATGCAAGATTATGATTTACTTTAATAAATCCACAATATGTATAACAAGACCATGCACAAGGATTCCAATAAGTGATTAAATGCTTTAAAGATAAATAACTAGGAACAATAGCAATAATCACAAGTATATCCATTTGAAAGAGAAGGTTTAAAGCTAGTGATGTGTGTGCCAAATCTGATATGTAAGATGAATAACATTAGCAAGTTCATATTTTCATTTATGTCTATCACTCAACCAATTAAACTTCAATAGGTTAGAACCACTTTTAAGCTACTTTAGGGCACAAAGAGGATGACAATTAGCATGAATCAAAGGTGAAGTGTGTTTTTGTGATTACCAATTGATTATATGCTAAGAGAGGACAAGATTAAGGTAATCCTTGAACTTCTCAATATGTTTTATGATAAAAAAACAGAAATTTCAGATTTAGAGCATGAAAAGACCATCCAAGAGAGAGATTAAGCACTAGAGAGCAATACATCTTGGATGTTTCCACTTGGGAAAGAGATATTTTATGCAGAAAGAGCCCAAAAGTGTTAGAATTAAGTTCTAAATATGTATAATCATTAACTAAGAAATACATTGTAATATAGATGGTGAATCCCCTAGGATTTTGCAAGTTATCACTTGGAATTCGCCAAATAAATCTCTAAGTAAATGATAAATAATTATTATCAATTTAGAGATCAAATTCACCACAAGATATGTATTATAAACTTGGATAAATAATCTAGGAATTAAATAGAGGCTAGGTATGAGTAAGAATACAACTTGAAACACCAAACCCTAACATTAAGGTTTCACTAAATCTATTTTTTATTGTTGCAATTTGTTTTCTATATTTGAGAAATGTTTTAAATCTGCCCACAAACAGTTAGATAAGACCTTGAAGCTCCTCTCTATAGGACCGTTTTTTCTTTTTAGGGTTAGAGATGAACAATTAAGCATAAACCCTAGAATAAGCTTGTCTAGGAGATAAAATAAACCATTAACTTTACACTAGACAATGTAAGAAATCTTTTTATATTTGTCACCATTAGATTTCCTTCTAAACAAATAAAATAAAATATTTTGAGATTTTAGGGTTTTTTGGTCAGTTGTTGGAAGAAGACCAATGCCTTTTCTCGAATGAGGGCTTATGGGGTCAAGAAAGATGCCCCTCTACAGATTGATCAATTAAGTATTAATGATTAGGGTAAGAGATTAGAACCCTAAGGGTAGAATGAAATCCAACCTAATCAAGATAATCTAAGAGGACTAAGACGTTACATGAAGAGATTCCTCAAAGAAAAAAACATTCACCAACAAGATCAATTATAACTTGAACAAAATACTTAAAACCCTTTCCCATGAACTAAGATGAAAAATAAAGCAATGGATTAAGCACTTACCCAAGCTTACAAGAAAAGAAGGAAGGAACAAACCCTAAAACATATTCTCTACAAGTGGTATACTAAACCTTCAAATGGATTGATCTTAAAAGAAAATAGAAATATTGAATCACCATAACAAATCTTTAATGCACTAAGCAAATAACCAAGAAAGAGAGAGCTCCAAGAATTGACACAAAAACCTCCAATAGGTAGATCTTCAATAAATTGTATTCTCAAATATCCAACAATGACAACAAATTGGAATGAGAGGAGAGCCTCTATTTATAGATGAGGCTTCTACATCCTTCTCATTCTTTATTATTTTCTATCTCCCTAAAATTAGCCTAGGAGACTTATAAAAAGTGACTTGTCATCTACACAAAGAAGGAGACTAAGTACAAAACAAGTAAAACATGCCACATGTACATAAAACCCTCATGAGAAGGGGGGTCATCCCATAGAAGAGGGGTCAAATTTCTCAAGTAGCTCAACATTCCAAATAATATGTGTAGTCAAGGCCTCAAATCATGGTGTAGAAGCATCCTATCTATCTTCATAATGTGGAACAACCTCCTAGAAAGGGTGAATAATACCCCAAGAAGTGGACAACTCCTCTAAATGTGTTCATGAATGCTCAAAATATGTCTCCAAGGGGTGAACACATCCTCATCTCAAGCAAAGATCCTCCACAAGGCATGAAAAGTGTCCCTTTAAGTCATATCAACTCATAAAAACACCCCATGGTTGTCATAATGTCTACACATGTGAGTTGACCCTCAAATCATGCATGAAATAGCTAAAAAAATGACCAAATGAGAAAGAGATCTAGGATCCTCAACGTGGCATGTGTAGAGGATGTCCATGCATGCATAAATAGCCCATATTTTCCTTTGAGAACGCAAACAGTGCCTTGGGATATGTGTATTTCCTCGAGAATTGTGAGACTGCCTCGAGAAACATGAAACTGAGTAAGCATATGCAAAATCATCTCTGGAAGTAGATGACCAAAGTGTGATGAATACATAAGATAAGGATCCATGCTTAGGCATAAAATACGGGTGTTATACATAGATGTGACAACCTTTACAACACGAGCAACACTTTTACATCATATACAAAGAAGTGAGAGAGACTAGTAGCTCCCCTAGATCATGTGTCCTAGTAGATCCTCCCCAAGATGGTTGCATGCATACCTTGATCATAAATGATAGACATGATGAAGAGTTACCAACATCAGGGGGTGGTCATCTAGATCCATAAGAGAAATGTATATCTTGAAATGGAGACTAAAAAGATGAGTTGTGATCGACCACAAAGGGGTCTAGAGATACTTCATAGGCCCCGCAAAAATACATAGAACATCTAAGCATGGTCTAATACAATACATGACTACAAATACATCCACACTTTTGGATCGTCATAATACAATGAGGCACATAATCTACTCATATGATGGGTCACATCTGGAAAAAAAGTGTAGGGTAAATTGAAGTGAATATGAGGTGTAACAAGCTCCATTTCATTTCAGACACCTGATGATCTTGAGATGGATCATATTTTATTGGTTCCTGGTTTGAAGAAGAACCTCCTTTCAGTTTCTTGTATGATATATATATATTGGAGAGTTTTCTTTGAGGGACAACAATGCACCATCAATGATTGTAGTCTTTCTAGTCTGAGGAATTTGGCTAGAGGGGTGAGAGAGGGTGGTATTTACAAGTTACTTGTTGATCCAGTGACACATGTACCTTCTAAGGGGAGGATGGAAGAGCCTTCTAGCTTTGAGGAGGCACATGCATGGTGAGAGGTCATAGAGCCAGGTTTAGCACCAATTGTTGATGCTATGATAACATCTTGTGTTGATGAGGATGTGAGATATTTAAATTCATAGGATTCTCCTTCAGTGATATAGGAGAATGTGGAGGTTGTTGTTTTAGATTTAGAGGCTCAAGAACATGTAGGAGTGCTAAAATATTTAATGAGTGCAAGTTTACCTCCTAGGAGATATGCTAGTTATGTTGTATTGGTTTTTTCCATCCATGAGACTTACAATGGTACATAGGAGGAGATGTATGATGATGAGATTGAATTCATCCATGATCCTTTTAGTTGTTTAGTGGAGGAGAGGTATGATGACTTAATTGAGGATGATGCTAAGACAAATTCTAGAGTTGGGGTTGCCCACGATGATATTCTTTTTAAGGATCATGGATTATCTTAGATACATAGAGTTAACCATGATGTGAATCTTACTTCAATATTATCTAAGGACGAGAGAGTTGAATGTTAAGTACTAAATATATACAAATATAATCACCACAAGAGATACCAATAACAATATGCAAAATCTAATTTATTATTACCAAAACCCTTGAGGTAGGGAAACAACATACAATGGATCCTATTATGGAAGGGATCCTCTCCTGTTCACTTGCCTCTTCGAGGGGGAAACTTCCTAATAAAATACATGATTCAAATACAATAATTTTTATTCATATGTCATTACATTACTTGAACCCCTTTATATAGTTCTACTAACCACCTAATAACATTCTAGAAGATGAACCTTCTAGTAAGTTCACTTACATTTATTATGTTTATACTAATATATCCAACTACCATAGTGGGCCTTATTTAATAATATAGTGGACCTAGTCCACCTTACATTGAATGGCCTCCATTATTATCATTATGGGCCTTCACACTCCCCCTCGCCCCCCTCCCCCCTCACTCCCTCTCTAGCCACACTACATTCCATCCCCCTTATGAAAGTGTTGTCCTCAACACTTGTTATGAGGGTGTACAACCATATACTAGGGTACCATGGATAAGTGTGGACCATAGTACTGAAGTAGACTAGAGAACCAGGGTCCCATGTAGAAATGAAAGCTACCATTTTGAATTAGTCCAACCACCATTGTAAACTTGGGTCCCATGTCCAAGTGCTCATGTGAACTCCACTCGGAAGATATCGAAACTCAAAAACCAACTGAAAATGATGCTCCAAAGACTGACACTAGTCATGTGGATCCAAATAAGTAGATCCATCCACATAGTGGGAAAGGGGAGAAACTGAATATGGAAGGAACAATACCATTGTAGAATATGCAAGCTGGACATAGGTAGTCATAACTAGCTCCTGAGTTGGCACACTGATTTTCTCTACATAAGGTGGAGTAGAGACATCATATAAAATATGAAAGTGGTTGTCATTCAAGAAATGACAACTATCCATATACCAATCATCACATGCATGATCATAATCATATATTTATTTAGTGTATTCATCGTTGATGGCCTTCAGAATAGACTTCAAAATACAATTATTTTGCTCCGCCTAGTGAAAAATTGTCTTGATGTTTTCTTGGAAGTGTGCCAACTTTCGTTGAAGAGTCTAATATCTATTGGAAACACCACATATAATATACTTAAAATTATCTATCCAATGGGTCTGATCCGGTAGCAATCTGAGCACCATGTGAAAAGTTAGGAGCTCTGCAGTCCCATCGTTGTCACGAAAAACTTGAAAAATGGTTGATTTTAAATCAACGATATCTTTACTTCTGGAGCTCCGATTCAAACGAATTTTCTTTTGAAATTGGGTGAAATTGTGAGAGAAACTTGGATCTATAGTTTTTTTAGGAAAAATTGGCACCAATTTCTACAAAAATTAGTAAAATCATGCATATGTCTGTGGAAAAACCCTGAAAAATAACAGATTTTAAAATGTCGATAGCTTTACTTCCTGGACTTCGTTTCAGACGATTTTTTTTAATTGGTCATTTTTTTAAGAGAAAATCAAATATACAACCATTTTTTGCAAATTTTGCATAGAAATATATAGAAATTGTCCAGAATGTCGTGGCCCTCTTTTTCTTCGAAAAATATGCAAAAAAAAACAAAAAACAAATTGCCCATTTTTGTGACCGAAGAAAGTGCTATGATACCAATTGTTAAGTACCAAAGATCTACAAATATAATCACCTTAAGGGATACCAAGAAAAATATGCAAAATCTCTTTTATTATTATGAAAATCCTTGAGGTAAGACAACACCATACAATGGATCCTATTATGGAAGGGATCCTCTCCTTTTCACTTGCCTCTTCAAGGGGGAAACCTCCTAATGAGATACATGCTCCAAATACAATACTTTTTATTCACATCCCATTACATTGCTTGAACCCATTTATATAGTTCTACCAACCACCTAAGAACATTATAGAGGAGGAACCTTCTAGAAGGAGAACCTTCTAGTAAGTCCTCTTACATTTATTATGTTTATACTAATATATCTAACTACCATAGTGGACCTTATTTAATAATATAGTGGAACTAGTCCACCTTACATTGAATGGCCTCCACTATTATCACTATGGGCCCTCCAGCCCCCCCCACTACCTCTCTAGGTACACTACATTGACCTAGTTCAGGTTGGTCTAGTTGCAAGAGGTTTTGAGGTGCATGAGAGGGACTCTCATGTTCAGAAGATGATGATGACCTTGCATGGATTGTTTCCTATACCACAATATTTGTATTCTAGGATCAAGTTGGCTTGCATGGATCTCTATCTTTGTGACTTTGATAGATGTGATACACTTGTCCTGTTCTTATATGGAGATGTGATCTTCTCTATAGGATGTCTTGGACAATGCATAATGTGGTGTCCATTGATTTTGGCCCGTGATGTTGACTTAGAAGATGATGGATTATGACATGTTGCTTTTGTTCCATAGAGATATTCCTTCATATTCACATGTTCTCATCATTCATTGGAGGATTGAGATGTTGTAATAACATGGGTGACAGGTTCTTTACACATGACAATGGTTGATTTTGAGACTGCAACAACTACAAATCTGCAGGTAGTAGATTTGGTGGAGTTGCATAGGGAGTTAACAAGTGTTGATGTTAACACTTTCCTTGTAAAAAGGGAGTGTTAATTTATGGGGTTACTCCAAAAGTGTTTACACCATGCTTGGGTTGCTTCATGAGATTTGGGGTACATGATGTATGTTTATCCCTTGGATGGTTCGGGATAGATTAGCACATAAGATATAGTCCTTGATGGATTTTCATAGTTGATATAACTTGCTTAATAGTGGATGCTTAACCTCAAATGGTTGTTGGCTTAGGGTTCTTCCCTTAGGAATTGGAGTTCTCTTGACAATTTGGTGGAAGCCCTTCATTGGGACCCCATGGAGGATCCACTTGCTTGGGGAGTATATTATATGGGATGAGGATCATTGTGTAGCTTGGAAGATGGGCATTGTGTAGCTTGGAGGAGGGCATTAGGCCCTAGTTGGCATCTGAATTCTTGGATTCTTGTTTAGAGGTTTGGAGATGGATTGGGGATGCTTGGGGCTTCGATAGCATTCTTTCATAAGAAAATGACCTAGTATAATACATTCCTTAGGAGGATCGATGGAGTCCATGGAGGGTTGTGGTGGAGGGATTTGGACTTTCCTTGCATAGTTGCATCACCTTGCAGTTATTATTGTGCACAAAATCACCTTGGAGCATGTCACATGTACTTTAGAGTGTAGTGCCTTACTTGTGTTGGCCTACAAGTGCTCATTGTAGGCTGCTTGTAAGGGATAAGGGCCATATTGTATTGTTGGCCTCCCTTACCTCTCATATAAATAGAGGAAGGAGAGAGTCTTTCTATTCACATATATTCGGTCACTTTTGTTCACTCTTGTGATGAGATGTGACCTACACAACAATGTGCACTAGCCTCTCTCTCTCTCTATTTAGTAGGGTTTCTTTCTCTTCTTGGAGTATCTTGGAGGTCCGAGGTTAGGGTTTATTCCTTGGATATTGAATATTAGGGTTTTATGACAAAACTCTAGGGTGAAATTGTGAATAAGAGGAGGAGGAGAGGACATCTTGCCTTGGAGGATGTGTTGGAGAATTTCTTGCATATTGGATCTTCTTGGTTGCTAGGATTTTGTTGATTTTCCCTAGCTATGGTTTGAAGAGATGGGGGGATTTGTACTAGCCTTGAGAGAAAGCTATGGTATGCACATGTACTTCATCTTGATCATATTAATAAAGTTTATAGTTGTCCAAAACTTGTGTGATTTCTATATTTAATTTTCATCTATATATGTTCTTTATGCATCATTATTTGTAGCCATAGATGTCTTGTTGATTTAACATAAGTAAAAGGATAATTGTTAAGTGATTTTACAAATTCTAATCGAAGAATATAATGAGCTGATCTTATTGTTGTTATTTTGATGTTCAATATGATTTAATATAAGCCATTGCTTTTGCAATTTTGAGATTCAATAATGTCAACCACCTTAGATGCAAAGTGATTGATTAACCTAAGTAACTTAATATAGAGTATCTCTTCTTATTAACATATTTTATTAACTACCACTTAAACCAATTAATATAAACCACCCCATCTTCAAATTTAATATTTAATATTTAATAAATAAAAAAATAATAATTAAATAACTTAATACAATATATCTCTTTTATTAAAGTATCTTATTAACTTCCACTAAAACCAATTAAATATAAGCTACCATATCTTCAAGTTTGATGTTGAAGATTTAATAAGATAAAAAGAAAAAGTAATTTATTTCTTTGATGATGTAGGTAGTTCAACTTCATGGTCAAATATCTTCCTTCTACTTTAAAGTAATTGAGATTTCAATTTGAGTTGTTTGCATAGCAACATGCACTTACAACCACTTAACTTATAGTTTCTTCAAGTTAATGTTTAATATGATTTAATATTGACTATTTTTCATGTAAAATGATTAACAATACATTTTATTTTATTTTAAAAGGTGGTAAAATTTATCATAATTTAGTGGTTAATTGATAGTGAGAACAATTATTAGGAGCTGATATCGGCTAATGTGGGTTGCTTATCACCATCATTCAAGGTAACTCATTGTTGGTCAATAAGGAGACACACTTTTACTCCTACTTGATGACTTTGCATCTTAGGTCAATGCCCTTTTTTTTTACATCCAAGGAAGATGAGCTCTTAACGAATCAAAATAGTTTTAGGTCTTACTCCAAGATCATGAAAATGGTTTTAGCCTAAATAGTATTTGCAAGAAAGCTAGTATCCCTTCTAGTGATTGCTAATGGAGGATCATGTGCTTTTTAATAACATTTAACCTTAATCCCATACATAAAATTAAAACTTGCATAAATTTACAAGTTAAAACCTCAGATAAAAAAGAAAATTTAAACCCTCACTAATGTAATTTTGATATCAATTATTTACACTATATAAATAAATTATAAATAAACTTGAATTGAAAAAGCTTCAAATATGGTATTGGGCTATAAACTATCTCGTTTTCTATCTTGATGTGTATGTAATTGTGGTATCGGCTCATAACCTATCTCCTTTTCTCTCTTGTTTTTGTTGTGTATGTAAGATTGTTTCCAACAATCCAATTAATACAGAGATATTTAGAGCGCACACCCATTGAAAAATGGAGCTAAGACTATCAAAGTATAAATATACTAACCATTTGGATCTTATTGATCCGGCACTGTATTTTAAGAGGAATCCAGTAATTCCGATTTTCCTCTGACGTAATCCAACTCCTATGGATGTTATACAATAGTTTGTAGTTTGAAATGGAGTAGGCTACAAATCCAACCATCACTGTCGACGCATATTCGGATTTCGGTAAACTGCCCAGGCATATCACAAGGCTAACGCAGGGGAAGCCTAGGCCATGGCCGCAGTCCTCAGAAAACTCCAGGTAATCAATGCTCAATCCCACTCTTTGAGATTATCGTTTGCTGCCTTTTGTTCTGCAGAAAACGCCGTACAATCCAATGACAAAGAGCCCAAGATATACACGGTGACGCCCCCCATCACAAGCTGGCCTCAAAAACTCAACCCAAGGCGAATGCTTCGCCTTTTAATCCGCGTCCAAAACGTCCACTTGGCCCTAGACATCTTCACCTACGCAGCCCGCTACCATGTGGGTTACAAGCACACTTACGAAACATACTATAAAATGATCGAAAAGCTCGCACTGTCCAGAGAATTTGAAGGCCTTGAGAATGTCCTACAGCAATTGAAGAAGGACGATGTGAGATGCAGTGAGAATATGTTCATCGTCGTGATCAGAAGCTATGGTTTCGCCAATAAACCCAAGGAAGCCATGAAAGCCTTCTTCGGGATGCATGAATTTCGGTGTAATTCGTCTGTGAGATCCTTCAACACCCTTCTCAATGCCATGGTTCAGACCAAGCGCTTTAACCTGGTGCAGTCGCTGTATCTCAGCTGTAGAAAAATCGGTGTGGTACCCAATGTCTTTACCTGTAATATTGTCCTCAAAGCCCTTTGTCAAATGGGTAATTTGGAGGCTGCATACAAAGTGTTTGATGAAATGCCTAAACAGGGATGCGGTCCTAATGTTGTCTCTTACAGCACAATTATGAGATGCCTTTGCGAGCGGGGGAATATGCACGGGGCAATGAGGCTTTTTGAAGAAATTTTGAGCAAGGGGTGGGTTCCAGATCCAGTTTCTTATACGATATTGATCGATGAGTATTGTAAGCGAGGTGAATTGCAGGAAGCTGTGAAGCTTATGGATCATATGGAGGAGAATGGTTGTCCAATGATAGACATTACGTACAGTGTAGTCATTGAAGCTTACTGCAAAGAGGGCAAGATCAGCGAGGCCGTGAACTTGTTGGATGACATGGTTGATAAAAGGATGATACCCAACCCGAGCCTTTGTAGTAAGGTTATTGATGGTCTCTGCAATGAGGGCGCGGTGGAAGATGCTGGAGTGCTGTGGAAGAGATTGCTGAACAAGAATTGTACACCGGATAATGTCGTTTACAGTACACTTATTTATTGGCTTTGCAAGAAGGGTGATGTTTATGATGCAAGGAAGCTTTTCGACGAGATGATCAGGGGTTGTATACCAAATATTGTCACTTACAACACGTTGATTAATGGGCTCTGTGAAAAGGGTGAGTTACAGGAGGCCTGCAAGCTCTGGGATGACATGCTGGAAAAGGGATGCGTTCCAAATGTGTTTACATATAACACGCTCATTAATGGATTCTGCAAGGCAGGTAAAGCTAATGAAACTAATCAAATTTTGGAGGAGATGCTGGATAAGGGTTGTGTTCCAAATACTTTCACATATAGAATCCTGGTAGATGGGCTCTGCAAGTCATCTAAGACAGGAGATATCACGAAGTCACTCGATGCAATTTTAAAGAAAAGAATATATCCTGACCTGGATGCCTGGGACATGCTAATTCAGGGAGTTCTAAAGGAAAGAAACCTTGAAAGGATCAAGAAGCTTTTTGATGGCATTTCAAGGGATACTCATTAGATGATTGATTGTCGTAGCTAGCAAACAGCTTGGACTTTCTCTTTGCTTTGGATGGCAGAAGGTTGAAGAACTTAATATTACACCTTGAACAAAGATTGCAGGGGATCTTGTGTGTTTTGCAACTGATCTTATACCCTCAAGTAAACTCTGCACTGCTTGCAACAGTGTACATAAAGGGACTTGTCATTCAGTTGGCACATTGAGTAATAATTACAGGTTGCAACAATGATTAGAGACAGCACTGGATTTTGCAATTTTACAATATTAAATGTGAGCTGAAGATGAGCCCTTTACACACAAACACAGATGGACATGCTGGGGATGGTGCCTACTAGAAAATGGATGAAGCATGCAAGAGATAGATGATATTTCCACTATTGCCTTGCAAGGGACTATTTGTGGTATATGCACTTTTGTCCAGCAATAAAGGATGAAATGATCCATGCACTATATTGCCATGTGATTGAGATCATATCTGTATGCACTATCTGGAATTGATATTGCTAATTATTTTTTAAAACAAAAGAAACATTATGTAATGGGCAGTCGTAATTGTGGAAGGGGGATGTGCATATTAGAATTTAGGACAAAATTCAAAGGGCAATCTTTCTAGTTTTTTTCTGTTGAAATATCTCTACTTTGTTTTACCCTGAGTTGTTTGGAGCATTACATCAAGGATATATCCAATCTCCTATGTTACGGCGAATTCTTCTGGCTTACAAACAGTATCGAAAGATCAAGCTTTGATATATCTTTTCTGTTCAAGTTATGGTACATTTAGAATGTTCGGCACCATAAATGCCATTAAAATTCTTATTGTTTTTAGCTTATTTTGTGAAGTTCAAAGTTTTATGTGTCTCAAAGTTTTAAGGATATGTTCTGTACTTGAAAGTAATATATACTATAAACGATTAAGTGTCTTGTTTATGTGATGTTTTTTTCTAAAAAGTGGGGTCATCCAAATTATGGTTCTTGCTACAGTGTTATTTACTGTCACGTATTTCAATGGAACTTTGACTAATTTAGAAGTGCTTTGAGCCACAACGTGCTACAATTGCCTCCCCAAAGCCGCAATAACAATTCTTATTTTGATAAATAGATTGTGTAACTGCTTGTAATGCATAGGGTTGTCCCAACTGAGCGGGGTTTGTTAAAACAAATGGTGGGTGTTTAGTATGCCTGATTTATTAAGCTCCTTACATCAAGATCTATTAATGTCATGCTTTCGGCGTAGACCTGCTTTTGATCTCTGTGTTTTTAATTTAAATTTTGAACATGCACATTTAATCTCTGTCTACAATGGTAAATAGATGGTTTGTTGCAATAATTATGACAATTTAATTTCAATGGTTCACCCTACAAATTTAGGGGGTTGAATTCTGATCCCTTTCCTTCATAAAGAACAAACACTGGGTGACTTTGTTGCAGGGAGTGCTCGGTATCTTTACCTATCTCTCTGCTCCTCTGAAACCCTTGCCTTTGCAGGCCCCTCTGGGCAGGTTCGTTACTTCAGTCTATAATCATATCTCAGGAGCACCTCCCCC
Organism: Picea engelmannii; assembly: GCA_009831015.1. NCBI lineage: Eukaryota > Viridiplantae > Streptophyta > Pinopsida > Pinales > Pinaceae > Picea > Picea engelmannii. The sequence goes on from ML785964.1 coordinate 342,909, forward strand.
CTTTAAAGGACTCTTTAGATGCTATGGGCCACCTCTTACTATCTAAACAAGAAATGAATAGGATAATCAAAATCAAAGAGGGCATCTACAAACAGAATATTCAGGTCTATTATAGCTATATTTGATCACCCTTGACCACCTATGCTTGCTTGATCAATTACCTATGATTTCTCTATGATTTGTTACTCTTATATTTTTCTTGAGCCCATCACTTAACACTGACGAGTTTCCTTTTGACAACTTGCACGCTACTCACTAGTTTCCTTCATGCAACCTACAATCACCTTCCAAATGATACAAAATAAAATTGCACAAAATGCACAGTCCTGAGTGCAGATAATGGAGGCCATACATTTATACTCCTTGGATCCTTAGCCCCAACGACTTGAACTACTTCACCATCATATAGACTTGAACTATCATATAGACTTGAACTACTTCACCATCATATAAATAAGAGTTCTATATTGGAGGAAGTCGCTAAGAGAAACTGACATAATTACATGCCGGAGAATTGACCTATGCTTTTATAGTCTCTCCAGATCCAGAACTCAGTTTTGAGACCTTTGTCTAGCCTTGAGTAGGGTCTCAATCCTCATTGGATTTCCCTATCCGAGTAAGGCTGAGACTTTGTGGCTGAGAGAGGTTAATAAGTGGCTTGGGTGTAGGAATCTAGAGTTGGGTGATAGGTGTGGGCAACAAGAAGCGAGTAAAAGCTTGTTGTTACATTCACATTTTATATATATAAAGTTCTTTCTTCTCACTCAATTCATTATATATTTTTCTCTTAAATATGTTTGATTTGATAGATTGTGAATGGAATTGATTCACTTTATATCAATTAAAATTCGTTTATTGCGAGTTTATATTATTCACTTATATGCTTGCTTGATTGAGTTTGAGAAAGGTTGTTTCTTTAGATTTGAAAAAGTACACGGTGTTAAAAGTTTGCTATCGAGATAGCTTGCAAAGGTCAAGGGAATTAGAATCTAATTCCAGATATTTCCCCTACTATCTCTTTCACATTCAATAATAACTTGAAGAATTCTACAAAAGAAGTTAGCTATCTTTACCTTCTTTGTCAGTGAGATTAACCCTATTTATCAGGGGCATTTTTTGAAAATAGAAATGACAACTCTATTGGGGAGAATTCCATGAATTTTTCCTGCTAGGTTTTCCCTCCTAGTCATTTTATCAGCGTTGTAGTATGGTTTAGCTTTTGTTTTTGTCACTTTTCTCTCTGTTGCTATAGGATCAAGGAGTTCAAAGTGATTTGGATTATATTGAGAATGAAATGAGATACAAACAAGACTATTGCAGAGAACACATAAATACAGTGAAACCCAACTTCTATTAATGAATAAAATAGCAGAATATTGTAGAACAAAAACTGGCTAGAATGGTGGTAGCTTATCTTTGAAGAGAAACAAATGTTGGCTACGCTTATTCACAACAAGCTAATTACAAAGAGGCTGAAAGGACCTTTTATCATGAAGCCTAAAAGACAAAGAGGCAAAACCCCTAAACATCAAAGCCCTAACCCTAGAAGATGAAACACCAAAAGTATTGTGGGCCCTGAGGTGGTTAGTTGATACACCAACTTCTAGGGGGCACAACTTTTGCATACGATCTCTATTTGGGGCACACGATAGTTCATTGGAAAGAACTTTATAAGGATTACAACTTTTGACTAAGGCCAGAGCATGCCATCGGAACTCCTGCCCCCCTGAATGTCCTCAAAACATTGTTTAGGGCCTCAAAACAACTCCAAAAGTTTGGGACCCAAAAAACCATAGAAAAAATGCCAAGAAGATAGAGAACCGTTGAGTCAGTGGAAGAGGTGGGTGGCCACTGATATCCACCTAGATCATTAAGTTCCCTACTTGTTTCTTTTAATTTTTCACTTTCTTTGCTTAGTTCTTTGCTCGTGATTGTGTTCAGGTACAACACCGAGTACTCGCTACTTTCCTTCGGACAACCCACAAGCTCATCCAAGTTGCGTTAGTGCAACACATGAGCAACTCACTAGTTTCCTTTGTATAACTTGCGAGTGTCCTGTAGCAAAAAAAACCCACCCTTCCACTATCGAGTTCTACTTCACATATGAGAGGTTTGATCTTCAATTGAAAAAATTGGCATTTCTTTTGGTGTTGGTCTTTGCATCATAGTTGGAAAGAGTTTAAAAATCCAAAAAATACTTTTCTCTTTTAGGCATCTTTTGAGTAGTATTTTGAAGTTGATTATTCATGTATTGCATTTTAAAAACTTGAAAAGAAAGATTCTCTTGCATCCATAGTTTAGATTGGTCTCTTCAACTTGCTTGAATTTGAAGTAGTTTCAAGGATTTCTTCATTAAAGTTTCATTCCACTTCCCCTAATTAATAACTTCTTAAAAACAATGCATAATTAAAAGCAACTAGACTTGTTTTTTTTTAAATAAATAAATAAATTTATTTATTTATTTTTCCTAAAAAACCAATAGTAGTTTAGGTTGTAGGGCCTTGATGTAGGTTGGAGAGTAAATTTTCCAATGCCATTTAAAAAAAAACTAGGATTAACTAAAGAGAGTTAAAAGACCATTAGTAATGAGAAGTACTTGTAGGGAAAATGTTTCTAACACAACCCTGAAGCACTAGGCTAAACCATTTCAAGTGTTGATCTTCTCCCCTCACACTTAATTGGTGGGTGGACATGTAATAGGGGACTTTGGTGGAATTCACATGCTATTGAGAGTGACACCACTTTCCTAGAGTTTCGATCACAAGGCAAAGTAATGTTCTTGTCCAATGTAGAAAGCTTGACCCATGACTATTCTACCCCACTACCTATCGTGAAGTGGTATATTTAGTTTCCTTTCCTAGGTTCCTGATAGGTCACTATAATTGGAAAGTGCTTAGAATACCTTGGACATATAGTAAATCTCTATTTAAGTGTCCATGGAGGTTTCCTATCTTCACGTGGGTAATTTCACCTTAGGTGATTGATTTGTAGGAGGTAACTTTAACTATTCCTCATTCCTTCACTACTTGGACTTGGGCCTTCATAATCACAATATGACTTTCGAAAGGCCCTCTTTTCAACTTTTCACTATTTAAAATCATAACTTAATCACCCTGGGTTGATCCTTGGGAGAGTGTGTTTGCTTGTTGATTGTTTTTATGCATTTTTAGTGGAGTGTTATTTTATGTAAAACACAAAGAGCCTTGGATTTGATTGCTCTCTTTTTGCTTTTTGCCAAAATTTGAGTTTTAAAGTGGCTAACCAATTACCCCATTAATCTCGGAGGATCAATGATCTCCCTCTTGAGATCATGGAACCACCTATTGCAAAGCATAGATTGGATATTCTTGACCACTCATAAGGAGATTTAGAAGATGAAATGCATACTACTTTGAACAATCCCACAAGAGAAGAACTTGTAGAAGACAAGCCAATGTCTGAGGAATTATCAGCGGAAGGTTTTTTGAAAGGTTCAGATGGTCATATCAAACTAGTAGGACGAACTCTCTCTCTTGTTCAAGATAACCTTAGACTTCTAAAGATCAAGTATATCCCTAATCAATCTTCAATGAATTTTAATACTTTGTTGACTAACCCTCAAGATCTACTTGTCATTTAGGAAGGTGGATTTCCACTTGTTGATGTATTAGCATCAAACAAGTACTTACACATAGGCTCGGTGTCTGGCATGTGGAAGTCGTCCTTGTAACCTCTCATAAAATCTTAGGAAATTCACTTTATATGTTAATTATTAAAGTGAATTGTTGATGTTTTTGGTAGCATCGGACATGTACTTCCACATTGGCATGTGTTTTGTATGTGAAAGTTGTCGAAAATATTACAGTCTTGCGTTTAATTTAGTTAAAATGAATGAATTAAAGTAAAATTGTATTTATTAGTGAATTGATTTATTTAAGGAACATGCATAGCATGCAACATGTAATCTAAATCTTAAGTGAGTGTGAGAAGTAATCTCTGTTAAAATATTGTGTAACTACAAAGAATATTCTTATCCCCTTTTGTGGATAAAGTAAAAGATAAAATATATTTATTATTGATTAAATCAATCCCGTTTTATGGATTGATCATGTCGGACATTGTAATTGTCCAAATCCCCTTTTGCAGATTGGTCAAACCCTAATTGTAATATGCAAAATAAGAAGTCGCCCCCCAGGGAAATTAAAGTGGTTCTAACCACCTAGATTGAGAAGTCGGCCTTGCCAGTGAAAAGACACCTCAGTTCAACACCTGCCAGATTGTATAAATAAGAGAGGCCAACGCCTCATTTGTACACACACTCAACTCACTCATCTAGTGTGCAAGTATTGAAGGAAGATGCAGTTACCAGTTGCTAGAAGAATGAAGAGAAAGAGAGGCACATCCTTGGGAGAGGAATTTTCGTGTTGTTTGGTTCATTGTCTTGGCATTGTATTGGTTATCTATATTAAGAAAGTTTTGTTGGGTTTTCTTCCCCATGAGGGTTTCCCAGGATAAGTGTTGTGTATCTTGTGATTGTGTTTCTCTCAATGATCCTATCTATGCTATTGTTATCTAGTAAATTGAAAAGTAACCTAATAATAGCTTAAACTTTAACATGGTATCAGAGCTAAGCTGAAGAGAGCATCTTTCATAGGAAAAAGAAAAACGTCACTGTTGTCGTACAAGAAAATTAGGGCTTTTTATTAAAAAAGAATTTCATCCCAAAGATCATCTAGAAAAGTGCGCCCTAGCCTAAGGAACTCATTGGCGCCTTCAATGCACCTTTCGGTGGATAGAACTCTCGAAAGTGAAACCCTAGTTTTCACCAGTACTAGAAGTACCAGGAAACTAGAAGTACCAGAAAACCATAAGTACTAGAAAACCAAAAGTAATAGGAAACCAGAAGTACCAGAAAACCAGAAGCACTAGTCCAGAAATCCATTGGTCCAGTTTCAAGGGCCAGAAATTGGAATTTTCCGAAACTCACTATACCAACATACTCGCCTTAGTCCAACGGATCTTTTGAACCAGAGGAATAAGAGAAAAATACCAAGCATAAGGAAAAGGTAAAAGAAAGTATCAAGCACATGTGGTAGAGGAAGAGGAATCTCCTCCCTCAAAGAAAGATTTAGTAGAAATTGAGGATTATGTACTTTAAGTTGAAGATAGTTGATCTGAAGAAAGATAGCAAATGGTGGAGTTCGTGGAGCCTCCTTACACAAAAACAAAAGATAAGTATTCATGTTATTTTTAGTATCTTGTTTACTTTAATACTTTCTCATTACAAGTTAGATTTTTGTGAGAATGTTAATTAACCTCGTTTTACTTCAGTGTCTATGCAGACTTATGAAGGAAGTATCAAAGAAGAGGATAAAGAAAGAGATTAAATATTTATTTCAGGGATGATCACTCATGAGAGTGACAAAGGTATATGTTTAGCTATGATAGTAAGGGAAAATTTGGTAATTTCATAGCTAGAGTGAAAAAGAGTTCAAAAGTCTTATTCATGATTACGATTTCAGATGTGTACATGGTTGAACAAGTTTTGCTTAAGAAAAGATGTGTACTACTTTGATAGAAATCATGATATAGTTTTATTTGATTACTGCTTATTGTTACTGACTGATTGACTAAGTGACATATCTTAGAAAACATACTATACGAAAGTTTACAGGTCTCGCAAGAAAGAACTTATGCCTTGACTTGCGAAAGTTAGACAACATGAGAAGGACGTGTGATATGGTGACAGTCAGTAAAGACTAGACAATATCCAATATTTATATAGGAGCAGGAGGCTCCTAAAGATGCATAACACAAATGTTCAAGATGAAGAGAAAGATGGACACTCAGATATAGTTGATGAGATGCAGATAACTACATGTTTCTCCAGTATCATTCTTATAGATGCAGAGGGAGCAGGTTGATCCAATATGAAGTCAGAAAGAAAGAAATGTTCGAACTCAAGAAGGCACCCATGATATTACAGAAGAGAACTTGAAGGACGATGATTATCTGATATTACAAAGTTAAAGAATCTCATAGTTTGGTGCAAGAGGGAGCCATGTCTCCGAGTTTGAAATGGAGGATCGTGATTTGATGCAGTGAGGAAAGCATATGGATGGTGCCCAACAGATGGGTAGCATGGTATTATACCATGGAAATATTTTGGACCACAAGATATTTTTTTAGATCCCATATCTAGACCTTCGTAGAAAAGGGAAAAGAGAAGAGACCTTCGTAGATAAGGAAAGAGCAATCCGACAGGTAGACCTTCATAGATAAGGAAAATAGAAGAGACCTTCGTAGAGAAGGAAGAGACTTTCGTAGAGAAGGGGAATGAGAAATTTTACAAGGTTGACCTCTGTCCAAGTGTTGAGTTTTGGATACTCTAGGGACATGCTAGAATATCCTCGTAAAGAGGGGTGCGACCACCCTCGTAGAGAGGAATGTGGATGTTTCTCCAAGGAGCAATGGGCAGATATTCTCCTTTGGCCAAGGATTGAGTAGCCCAGAGCAAAAACCTTGACCATGTGGAATGGTTAGTTAGCTCTTGAGGTTTGTGTCGTGATCCTGCGTGGATCATGAAAAGGGAGTCTAGTCTTGCCCAGGCTAGCATCTTAGCTTCTCTAGTTCATGTGGGATGACTAGGAGTGAAGTTATAGTAGTAGTCCTCCCTAGTGGATGGGTGAGATAGGTGAATACAAGAGAAGGGAGAACATAAAAGGAATGATAAAACTCATATAATATCTTTTGTGTGAAGATAAGACATCTTTTGTGTGAAGATTAGATATCTTCTGTGTGAAGATAAGAAAGAAGTATCTTCTGCGTGAAGACAAAAGAAATAAAGAGTATCTTTTGCACGAAGATAAAGAGAACAAAACTTTCGATGATTTATAGATATGTCATTTAGTGATCATGATGCCAAATGACCAAGTGGATTATATTGATTCCTCCTATAGGCTATTATCCAGTTGATGATGATGTTACCCAGTTGATGATGTTGCCCAGTTGATGATGTTATCCAGTTGATGATGATGTTGCCCAGTTGATGATATTATCCAGTTGATGATGTTACCCAGTGGATGCTGCTACCTAGTTGATGTTGACATCCAGTGACTTGTCAAAAGATAGAATATCCTTCTTGTTAAGAGGGAGCATTAAAATATTGTGTAACTGAAAAGAATATTGTTATCCCCTTTTGTGGATAAAGTAAAAGATAAAATATATTTATTATTGATTAGATCAATCCCCTATTGTGGATTGATCATGCCGGGCATTGTAATTAACCAAATCCCCTTTTGCGGATTGGTCAAACCCTAATTGTAATATTCAAAATAAGAAGTCGGCCCCCAGGGAAATTAAAGTTGTTCTAACCATCCAGATTGAGAAGTTGGCCCTACCAGTGAAAAGACACCTCAGTTCAACACCTGCCAAATTGTATAAATAAGAGAGACCAATGCCTCATTTGTACACACACTCAACTCACTCATCTAGTGCGCAAGTATTGAAGGAAGCTGCAGTTACCAGTTGCCGGAAGAAGGAAGAGAAAGAGAGGCACATCCTTGGGAGAGGAATTTTTGTATTGTTTGGTTCATTGTCTTGGCATTGTATTGGCTATCTATATTAAGGAAGTTTTGTTGGGTTTTCTTCCCCATGAGGGTTTCCTAGGATAAGTGTTGTGTATATTGTGATTGTGTTTCTCTCAGTGATCCTATCTATGCTATTGTTATCTAGTAAATTGAAAGTTAACCTCATAATAGCTTAAACTTTAACAATCTCAACCGTAGATCACTTTGGAGATTAGAAATAGATTGTAACTCATGAGTATAAAAAAAAGGCTAGGAGAAGGAGGAAGACACTTTTGACGAGAGGTCGAGGTCGAGAGACTTGTGTGAGATACACTTGTGAGAGACGTGTGTTGAGGGAGTCAACACAATCAAGACTTTAAGAGGAAGTCAATTTGGTGAGAGACCAAGGTTGAGGATAACAAAGAAGGACTTTTTCTAGTTTGAGGAGTGTAGGAGAAAAGAAGGACTTTTGCTTACACTAAAGTGAGGAGATTTCACTGGTTGGGTGAAGAGAGTTCATTCAAGTATTGATGAGAGGGTTGGATCACAAAGGATCACGATTCAAGATCTTGATAGGTGGAGAAGGATTTTCATCTAGAGGTCATACAGGGCAAGAATGAGAGACAGAAGAGGTCATACAAGGAAGGGCAGAGTCATACAAAGATTTATGTACATATCCATAGGTTAGAGTTTATACAATCATGGATATCCATGGGTCACATAAGGGCAAGTCGCGGATGTCCGCAGGTCATAGATGGGAAAGTCACGGATTTCTTTGGAAATGTGCCAAAACATGTTGTACAACAACACATGTGTTTCCAAGTTTGTCTGCAGTGTATAATTATCTCAATGGGCCATTTTCCTTGTTATGGGAGCCTTGATTTGACCTTAAGAAAAGCATCATTAGAATGGTTTTCCCTCCGGGGTTTTTCCAGGGGTTTATACTTGAAAATATTGGTGTTAATGTGTGTTTGATTCAGTTTCCTTGTTTATGTTTTCGCTACATGTTTAGTTGATTACTCATGTATTATTTTAGTAGATAAAGTGATTTTATTTGAGCTAATTGTCGGGTGTTGAGTAGAGTGGTAAAATATCAACATGGTATTAGCGCATACCAAGGGTTGAATCCGCTCGAGAATAATTTCAACAAGAATGATATTTTAATTAATTAAGTTAAATGCCTAATTTTGGTGGCATTAGTAACTTAAGTGAGATTTAATTAAGTCCTAGCCTCTAAAGTGAAGGTGAGATTAGATCTCAGACTTTGATCACTTTGGAGATTTAGGGTTAGTGATTGATTCGGTAAAATGTCAATGTAATAAAAGGTAGCCTAGGTGAAAGGATGAAACACACACTAAGAGAGAGTGAGGAGATCTCATTGGGTGGGTGAAGAGAGTTCATACAAGTGTGAGTGGGAAGGGATGAAAAAAAGTGCTAAGGGACATGTTGTAGGGGCTATTCGACCCCGACGACTAGACCCGCCAATTAACTAGCCAAGTTGACTGCAGAGTCAGTCGAATAGGTAGTTAGAGTCGACCGACTAGACAATTAAAGAATGTAACCGACTAGTAACTCTATATCACTCATATATATATATATATGTGATTATGTAATAGAGAGAGAGTGACTGTTCTAAATATGATAAAATACATTGATGGTTCTCTCACCTCTTGTGTATGTCCATATGTATGTCTATGTTTTCTATATGATGTTGTAGTGTGTATTGTTGTATGTAAGGATCTATCGGTAACCATATCGTACTTTCTCTTAGAATACAACATTGGTTTTGTTGCTGGTAGTTCTGAACTCGGGCATGCATAACAAAAAGGAACATAGATTTTAACCTTGAAAGACATACGCGAATGGTGCGAGCATAAAATTACCAATTATATCAAAAACTACGCAAGAGGAAATCGACTGATGCTAGTAGAAGCACACACTTAGTTCTTCTCGGAGATGCATGAACGATTCCTAGAAGCCATTCGAGATGCACTCTATGAATATCTCATCCAATCTAATGCACAGACTCACTCCCGGTGAGAATTTGATGCATAAAATCATAAATGAAGGAAGAAAAAACTTGAATGAATGGTTTGAAAGGATCGTGCGAGACTACATTGAAGAACAAGAAATTGAAGATAGAGAGTCAGTCCAAACCATCAAAAATAGTTTTATACGGAACTCTACGATGGATTTCTTTTCAATATCCCATCATTACTTCACAAGTTTCTCTTAAACAAAGGAGTCGATGACATCATTGAGTACCAACCCCTCCTAAAAAACCCTCCATCGAACTCTAATTGGAAAGAGAAACAAGACGAGTGGGAACGATTATTGGAATCTAACTGCAAAGATACTAGAGAAGCTTGGGAATACTTCTTGAAGAAATGAGCATAGAAAAAATGATGAACACTATCGAATGTGAGTAAGTCGGGCCAATGTCGGGGGGTTGGATGATCCGTGAGATGGTACAAATCAAAGTTGAAGCCAGAACACATCCAAGTCGAATATCTCAAAAATTGGGAGGAATATAATAGAATCAAGTGTGAAGTCTACACATCGAATGCAGATCCATAAACCCTCAGCGGATATACAAAAACTAGAGCGGGACAAGAGACAAAAGAGATGAGAAGAGTTGTGAAACGAGAGGGATCCCCGAAAATCTCATAGAAATTCTACCGAGGAGTGACAGATTACTGGAGCAACCCTTGAGAGCGCCCCTATGGCTCTTGAGAGGAGTAAAAGCTTGAAATTGAGTATGGCAGCTGGTGGCCCTTAACAAGCAGTTGACCAAGTCGATATGGATATCGATGACACGGGAACCACAATTTGACTTTTACCTATGAGAAGTCCCAATCCGCATATTGCAAACTTCCTCCGAAAAATACTTCATGTAGATACACATTCACTAAGGGTGTGGTGTCGAACTGACAATGCTGGTCAAATAAGAGACACAATGCTCATTGAAGGACAAGAAAATTGACCGGAAGATATAGTAATTCATGTAAGAGACCTCAGGGACTCCGCTCCCCTACCAAATCTACTTTTGGAAGATTCTAACTCAAAATACAATGATAACGGATCGACGCGACCCTCTAGAGGACGATTTGTCGAATATATAAACAAAGCTTGTCAGACAGATGCTCAAAGTTCAAGTAACAGACAAGCACATTTAGCAATTGAATATATCCCCATTGAAGGCCGACAACAAATTTTATTGGCCGAGTCAAATACTCAGACTTCGACTCAAGAAAGCAGTTTGAATTCTCAGTCGACTTCGACACAAACTCTTGCAATTCCAACCTCAAAAAAATACGAGAAATAACGATGAGGCTAAATCATATCCCGATCTATGAAGGTGACGAAGACCCCAAACAACACTAGTTCATTTGTGAGAAATTCTGGCATGCAACTGACATAATTGATGAGGAAAAACAAATGACACAATTCGGTGTCGTGCTTTGAGCCAAAGCTCTTTCCTGGTTTATGAATTACACAGAAAATTAACAACGATTGAAACTAGACATAAAACAAAATTTCCTCACATTCTTTAAAATGAAAGACAGTGGCCACCTTGCGGCACAAAATTTAAAAGAAATCAAGCAACATCTAGGAAAAACTATCCACGAGTATGATAAAAGTTTTAAAGACATTTTGAGCCACATTCCCTATGAAATTGACAAAAAAATGCTAGTACAATGGTACATAGTAGGCCTGCTGCAAAAAATTAGATCACCACTATGAATGCATGACCTCCTGAAATTTGAATAAGTGCTAAAAAAAACTCAACAAATAGAAATGGATGATGAAGGTGCTACAAATTCATCAGTCATCGAAAAATGACTAGAATAAAAACTTGTAGAATTGCAAAAATCAATTAAAAACACGTCGATCTCTTCCAATGAACTATGGTGTACAATCTATTCTAGTGAAGGCCATATAAAATATTACTATAAATTCAACGATGCACTAGATCCTGTAGTCCTTCGGATTCAAATTGAAACATTATGTGATATATGTGAAGGAGTAACAAATCATGCTACAAGGGACTTCCCACACAATATGAGAAATGTGTGTCCAAAGTGGTGTCATATATGTGAAGAAAACAATCATTGAACTCAAGAGTGTTGGCTAAATGGGAAAAATAAAAAAAACATTCACTTAGTGTACCACACACAGATGGTCGAAAAGAATGTCAACAAAGGCAGAAATGGTTACAGAGGTCGAGGTTATGGAGGCTATCAAGGCCGAGGATGAGAAGGATGAGGAAATTTTGGTAGAGGACGAGGTCGTGGACTCTATTACTACTTCCATTGTTGGAAATTTGATCACATTAGTCCAAATTTCCCAATCAAAGACACAAATGACCTCAAATTATATAAGATTTGTGGAGTGGGAGACCACTCCCTCGAAAATTGTCCAATTGTGTTATAAAAAGTAATGTGTAAAAGAAATGTAAATCTCTTACACATAGTGCCAAAACAAGATATTTTGAATTAAAAAAATCTCCATGTAGTGACACGCTCGAGAGATGGAGAAGACATTTATCTAGAACCTCCAAGTCAACAGAGGGGAGGATGAAACACATATCTCGACCAGGAACATGAAGACAAATTAATGAGGGAAGCAATGTAATTCTTTAGAAATATCGACCAGGAAAAAACAAAGAAGGGAGGACATGGAGACGTCTCATACACTGCACTAGACAAATTTTTGCAACTACTGAAAGAAAAACAGTCGGTTAGTTGCTTGATCGACCTACTGAGTATCTTAAAATAATATAAAGATGACCGAAGACCAGTCAAAATTATTTTACAGTTGTCTTAAGAAACTCAAACAAATGACTTTGACCCACAAATCAACCTCAAGATCGACGAACATATGATTAAAAAAATTGTAGTTGACTTTGGGTCCCAAGTAAATATCCTCCCAAGAGATACATGGGTGCGACTCGGGAAACTTCTGCTTCAACCAACAATGAATTTCCTAAAGATAACATATCAGAGGTTTATTGAACCAATTGGAACTATTAAAAGTGTAATAAAATCCATTATGGGAATCTCGACATGAGTCAATTTCGATGTAATCAACCTGGTCGAAGGCATTCCTACCTACCTTGCATTAGTCAGATGACCTTGGGGCCAGAATATGAGGGAAACAATTTCCCTTGAAAGAGCTAGAATCAAATTGAAAGGTAGTGGCTGGAAAATCATAATCCCTTTGGGACCAAAGGAAGGCAAGCCTTGGGTCGAGACATGGGATGAAGCTCATGAAGCTCAATAACTATATTAAGTAATGAATGAACAAAAGGATAACATAAATCCCAACAATGAGAGATAAATATTAATCGGGTCTCCATTGTCAATAGGTCAAAACTCAGATACAAAACTATACAATTGGAAAATGGAAAACTGCGAAGCACAAGACAAATAATGTTGGTCGATAAAAGCGATACCAATCTGACGATCCAAATCATGCTTCTCAGGAAAAGTAGTACCTATTGTGGCTGAAAGAAAGCTCAAGCAAACACCAATGCTAGTCTCGATGCACTCACAAACAAGGAAACCCCTACAGTTTATCGAAAGGAACTCTCCATCGATGCATGTTGACGATATTTCGATGGAGGAAAACCCATAAGTTTTCTGGGTAGAGATTTCGATGGAAGAAAACCCATCCAGGAGTACAAAACTATGCAAAAATAGTCTACTATGTGACCAAGGAAGAGAAAGAAGATACAAAAAATATTGACTTCCCATCAAGCTACAAAAAAATTGTGGAAGGAGAATGAAAATTGGATGAGTCAAAAGCGCCTGAATGGATGGATGCAAAAATTAATACCAAAGAAGTCGACATCTCAATAGATGGTTGACCAAAAATGGCTAGAATAGGTGACTAGTGGTTCAACAAGAAAACTATGGAAATAGTCGACCTATTGAAATAATATCAGGATGTCTTTGCACGTGACTACGAATACCTCAAAGGATTGGTACAAGAGATGGGGGAAATGAAAATCGATCTCATCCTTGTGGCCAAACCCATTAAAAACGACCATACGAACTGACACATAAATACAATCCCGTCATCCAAAAATAAATTGAAGCAATGCTAGATGCTAGCATTATATATCCAATTGACAAGTTGGAATGGGTGTAGGAGCCGAATAGATTTTATGCCTAATAATTACATGAATTGTAACATAATTAATTTCAGAAAATTCATTCATTTCTTTTAATTGAGCAAAACATCAAAATTTCGCATATTCCTTATTTTGAGCACATACGCATGTAATTTAACAACGAATATTAAAATCTTATAGCAAAGAAAAAAAGTACACAACTTAAATTACCTGGGTCTGATGCTAATTCGCCTCGCCTTGCTACCTTGTTGTTGCCTTGTTGACCGCTGCTGCACTGTAAACACTGCCCAAAACCTAGTTCCACCCTGCCAACTAGGTAACTTCCTAGCTCCAGGATATCATATGGATATCCTGGCCCCCGTGCCCAAAACCTCCAGCAACCCTGGTGCCTGACTGATACAATCCTCACTCCAAAACTCCACTCCCCTCTACAAAATCCAAGAGCCCTCCAAATCAATCCCCCATCTCCCATAGAATGACCTCCCGTAAACCTCCTTCCCCTCCCTATTCCTCCTTCACCGACTCCCCCCTTCATTTACTCCCTACCTAACCCATTTATTACCTTCTTATCCTTTTGCCGTTAATTCCCCTTATCCCCTTTATTTAATATCTTATCCCTTTCCATGTACGTAACTCTTAATTTAATAAAATAATTTATTAACCCCCCTTTAATCCTTTACTTAATTAATTAATCCTTGACAATCATGAATGATTAATTAATAATAAATAATTAGTTAATGTTATTTTAAGAAATAATTATCGTTTAGCTAATCTTTTAGGACATTTAGATTATTAAATTAATTATAATTAATAATCATATACATTTATTTAAGCAGGGTCATTACATACACCCACCCTTCAGGAAACTTTGTCCCGAAGTTAAGGTATCTTATGGTACAAAGGACAAGAAACATGGTTCACACATTCATAACAAGTAACCGACATTATCAGTAAGTAAGTCAAGAAAACTCATACATACTAGTGTATATGTACAAGAATTGCATGTGTAGCTAGTACATACAATTCTCGTGCATGTACTAATAATCAAACTGTCATCCTTTAGTATTTTATGTACGCATCCAATCCAGTCAACAAGACTAGTCTTTTATAAAAGACAACAACCAGTTAATTGTTTGAGAAATTCTTTAATTACAATTATCCGGTTCAACAATTTTATTTTAAACAACTGTGGTTTAGTTACGTAATAATGAATATTCATATATACACATTTCTCCTTTTTTTTTTTGAAGGGAAAACATTAAATTCCATCACAAGACAGATCTCCATACCGTCTCAACTATTACTACGCACATTCCTCCCTAACCTACTTCCATCTCCATTCCTATCCTTCCTCTGCTAGACTATCTTGGAGCATCAACTATATTGACCTAACTCCAAATAGAACCCGTAAGCGGAAGTGTCTCTATCTCGACCAAGCTTCCCTAGCAGGCATCT
>ML785964.1:370966-395912 GCA_009831015.1 Picea engelmannii
GTGACCTAGAAGATGAAAGTATAAATAAGAAGCTAGGATCTCTTGTAAAATGTACATTTGGTGAGAATCCTTTTTGTGGATCAATGGAGAGCTTCTTGTGAATATCTTTTGGAGTATTGATGGAGAGCTTCTTGTGAGAGAATCTTATTGGTGTGGATCTATTGAGCATGATTGAAGATCTATTCTGAGGAAGAGAGCGAGAGGAGGATCTCATGGATGCATCAAAGTTTTGGAAATGTCGAAGATCTTGACAGCAAAAGTCTCAGATTCACAGAAAACTCTATTTTTTGATGCCCACGCGGGTTGTCTGTGTATAGGGTGCGTGTACACGCGGGCTGGCTGTGTATAGGGTGAGTGTACACGTGGGATGACTGTGTACAGGGAGCATGGATTGAATAACCTCATGGAGATTTGTGTTTGAGCTAGTGCCAAGCTCTTGGATGATGAGGCAGGTTCCAGATCCACATTCTATGGCCTCAGATCTATCACTAAGACACTGGTATGGTTACATTATTGTCTTGATAGATACTATTGTTTGATATGTTGTGAATTCTTAGGGCATTCTTGGTATGGCTTCTATGATGTGGCTCAGTTTGGTTGATTTGGTGGATGGAGTGAGCAACACTCTTTTGATTCACTAGTGACATGATTGCTATGGTATACTAGTTATTTATACATGATTGAGATAGCATTCATATTGATTTATTGTGGAGCATGAGCAAGCTATTGGAGAGCTTGGATGTGTTGTGACTGGCCGTGGGCCAGTTTGGACAGTGGAAGAAAGAAGAGAAAGTGATTGCAAATTGCAGAGGATTTGAGCATGTGAAGAAAAGCAAAACCCTAATTGATCAGAAGCATACGCTTGTTGCATTATACACTGACCGCGTTCACACGCGGGCTGTAGTGAGCCAGGGCGCGTGCACACACGGGCTGCACTACTGACAGGTCACATACCTGTTGATAGATTGATATCTATTGAGGATTGTTGCCTCATCTCAGTTGGTGCTAAGAATGTAAGCTGAGTCTTTCATATAGAGATGATGGTCTTTTAGAGTTGTACTCTATTCGATTGTTGCTGATAAACCCCAAGGATTGTAGTCCGTAATAAAAAGAAAATTGTACATACATATTGTGTTCTTTGTGTTCATTGTGATGATGACTTGTTGATGATATATTGATGATATATGTTGCTGATATGTGCCTACATCTAACTGGTTATAAATGACAACAATGGGTAATGAATAAATGTTGAATGCTAATTGATGAGTTTTTGTGCAAGAGGGAAGTTTTGGGAAAAAGAGCCCCACACTCATTCAGCCCCCCCTCTAAGTGTGGTAGGTGTGTCCAAAAGAGAATTGGTACTGTTATACGATAGTCGGATAAAAGGAAAACCAAGGAAGCTAGAAAATGCATGGTTGGGTCCATATGTGGTCGAGAACACCTGACCATCAGGGGCAGTACAATTAAAAAAATTGCAAGGGAACCCTTTCAAGAAATTAGTCAATGGGGCTCGTTTGAAGATATACCTCACATAGCAGTCTAAAGTCCCATTTGTGAAGACCTATTTGGGGGATGCCAGTAGGACTCGACTAAGCGAAAAAAACCCTGGGGCGGCCTAATTCAAAAATGAAGATAGAAGAACAAATAGAGAAAAAGGAAAAAATAAAATAAAGTAATAAATGTAAAAGCAAGATTAAGAACTTACAAATTGAGAATTAAAAAATTAAGAAAACAATAAACAAGTCGGTTACCATAATTAGGTACAAAAATTGATCGACAACTAGAAAATATATGATTGACTCACACTATCAACACATTCATGCACGCCAAATTACTCGAAGATGAGAAGAGAATGGAGTCCTTGGTATGCAATTAGAGAGGAAACACAAAAATCAAGAGCATGTTTCATACCCAGACAAGATCTGCGCCATTACTTGAACAAGCATACCAATCGATTGATTGAAAGAGAAGAACATCATTCAATTGATAAAAAAACTCAAAAATGCGAATTTTGAAGATCAAGTGAGCGTGAAAAATTCCAAACAAACAATACTTCAAGCAAACACGAATATCCTCAACAAAGTAAGCATGTATTCAAAACGCCGAGCTTTCATCGAATTCACAGAAAAGTAGAAACTAACATGGTCGGATTCTTCGACTAGAGGTCTCCAGATGCCAGGAAGACTCGACCCAACCAAGCATCACAAGTACATATCACTCAAGTCAAGCGCACACCCTGAGAAACTGAAATCGACATAGTCATTGTGACTAAGCCGTGAGAATTCATTAATGCCATTAATTCTCGATGGGACAAGTGTGACTACATTGCCGCCATTGACGTAGGAGTTCCCTCACATGAGAAAACACTTAGCTTCGACAACACTATTAAGACAAACAAATTAATATCACCGGTGGTATAATTAAAGTCAACGCTCCATCTCCCACCTATAAATTTGGACGAGGCAGACGACTTCTCCTCACTTTTGTTTACACCCGAGCGCTTGCACAATCAGGCTATAGAACTCCTAGTTTTGTAATTGAGCCCCAAAATCCAAAAATATCAATTTGACCTCCAAGAAATCATAGATATTCCGAGAATGAGAGGATAGGTCAAGGATTCATTGGTCGAACCAAGGATAAAGTACAAATTTGACAAATATGGTGCAACCGAATGCAAGCACGCATGGAGAACATTTGCAGTGCACAAATAAAAGAAATTGATTGGTCTCACCATTGGAAAATTTTTATTGCATGGGAAATGGAAGCTGGCACTTACAAAGAAGAAATAAATTTCCTAGAGGCAACAAGTATCCGACACCTCCTGGGCACACCTCAAGTTGTAGACTTTGACAGATGGAGGGAAGAGGTGACAAAATTCCTTGTGAGTTAGTACCACAATGGCCATATGTGGCTAGATTTCCTAGTTGGGATCATAAGAGGTATAATCCATGGAATCAACAGAATTCCTCACGGGCGCACTCCAGTTCCCAAAAATTTGAAACCTGATGACTAGATCCAGATTCTCACTGGAGGAACATCAACTAAAAACTCAAAAGGGTTGTTTATCAACAAAGTTATAGACCTCCGCAAAAAATGTACATGAATTATAGTGTTTTTGTTCCTGACCACTGCGGGTCGAGCCTTAAACATGAAGCTTACGATGTTAGAAACTATTGGGAAAATATTCTAGTTAGGGGGATAGTTTGCTTGGGAAGAACACCTAGCCACATTAATCAAGAGCAATTGCAAAGATTTCCAAGAAAATGGTCACACAATCAAATTCCCATCACTTCTAATTTGGATTTCCATGAACTAAGTTTGTCTAGTCAGGGAACCCACATTTACTTCACAAAAAGCCCTGACTATGAATAATTTCAAGGCCTTTTCATAGGGAGTAGTCAGGTCATCTGAATCCATCTCGATCGATGCCATGTTCAAATGTTGGGTAAACCATTTTAAGAATTTATCACATAAGTGGAGAGTAGAGAAGAAAATTCGAAGAAAACTACCAATACGTGCCCATATACAACTAAGCCTGGAAACCACCATGTTTTGGTGTGGATTCGTTGGAGGGATGGCCCTTAAAGAACTGGAATACCAACCAACAAAATACCAAATTTTCCAAGAGCTTGACTGACAACTGGGGTTCCAAACCATGATACCACCTAAGGTACTAAGTGATAATCAAACTCTTTTAACACATCTCACTAATGGAGAGAAAGAAGAAGAAAGAGAAGCGACCTTGTACACAATCCCATTTGTATTCAACCTTGACAAGGAAGGAGACACACCAACAAAGAAAAAACTGACTAAGAAAAGACAACATGAGAAAGCATCCAAATGTAAGCAGGAAATCGACTCCAAGACAATTCCAAAAGATGTAAATATAATTTGGAAAGAAACATTCAAGTCAAACAAAGATCTCGACTTTAATGACCCCATGATAAAAAAAAAAATCTTGTTGTCTTCACCAACAAGATAAATGAGAGATCCCCCAAAAAAGAAAAATACCAGGAAGACACTCAAAATATTTTGAGGTCCAAGGTAGGGCCCCAATTCAAAGAAGCAATGGAAACCCTGAACGTCACGCGTGTTGAAGCTAAGAAAACCAAAGAATCTTTAGACAAGCAAGTTGAAACAATGGGACAAAAGAAGCATAGAATGGAGGAAGAGCATGAAAAAAACACAGAACAATAAACCCTAATTACATCACATCGATTGAAGAGCATTCGACCCAACCCTAGTAAAAATCCCATTCCAAAGAAGTAGCGGACAAGAATCAGTATAGTCGATTTTACTAGGGAATCAACACCACCCAACCCTTCTCTGGTCATTGAAGAAAAAAGAACAACAAAGAAGATAACGAAACAAAAAAAGAAAGCCAGGAGAGGCCGATGACATGTATCATAAGAGGAAACAATCTCAAACTCCCCACCTAATAGTCACAATCAAATAAGTGCATCGCACTTGGGGTCGAAGGATATCAACCATTCAGTACACATCGAAACCCGAAAAAAGGATGTTATAATGGAAGAGACTATTTCTTACTTCAACCAACTAGAAGCAGGTTTGTCGGAACAGGAAGAAGGAGGGATATGCAAAAACATCCAGGGGTTAGCCAAGTCATTTGAGGCACAACCAATTCTAGTACTACTGGACAACATAGAATCCTCAGGAAAGTGAAATGATGAAGCATGAGAAACATACCAATAGAATATCTAGACAAAATAACAACAAAAAGGAGGAGATAATGATGGCACAAGATCTCCCCAACAAATAAGTGTTCCTCTAGAAAGTCCTCACAAAGGTCAGTTAGACCCTCTTTAAAAGATAAAGAAAATAAATGTATAGGTTCACAAGAAGAATGAAGAAGGAAGCAAACAAAATACACAACTAGAAACAGGGGATTCCGACAAAGGCAATGACAAAGTTAAAAGTACATAAAACAAGCCAGAGCAACAAAATCCAGAAGAAACAAGCAAGAAAAAGGAAATTTCACATAGGAAACATAATACTCCCAAGGTACTTACATTCACAATATTTAAACCAGTCGGATCATCAGAACCACCAACATAAACAATATTTGACCTGGTAGTCACGTTAGATGCCTAGATGATCAATCTATATAATGAGGTATCCAAAGAAGTAACAATTCGATGGAAGAGGGATTCAAGAGATGACATCTGACTTGTTGTTGTAGGAAAATCTCCCTGTGGACAGGTAGATTGCCTCAAAGAGCTTGACCCTAACTCTAAGAAAGAAAATGCTTAACGTGGACACTGACTTCCTTTCAAATCTATCTAAGATAACACATGAGAAGGAAGGATAACAGAAGTACCTCTTTATCGACGTTTGTCCCTGCACGCTCCTAGTTGCGCTTCGATCATTTGTTCCTCGCTGGACCCTGTGGACAAAACAAGATACAACCACTTCCTACTCTATGGATATTATCTTGAAAACAGATCTATCTATCAACGATAAGTTCATGTAACATCAGACACAAACTAGAAAGAAACAGGCCAAGCGTGTCATATTAATGAGAATAACGACAACAGTACTTAGAATCGTAGATGCGAATGCGACATCTTCGTCGAGTCCTCTTCATCTAACCCTTGCCTGAAAGATCCACAACCTGAATAACAACAGCTTCACTGATCACTCTCCTTTGGCTGACTGTGCGTTTCCTACAAGATCATAGGTTTCATGCTAGCAGTTCTCCCCCCTTTCCACCATCTTAGAGCCTGTTTATATAGGTTAAGAGGAGCTTAACCTCTTGAGTTATCTTTAGAACAAGTTGGGAACTTTCTCCTTAGATCAGGGATCTCTTGATGAAACCAAGAATTCGAATACAACTGCCTCCTAATCTCGAAAGATCCTCTCCTTATTCTCCTCAACGGGCCAACCACTGCCTCAGATTAGGCAGCGCTCCCTTAAAAGGGGCATCAGAGCGCTGGAGCGCTCCTTGAGAAGCTTAGGGGAAGCGCCAACGCCCTCAAGGTGAGTAGCGCTCCTTCAGAAGGGGCAAGGGAGTGTTATAACGCTCCCTGATGCCTTGTAGGGGAGCACCAGCGCTCCTAAGGCTGATATAGGGGAGCGCTCCCCCTCAAAACCTTTGTTTCAGGGCTTTCCTCAGGTGTTAAGAGTTCCTTGTCTTCAATTAACCAGTTCTTCTGCTTCAGATCAGGTACATGAGATGTTTTAAGTGTCTCCTTAGTGTCGTCGGCATGGCAGTATGCTTGAACATCGTTTGTGACACTTGTGACCAACTTGCGACACTTTCGAAATTTGTAAGGAAGATGCGACACTTACGACAATTGAGAGGAAGATGCGACACTTATTCATTTGAGTAATTTTGACGTGTAACAGATTGCCCCCCAAAGTATGAAGTTAGAAGATGTCAACTGATAACTAAAATACTTTGTAGATGTCCAAGCAAGGGTATAGACTCGGAGAACCTGACGGAAGCTGCACACAAACATCCAACAAATATCATGACATATTTCAAAACCCAAGGCATGCATACCTATGCTTGGGTGATCAAGAGCTGCAAGATATGGCCGCCATAAAATACACTGCGGATCCATAATTGTATTGATAAGAGGTATAGCCACGGAAGATACAATGTGGATCTATACTCTGATGACTCGGACTGATCGTAGCCACGAAGAATACACAGTGGATATACAAGATGACAAGACATAGCCATGACCAATACAAAGTGGATCTATGTAATAGTGTATGTGTTCTCTGTCCAATAGAAATTCCTTCGCAGCCTGGGCCAAGTATATCAAAATGGTCACTCGACCCAGGGTCTTCTTACTAATCTCAACACGGTACGATTCTAACCATGTGAATAGATGTCTTGATGTCAAACATGGCAGAAACCACTTGATTAGCGGTCAATGGTGTAAACCGTTAACAAGTGCGAGGGAGATCACCATTAATGTCAATGATTCCCAGGGTACCCTAGTACATTCCAGCAAATGTGAATAGATGAACTGAAGTCGAACACCCGTGGAATCATTCGATCAGAGGTCAATGATGTAAACCTACTGTCGAATGTGAGGAGGCCTGCCATTGAGGCATGTAGGTCCCAAAGTACTAACTGGTTTCTAAGTCTGATTCCTGGATAATGTGTTGAAGTCGACAGGAATAGACTCGTCGAGGGAGGGCCTTGATGTATCCTCCATCAATGACACGAAACGGTCATAGAGATGTAATAGGTAGATCAAAAGAACATGGACTGACACAGGTTTTGAGACAAGATATTTGGGATGGTTGACTCTTGAGGCAGATACTTCCCTTGAACACTGAGGCACAGTAGCGAAACATGACATGGACCAAAACTATGCAGTGGATACTGTGACTTGCGTCGGGTGACCCAAAGGAGTGAAAGGAACTCGAGGATTGGTCTAGTGCAGAGGTTCAGCAGATTATGATATGTGCAAATGACAAATTGCCGTGTTCAAGGGCGACTCTAAGGATCACTGGACAATGTTCTCAAGAGACTGCTTGGCTTGCTCCTTTCAATTTTTCCCCCATCCAGATGGACGAGTACCTCTTTTTGATTTAATGAGCTCAAGGAGGATAACACATGCTCAATATAACTCACCTTCGGTAA
Organism: Picea engelmannii; assembly: GCA_009831015.1. Lineage (NCBI taxonomy): Eukaryota > Viridiplantae > Streptophyta > Pinopsida > Pinales > Pinaceae > Picea > Picea engelmannii. The sequence continues at coordinate 378,588 of ML785964.1, forward strand.
GTTCCTCTTCCTTTGTTTAACAAACCGGAAGAAGTAAGGGTTCGGTCCCATATGGGTCTATCGATGTGTGCTTTAATGAGTCCAAAGACAGAAAACTCGAAGATTTTTCGGGATTATAGAGTTTGGAAAAAAACTTAAAAGATAACTCTCTCAGTTCATTTTTCGTACAGTAGTCCAATGAGACCGAAAAAGGGTTAAACTATCGCTCGAAAGACGCCCTTTCTGACCTTTTAACGAGTGTGAAAGGAAGCAAGGTAACTCGATAATCTTTTCATATTTAGAGAGTCTGAAAAGGGTTTAAAGGAGACTCCAGGGGGGTTCCTTTTTCGTGTGTTCGTATCCATATGGGTCCGAAAAAGAGATAAAAGTTTACCCGGTTACGTTCTCATATTATCGAGCTCGAGAACGAACTAAGACTGTGCTCATAAGTGTGACAAGGTGAATAATCCATCAGGACTGCCAAGAAACTTGCGATGCCAGAACTACAAACCTGGGATTAGCGAAGCCAACATATTATTAGAGAAACCCATAAATGAACATACCTTATGAAAAAATGAAAATTTATAAATAACAATTGATTGAAAATTCATTTACCATTTCATTTTGCAAGGAGTTTGGAATAGTGGAGAATCTCGTTTTGAAGCAAATGTTGTTTTTCTCACTGCCGGAGCTACGGTTCACCGTTTTTCTCACCGTTTGGACCAGGTAGGTGTCCATCTCTTGCTCTTTCAATTGCATGGTTTCACATTCATTTTAACAGCGTGATTTAATTAAAACGTGAAGCCCTAAGTCGCCCCAAATAGAACCAAATTGGCCTCTTTTAAAAATTAATGGAAAAGGGGAATTCTTTTGCAAAAAATACTTTAGAGAAGGATGGTTAAGATGTAAACACCCTTGTGGTCAATTAGATAGGTCATTTTTGGTAAAAGAACTCATAAAAAATCTTCCCAAGTGCCCACGCAGCCCCCAAAGTCGTTTTGAATTTTTAAAACGTTTTTATCATTGTTTGATAAATGTTAAATGCTTAAGAGAGGGTGTGGTGGTTAAAAAGAGTGTGTGGTTACTTTTAAATGATGTGGGCATCTTATTTCATGTTTTAAATTGCTTTTGAAAATTGCCGAAATTGCCAAAACGTGGAAATAATGAATTTCTTTATTTCTTTTTGTTTTGTAGGTAACTTTGGCAATAATGATTGAATGGAAAGACAGGGAACATGAGATGGATGATTTAGCTACTTTGCGGAGTCCTCGTACACAGGCCGCTTTGCGAGCTTGTGGCTTGCTCAAATTCTTCAAGTTGCAGAAAATGAAGAGAGAGATCTTATTGCTCGAGCATATGATTGGCCTTTGGGATGTCGCAGAACAAGGATTCCGTATCGGCACACATCTTTTAAACATTGAGTTAGAAGATGTATATTTTCTGACAGGCCTCTCGAAAAGAGGGGTCCCCATATCTTTTATTGGGCAGAGGCGCTACCCGAGCAAGTGGACATGTATCTGGCATGTCACTGTATCCCGGGAGCAAGAATGGTAGGGGGTAGAATCCCTATCAAAGATATTCGAGAGTTGCCCCTCCGGTCTATATTGTTTTCTATCACGAGCGTGACCGACAGCACTAGCGCTCATCTGGCATCAAGATCGCAGGTGGCTTACGGTTTTCAGTGTTTGGAGCCAACACTGTTCAACTGGAGTGCAGTGTTCCTTCGAAATGTGAAGGAACAGATCTCACGATGTAGGACTGGACAAAAGCAGTTTGGCTATGGCTTGTTTTTGGTCTCACTTTTTCTGGAGCGCATCCCACAGATGTAGCCTCAGATAGCATTGGCGGTGTGACCAATGGATGAACCTAGGATGGAGAGGTGGACTAGTCTGTCTCCAAGGCTAGTATCGGAGTCAGAGTTCCATTTCACTGGCGATTTCTTTGCTTGGCTGAGACGACAGTACCTTTGGATAGAGGACTTCCCTTATGTTGAGGTAGATTTCTGTGGGAGTATGGACTTGATTTTGCCCGCGAGGGAAGATTGGGATGAGTCAGGTAAGAGACTGAGCCATACCTTGTCTAGTTTTTGTTTTTTAAGTTTTTGATGTATATATATATTTTTTGGGTATGTGGAAGAGTTTTTAACAGATGTATTGTTTCCAACATGCAGACAAGGGAGCAGTGCGCTCGACTGATATACTGGTACTAGGATGTTATGGGGGGGTCCCGGTCGCAACAGATCCAGCAATACCAGTAGTAGGTCTCCGGGAGGTTGAGAGAAACCTCCAAGGCCTCACGATGGGCATCCCTCCTCTGCAGAGAGGGGAGGTGCCTTTACATCTACAGAGGCACACTGTGGGAGTACCAGAGAATATCAATTCTCTATTGAGATGCATAGTGCGCGCAGTGGTGTGTTACTCACAGCATAATGTAGTGCGGGGAGATTAGAGTCTCTCCAGTGATCATATTTTGTATGCCTTGTCAGGAAACATTGTATGGGTGGAAAGACCCAATATTTTGCTCTTCTACATATTTTTTGATGTAATTCAAACATTTCAGTCACGCCATACACACACACACACACACACACACACACATATATATATATATACAGTTTCGAGTTTTATAATGCCAATGATTTGTACATGATGATATCTGTGATGTGATTTAATTTACATGTAATGTACAGTTTTGCTTTCCTTGAATCTTATATGTGGGCAAGATATTGATCCATGATATAATTAGCTAATGAATCTGAAACACTATTAAGTTCTCCTGGAATGTGTCTATATTCAATGTAATCGAACATTCGTTCAAGACGACGAACTTGTAAGTGTAGACGTAGCAGGATAGGACTATGGATAACATAGATACGGTTGAGTTGATAAACCACGAGTTGGGAGTCTAAGTGAATAATAATACGAGAGATACCTAGAGAGGAGGCTTGGGTCAACAGTCTAATGACAGCGTGATATTCTACCATATTGTTGGTTGCTGGTCCTAAGCAGATACCTCATGAACTCACCACCTCGTCAAATTGGTAAATAAACCATGCTGCCAAAGCAATATTCCGGGTATGTCGGCTAGCTCCATCCGCGAACCCAAAAAAGATAGGAAAGGAAGACGTCATCTGTGCATGAAAACACAGGCACAATCATGAGTGGCAATGATAAAGACTCGAGCACTCAAAAGAAATAGACACACCAAACTAAAATACAGTAATGTACAAAGTACAAATGCTAGGTGATCTAGGCATAGTAATTTTTAAGGTAAAGCCCGTTTCGGGGCTCTCCCAGGGAAATTCCATCATGGTCATCTAATTCGTAGGCACCTCTGTGTAGAACATGCTTCACGATGTAAGGACTGTGCCACATAGGTTCTAACTTTCCTATCCCTAATTTATCGTGAGCTTGGTCGTAAACAAGGACTAAGTCTCCTTCTGCGAAAGCCCGAGGGTGGACAGATTTGTCATATTGACTCTTAATTCTCTTTTGATATGCCTCATTGGTGAGAACAACATCGTGACGTGTTTCATCCAATTTGGATAGATACAAGAATCGTTCTTCTTCAGCAGAAGTATGGGGCAGGAGTTCTACTTTCAGTTTTAGTGATGGAATCTCACACTCAATTGGTAGGACGGCTTCAATGCCATAGACCAACTGGAAAGTAGTGAATCCAGTTGAAGTTTTCACATAAGTGCGATAGGCCCAAAGAGCGGAGAACAGTTGTAAATGCCACGATGTTTTGTTTTCCCCTACCATGTGTTGGATCATGGTTTTTGGGACTTTATTGATAGCCTCAACTTGTCCGTTTTCTTGAGGGTAGTAGGGGGATGAGTTTTCATGGAGAAAACCCAATTTGACATGTAACTCGCTCATCATCTGGTTTTTGAAGTGTGCACCATGGTCAGTGACAATGGCACGTGGTACACCAAAACGAGTTATGATGTGGTTGAAGAGGAATAGAGCTGTGGTACGACCATCATTCAGGAAGGTAGGCATAGCCTCAACCCATTTGGTGAAGTAGTCGACGGCGACAATGATGTAACCGTGCCCCCCGGCTGAGGTAGGMTTACACTGCATGAAATCGATGCCCCATTTGGAAAAGGGGCCGATGGAGATAATAGGGTGCAGCGCCGTAGGGTGAGTACGTGCCTTTTTGTTAAAGATTTGGCAGGGTGGGSATTTTTTGACGGCCTCGATGCAATCTTTGAAAATCGAGGGCCAAAAGTAGCCAACACGTAGGATTTTTTGGGCWGTGGCCATCCCGAAAAGGTGACCGCCACAGGTGCCAAGGTGACAATCGTTCAAAACRCGTTTAGCCTCCTCGTGAGTCAGACATCGCCGAAGGATGGTGTCAATACCACGATGATACAAAGTGTCGCTGAGGATGATATAACAACGAGAGTGGTGACGAATGCATCGACGCTCTTCGCGAAAGATGTTGGGCTGAAAACGTTGGGTTTGAAGGTAGAGGAGAATGTCTCTGTATGAGAGATTAGATGTGCTGATGAGGAAGAGAGATTCATCAGGGAGAGAATCTCGAGGTTCAATGCTTTCATCGGAACGGGGAAGAGCACAGATGAGCTTGAAAAACACCAGGGATTTTTTGGCTTTAGCCTTCGTAAACTCAAGATCGAATTATTGAAGAATAACGATCCATTTTGAATATTTGCCCCCAAGTACTTGATGTGTTAAGACGTGGTACATAGGGTTGGAGTCTGCGATTACCGTGGTGGTGCATAATAAGATGTAGTGGCAGAACCTTTGGACAACAATGATGGCTGCCAGAGCCAGTTTCTCAACATGTGAATATCTGAGTTCGGGTCCAGATAAACTCTTGCTCAGATAATAAATCACATGTTCTTCGCCGTTGGGTTCTTCTTGGACTAACACTATCGCAATGGTGGAAGTGGAAGCGGCCAAGTAAAGGATATAATCCTTTGTATATTCGGGAGAATGTAACAAAGGAGCGTGGGTCAAAGCATGCTTGAGAGCGTCGAATGACCGTTGAGCAGCGTCATCCCAGATGAAAGGGACGTTCTTTTGCAGTAACCGCATAAATCCTTTAGTGATCTCGGCATAGTTGCAGATGAAATGACGAAGAAAGTTTGCTTTGCCTTGCAAACTCTGGAGTTGGGTTAAATTGGTGGGTGGGGGTAAGGCTAGGATGGCCTTGAGTTTTAAGGGATCCACCCTGATCCCGTCTTTGGAGACAATGAAACTGAGGAGTCGACCGGATTCGACAGCGAAAATGCATTTGTGCGGGTTCAAGCGAATACGATAGAACCTACAACGAAGAAAAATCACCCGTAAGTGATCAATGTAATCGGATTGATTGGATGAATGGGCAGGCAGATCGTCGAGGTAAGGTTCCGCGATATGCTTGATGTCGTGGAAAGCGTATGACATGGCTCGCTGGAAAGTAGCACCAGCATTTTTAAGGCCAAAAGGTAGCTTTCGGTAGGCAAAAGTACCCCAAGGGCAGATGAAGGTTGTCTTATGTTGATCGGCAGGTAAGATTTCAATCTGGTTATATCCAGAAAATCCATCCATGAAGGAGAAGATTACGCTCCCTGCACAATTATCGATGATTTGATCGATGAAGGGCATAGGGTAGTTGTCCTTGGGACAAGCTTTGTTGAGATCTCGATAGTCAACACAAACACGGATGATCCCTTGTTTCTTAGCAACCGGAACAAGGTTGGAGACCCATTCAGTTAAAGGGACGGGATAGATGAAGCCAGATTTTAGAAGTTTTTCAACTTCTACCTTTATAGCTACGATTTTCTTGGGATGAATCGGGTGGAGATTTTGTCGAACCGGTTTCACGTCAGGGTAGGTTTTAATTTTGTGTATGACTATTGAAGGGTCGATCCCTGGCATTTCCTCATAACTCCATGCGAAGACGTCGCAAAATTCCTTGAATAAAGCAGTGTAAGAAACCACTTCGTCAGGTGTGCAATTAGCACCAAGGTTAATGTTTTCCATGACACCTTCTTTGATTGAAATGTCAATCATGATTGTAGTTGAGATGTTACCCATGTTCCCCTCAGAGAGAGTATCTTGTGTGAGGATGGGAGATTGCGGAACATCGACAATATCGGGAGGGAAGACAGAGCGTATGTCTTGGTGAATTTCTTCCAACGGCGGAAGAAAAGAGGATCGATGATGGTTGTCGTCCCAAGGCAGGTCGTCGATGCTGAGCATTTCCATAATTGATTCGTCCGAAGGAAAAATGTGGGAAATGTAATCGACGACAGATGATAGGGAGTCCAACCATGAGGGCACCGAGTAAGCATCGGGTGCCAATGAATGTGAAGTATTCGAAGAGGGAGAGGCGGATTGAATAGCTACGTATGTGGCCTCGACTAGGCTCAGTGGCATAGTGTCACCGAGTACATAGAATTCCAAAGGACTAGGCACAATGCAAGGATCAGATGATTCCAAGGATTGATAAGGCATAGTCGAAATCATATTGACGGCAACAATATGATGTGCGGTAGGTGGAAGTGGTGTAGGGAAGGTACCCATGAGGCTAGAATCTTTCAATAAGCCAACACCAACGCTTTCATACGTAACCGGGTGGTCTCCCAAAAAGGGAATGTTGTTGGTAGCAGGGATGCGAGCGTCGGGTGTGCAGAAATCAAGCTGATCGATGGTAACAATTTTTCCTTGATGGAGGAATTGTACACATCGAAACACTGATGAGGCGACGACAGTCATAGCGTAGAACCAACTTCTTCCAAGTAGTAGGTTGTAATCGAGGGGAGCATCGACCACCTCGACGTCAACGGTAACGGTTTTGCCGCCCAACTGAACGGCTAAGGATTGTAATAATCCATGAGGATGAAAACCTCGTCCGTTGAAGGCACGTAACATGGTAGCGGATTTGTTGAGGGCAGGTGATTTCAAGCCTTTACAACAAGCTAGAGACATGACACAGGTAGAGGCTCCCTCATCCAGGATAGTCCGGTGGATTTGTTGATTGTGAACAACAACATCGATTTGGAAGGCTAGCTGGTGGAAGAGTCGCGGTTGATGATCATCCAGGTTAAACGTGAGGTTGTTTGATGACTCAGGATCAAAAGCGCCGATAGAGGCTAAGAGTGTTCTACGTTGGCTAGGGAAGTGTTGTAGAACTTCCAAGGTGGACATGGCACACGGGGCTTGGGCCAAATCTTCTACAATGTTGTAATTTTGGGCAGCCCGTGAATTAGGATTGAAGGTAGATTTCCGGATGGTGCTCTTAGGAGGGCGTAAGATAGAGTCAAACGAAGGTTTCTCAATCTGGAGTGGCCCAGATGGAGGGTTCACAGATGGAGGATTAACAGAGGATGGTAGCGGGTCTGGTGAAGAACCGTTAGCAGTCTTTGGTTTATTAGGTTTAACTGGCGTGTCATATGTCACAGAGCGAGTGGTTAGATTAACTCCGTTAAACATGTAAATGTGGGCACTTGTCGAGGCTTCATCATGGGGTTGATTGGAACTGCCCCCCGATGTGGGGGTTTGTGCAACCAAATATTGCTGCTGTGGAAAAGGTTGAGTGAGCACAACAGGTTGTGAATTTCCTTTGAAAAGTTTGGCCACTTCATCGTGATGTGGAAAGTCTCGAGTGTAGTGATCGTCACCACAAATGAGACATGGCAATTTTGGTTTTCGTTGTGGTTGTTTTCCAGCAACAGGGGTTTGCGGTTGGGTTTTGGGTTGTTCGTTGTTATTGTTCTTCTTTGGTTTGTTTCTCGCTTTCTTCTTGCCCCCAAGTTATTGTGAAGGGGTTGATTGGACCGCATTCACATCAGAGACCTGAGTTTGAGGGGGGGTAGAAGAGGGTGTAGTCGAACTGGGAGTAGCCGTCGAAGCAGGCTGTTGAATTGTTCCAGTAGACTGGGTAGTAGATTGGGTTTTGACGGAGCCAATAACTCCATCCGCATGCGAAGCAGTCGATGGTTTGGATGGATCGTTAGTGGCACGGGTAGCGTTCGGTATCAACTCATACAGAGTACCGGATTGTGAATAGACTAAGTCTAAGTACTGAGCTCGGGCAATGGCTTCTTCCTCAGTGACTACACCACCCATGGCAACGTCACAAGCAATCTGGGGTAACAATGATTTAGTGAACCATTCTGCTAACAATTGGTCGGGAATGACCGCTTTGATTAGCCTTCGTCATTGTCTCCATTCATGGATATGATCGGAGATATGTATAGACGTTGTCTAATGAAGGGAGGTTAATAGTTCAGTACCCGTCTCGTACCGAATGGGTAGTTGGAAATGTGTGAGGAAGGACATGGCGAGGGAGTTGAAATCGTGAAAAGATGCGCGTGGTAATTCAATATACCATTTCGCTGCGGAACCCATGAGTGTTCGTTGGAAAAGACGCAACCGAATCGAATCATCCATGAGGGAGTTGGATGAACACCACAAATGGAAAATCATCACGTGGTTGTTCGGGTCTTCTCCGGACTTTTCGTCGAATTTTGGGATATCAGAAGGAAGTTTAGCTGGAATAGTTGGCCAAACCGGAGAATGATAAATAGGATCGTTCGTTAATCGAGACAAGTCTGGAAGGTTCAGGGTAGCTAGAAAGGGTAGTTGTCGGTTAACCTGTGGGTAATGTTGGTGTGGCAGTGGGACACCAGTGGGGCCCATTACTGGGTTATGTGGATAATTATAACTCGTGGGCCCTCTCATGTGAGGTTGGTTTTGACCAAGGTACACAGGATTTGAGGTGTTTTGAGAAGCATGTGTGAGCGGAGGATAACCGGATGGGTTTTGTGGGTTATAGGGTGGGTTTGGAATTTTCCCATAAGGGGGTTGTTGCGGAGTCTGAGCATTTTGTCCTATCGAGAACTGTGGGTTTCCTTGAAAAAGGACGTTCCACGGATTGGGTGGGGCAGACACATTTTGTCTGAGTGGTTGATGGTAGGCTCCTCCTTGAGGTTGCCCCCCAGCATGAGGGTGCCCCCCGAATGTGATTTGTCCTCCGACGGGAGGATGCCCCCCAGCTTGAGGTAGAGTTCCCAGGATTTGAGAACCAGACGTGAAAGACTGATTGGTACCGCCAAGCGGATTAGGACCACCAAGACCGGTCCCTCCGGGTTGTTGGATAGGTATGGAACTCCCCGGTATGACTTGGGTAGTGGTTTGGGTAGTGGTGGCAGTGGAAGCATTCAGTTCCCTGAATCCAAAAGGGAGTGTAGGTCTTGGCGTTATAGGTGTGCCAATCGAAGCTTGATTAACCACCGCGTTACCGGCGGGGATAGTCGAAATGTGCGGGACTATTGTAGAATGGGCCGTCTGGAGGGGAATAATAGACCTTGGGCCAACGAACGTATATTCGGACCAACGGGTGGTGTGGTTGTAAAAGTGGTGGTACCGGTAAAGTGATTTGGAGGTACAGTGTAGGAAAAAGGTATGTCGGCACCTTCTCCAGTTCCATAGAGATCTCGCACCAAGCGTGGTGGACTTCGAATGATGTCTGCAGTCCAAAAAGGGTCATCGACTAAAGGGTTTTGAGAATACCCAGTCGGAATGTCAGAAGGATTGACGACAACAAATTCTCCGACGGAATTCAGGTGGAGGATACATCGTTCATATCCCTCCAGGATGCGATAAGCCTCCGGATATTCCGAAACAATTCGAAATTTCTCCAAGAGAGTGGGAACTTCTTCCTGGGAAGTTGTAGTATTTTGAACCTTGCTCTGTTGAGGGGATTCCTCGGTAGAATGAGGGGGTAAAGGGGTGTTTCCTTCCATATTTTCTGGAGGAAGTCCCTGTAGCCTCTGCGAGCGGCGTGGAGGGTCGATGTTGGTGAAAAAGAGTCGACGAAAGAAATCTATGGCCAAATAACGAAAAGAAACAACACACGCTAAAAAAATCTAAGAATCACAACCAAGCAAACAAGACCTTATTTTGATGACCGTACTAGTTGGTGATGAAATCCAACGTCGTGTGATCAAGTCCAGAAGGGGCGGGGATAGGGTGGAATAGTTACAATGGCGACCTTCTTAATGGACTTACGCCTTGGTGCAAGCTTCCACGCAGTAATTGTGGATTTACCCTCCAAGGAGCCCGAGTGAGTTTGACCAATGTCTGCTCCAGGTACAGTGAGAGTTCCTGTCACCGTCACCTTGTGTAAGACCCTAAATATTATGGCCACTAAGGTTACCAATTCGTAGTCAGCCCCTGGGCGGGAACAGTCGACAGTCCGATCCGAACGTATGGGCAGGGTATCGAGCCCGAAATCAACTAAAAGGATTCCATGCAGTAATTGTGGATTTACCTCAAAGTGATCCCCATAATACAATCTGACCACCACAATCAGTTAAACCACGAAGGGTTAGTCCCCGTAGCTCACCCGAATGCGACCTCGTGCATAACCCTTGTGTGAGAGGGGGATCCCAGGCAGACTTATACGATGATTGGATTTGACTCTCCCTAACTCAGGATGCTAATGTTTGTTTTGGAAACTTTGGAGAGTTATGCTCACAGCCCTAATCCAAAGTACTAAGCCTAGTCTACTATTGGTGGAGGATCCTAGAAAAGAAAAAGTTCTAGATAATTTTTAATTAGCGTTGATTTTATGGTTGTTCTTTACGCAAAAGGGGGTGCATGGAAGTGAAACGAATGGAATTATGACTCAGTCCCAAAAATGCATCAAATATGATAAGCAATCATTTCTTTTCGATGAACATCTATCTAAGGGAGAGAGAGAGTACTTTTCACTAATCAAGCACAAACAAGGCGTGTCCTCAAACAATTCTTTTTCTCAATCAAATCCTGATGTGACGCTAAAACTTTTAGATGCCTTATAACATGCACAATCAAACACAAAGATTCCTTTTATTGTTTGCATATGAATAATGATCAATTCAACACAATGCTTGTCTTGCTAATTGTCTTTTATATGAATGAAAATCAAACTAGCACAAGCAAAAGTCATACAAACAATACACCCTTTCGTTGTAATCAACACGAAAAGCAAAACAAAAGAAACAATCAAAGAGAAAACAAACTTCACACCCAAAAGAAAGAGTTGAATAACAATGATCTTGACTAAAATCAAGATGAAGAGGTCTGTAGGCCTTTGATGACCTTCACCAGGGTTTCTGTTCAGTTGATGAGAAGAGGAAAACAATGCATGGGTTTCAAACTTCACTCAACAGAAAAACTCAAAGTCAAAAGTGAAGAAGGCTACAAAATACAAACAGTAAGATGTTTATTATTCAAGCAAAAGACAGGTGCCAAGGCTTGAAGAGAAGGAGCACTGACTCAGAAGATTACTCAGCAGGAGAGGCACAAAAAAAAACCTAGAAAAATGCAGTTCTGGAGGGTTTTTGGCCAAAAAGAGGCTGGCGCTCTGTTGCCAAAGGAAAGGAGCATTATAGCGCTCTGTGTAAGGCTATGAGGGAGCGTTGGCACTCTGTTAACACTGGGACAGGGGTGCCAGGTTCAAAAACTCCCAAAAATGTAAAAAAATTCCAAAAATTGCAATTTAAACTTGACAACTATGCCGAGTATGATGGGATAAGGAGCCAATCAGCTCATGAAACCAATCAAAAGAGGAGTGAACTAGGTCTGAAAAAATCAAGGGGTAGAACAAGGTCAATGAGGAGAAATCAAAACAAGGAGTTTCGATTTGAGGTTATCTCCCCAGTGGAGTCACCGGTTTCTGTTGTAGGAAAATCTCCTTGCGGACAAGTAGATTGCCTCAAAGAGCTTGACCTTAACTCTAAGACAAAAAATGATTAACGTGGACACTGAATTCCTTTCAAATCTATATAAGCTAACACATGAGAAGGAAGGATAACATAAGTACCTCTTTATCGACGTTTGTCCCTGCACGCTCCTAGTTGCGCTTCGATCCTTTGCTCCTCGCTGGACCCTGTGGACAAAACAAGATACAACCACTTCCTACTCTATGGATATTAGCTTGAAAACAGATCTATCTATCAATGATAAGTTCATGTAACATCAAACACAAACTAGAAATAAACAGGCCAAGCATGTCATATTAATGAGAATAACGACAGCAGTACTTACAATCGTAGATGCAAATGCGACATCTTCGTCGGGTCCTCTTTGTCTAACCCTTGCCTGAAAGATCCACAACCTGGATAACAACAGCTTCACTAATCACTCTCCTTTGGCTGACTTTGCATTTCCTACAAGATCATAGGTTTCATGCTAGCAGTTCTCCCCCCTTTCCACCATCTTAGAGCCTGTTTATATAGGTTAAGAGGAGCTTAACCTCTTGAGTTATCTTTAGAACAAGTTGGGAACTTTCTCCTTAAATAAGGGATCTCTTGATGAAACCAAGAATTTGAATACAACTACCTCCTAATCTCGAAAGATCCTCTCCTTATTCTCCTCAATGGGCCAACCACTGCCTCAGATTAGGCAACTCTCCCTTAGAAGGGGCATCAGAGCGTTGGAGCGCTCCCTGAGAAGCTTAGGGGAAGCGCCAGCGCCCTCAAGGTGAGTAGCGCTCCTTCAGAAGCGGCAGGGGAGTGTTATAATGCTCCCTGATGCCTTGTAGGGGAGAGCCAACACTCCTAAGGCTGATATAGGGGAGCGCTCCCCCTCAAAACCTTTGTTTCAGGGCTTTCCTCAGGTGTTAAGAGTTCCTTGTCTTCAGTTAACCAGTTCTTATGCTTCATATCAGGTACATGAGATGTTTTAAGTGTCTCCTTAGTGTCGTCGGCATGGCAGTATGCTCGAACATCGTTTGCGACACTTGTGACCAACTTGCGACACTTGCGAAAGTTGTAAGGAAGATGCGACACTTACGACAATTGAGAGGAAGATGCGACACTTATTCATTTGAGTAATTTTGACGTGTAACACTTGTAGCAAGGAAGAATAAGGAGAAACAAATACTAATAGATGTTGTACTTCTTGCAAAAGAAAAACTGGACATTGACTAGTCAACATAAGGAATTGACCTGTTAGTAGCAATGAAACGACTGATCAAAGTAGTCATAAGCATAAGCACCAACAACCAAGCAGAAATTCAACACCCGAGACAAGAAAATAAGGATCTTAAACAACTTCGCAATAGAGCACTGCGAAATAATCAATATGGATATCCCCAACAAACGACAACAATCCTACATGCGGAGTTTGATAAATTCAAAGAGGTACGCCAAAAACCAGAACAATTCACTTCATAGGAAACAACGTTACATACAATACTGAACAATTGGCCGACATACTTTGCATCAACCTACAACAAACTCAAATCCCAGAGAACAATAATTGATGACTTAAGGAAAATAAGGGACCTCATCACTGACTCAAAAAGTAAAGCAACCATAAAAACTCACATTGCAAAGGAAAAGGAAACCAAGATAGAACTGGAAATGCAATAAAATGAATGGATGAGAGAGTAAATCAAAGAACAAATGGCAACAAATCAAGCCACTAAACACCTTGACTTAATCAAATGAAAAACAAAAGAAACTGAAGAGAATTTCGACCCATATTTGATCACAGTACATGAAGCCTCATTAATCGACAAGCTAGAATTCCTGGGAAAACTGAAATCTATAGGAATACAAGCATACAATTCCATTGAATAATGGTATATGTTCTCCCAACACTTTATTCAAACAACCCCAACTATTTATCAGACAACATTTGACGGACCGCCATAACCAGAACATTCGTAAAATACATTGACTTACCGAAAGGATTTTTATCTCTTTAATCCCACCGTATCTGTGTCAAACTTTCCATCCATCATCCTATTAACACATAATATATACATGAGTCAAGGTTTTCTCCCATCTTTTAAAGTTTTTGTTAGTCTAGTCTCATAAGGACTCTTTTGATCTTTGTCAGTGATGTGTTTTTTCATTCTTCTAAGACATTTGTTTAAATTTGTAGGCTTAAGTCATATAGTCATGTTCTCAAATTATTGAGTCATGTTTCATGTCTATAAATCATCATTTTGATTTTCTCAAGGTCTAGAAAGATGATCAGAGTACAGTTACAAAAGTATTTATGTCATGATGGTGTTTGTCATCATTTGTAAAGAGGGAAGGTATTGGTCATATCTGCATAGTTTGAAGGTCACCATCAAGTGTTTTTTCCAAAACATGTGTACAAAAGGTTTTAAATATCCACTTAACTGTTTAAGTGTCATGTCACTTGTCAAGTCGCATTCCCTGCAAACTCTCCTAAAAGTCCGCAACAATTTAAAAACACCTCATTTGTTAAATCATACATAATCACGATTTGGGAAATGTGGCACTTGGTGGATTCTTGTTTTCAACTCCTTGTCATCATCATCATTTCCAAAAGTTGATTACAAAAGGAAGGTTCCACCATTTTCATGCTATTTTCATTTGCAAAGGTAGTCGTTGCAGAATGTCTATCACTGCAGATTGCATGTTGTTGCAAATTGTTAGCGCTGCAAAATTTCCTGTAGTAGTTGGTGGTGAGTTAATAGTTAAAGGGTTGATGGTTTGAATTTTTGTAGAAAGGGGTAAACATCATATGCCAGGTACCATTTCTTGATACTCAATTCCATCATTTTGAAACCATTACAGTAATCAAGAAACTTATTTTCTACATAACTTTAGATGTTGCGAACTGTTTACAGAAGTTAGCACTGCAAATATCCTATTTCACACATGATATGAAACCCTAGCATACCTCAACTTCACTCAGGTTTTAGATACCACCATCCCATTCAAAATAATCTCATCTCACAACTAATCTCTGAACTGCATTCTTTTGATGAAAACCTTGGTCACAAAACTGTAGAAATTTCGATACACTTAATGGATTCCTGCGATTCTCCTGATATAACAATTTCCACTACTGTTAAATACATAATCGCTTCTACTATTACTCTTGTGGATTAATTAAACCATGATCACAACCATGAGCACAAAGTGAAATATCAATAACACATAACACATAAGTTTTACCGGGAAAGAGTAAAGCTAAAAACCCCATTACCATATATTATGTATATCATGAATCATGAAACAATCTCATACAAAACTCTAATCCAAGAGCTCTCAGTACAATACAATCGTCTCACACTGTCATACACAAATCAACAAATACATGTGCCAATTTTTGTGTCCAGATAACCTGCCTCCTCTGCGCAATCTCTGCAATTCAAATTCTCACAATGAATTACTATTATTACAAATTGCCTAGTTTGCACATGCTCATAAGCATATCCACTGCATGTGTGATCAAATCACAACTGATAGCCAAACTGTCCCTTTCACCTATTATCTCAACTGGGTCTCCAATGGATTTGACATGCATGTAGTTAACCGTGGTGAATCTTCAGTTGCATGTGAGTTCACTGATTAACTAAACTCTCACTAGTGCATGTTTAGTTACAACTAGTACAACTGATCTTAACTCACTTAACTACACTTATGATTCTGTTACAAATCCAACTCACTCAGTTATGAATGAAATAATAGATTAATATTTATTATCTAATTTAATTAAGGGAAAAGTAAATTAGACACATGTTTCTTGTTGACTTTTCAACACTCCCTCTCAGCAAGAAAGGGATTATCCTTCACCCCAATCCTGTCTCTATGATATTCGAATTTGCTTCTGGTGAGCGCCTTCGTTAGAATGTCTGCATCCTGATCTTACGTAGGAATGTATTGAAGCAACATGATCTTCCGCTGCACACAATCTCTGAGATGATGATACCGGATATCTATATGCTTAGATCTATCATGAAACATAGGATTAATTGAGAGTTTAATGCAACTCTGATTATCACAATAAATCACTGTCGGATCTAAATGAGAACCAAACAAACCAACCAAGATCTTCCTCATCTATATAGCCTCACATGCAGCTTGGATTGCTACCATGTATTCCACTTCCACTGAACTAAGTGCCATAGATCTCTGTTTCCTGTTGTACCAAGAAACGACTTTAGATCCGATACTAAAGATCCCTCCTGATGTGCTCTTTCTGTCTGTTGGGCTGCCCGCCCAATCTGCATCCATGAAGCCATGCAACTTCACCTCATCTATTTGTCTGTACCATAATCCATACTCAGATGTTCCCTTCAGATATCTCAGGACATGCTTACCCGCCTTCCAAAAGAGTTTGGTAGGCTTAACCATCGCTTGACTTAGCTGGTTAACCGCATAGCAAATGTCTGGTCTCATATTCACTAAATACATTAGTGAACCCACTAACTGCGATAGACAGTAGCATCCACTACCTCTCCAGAAGTAGCATCCTCTTTCCTCCAGTTCCCTGGAAGAGGAGTATCCATGGGTTTGCAGCCCTCCATGTGAAACTTACCTAGTATCTCTCTTGCATACTTTCCTTGAGACACAAAAAGTTCACCATCTCGCTGCCATATTTCCAATCCAAGGAAATAATGAAGAAGGCCAAAATCATTCATCTCAAACTCCTTTGCAAGGTCCTCCTTGCATGAGTGTATTAGCTACTCATCACTAGTCAGTATTAAATCATCAACATAAAGCACAATGATTAAAAGCTTACCCTCCACCACAATTTGGTATAGGTTTGCATCCGCTTCACTTTTGGTGAAGCCCAATCCAGTGAAATAGCTGTCTATCCGAGTGTACCAATCACGAGGTGCTTGCTTCAGCCCATACAATGCTCTCTTGAGTCTGCACAGATGTGAATCCCTATCAAAGGTCTCAAAACCTTCTGGCTATTCAATGTACACTTATTCCTCATAGATCTCGTTGAGGAACGCAGTTTTTACATCCATCTGATGAATGAGCCAGCCCATCTGCACTGAGAATGCAAGGATGGATCTTATGGAAGAGTACCTTGCGACAGGTGCAAAGGTCTCATCATAATATATCCCCTCGATCTGTGAGAAACCCCGGGCCATAAACCTGGCCTTGTATTTCTCCACACTCCCATCAACAACTTGCTTTACCTTGTAGATCCATCTCAAACCTACCATTGATTTATCAATCGGTCTTGGGACAATATCCTATACACTGTTTTTGACAATGGAGTCATACTCCTCTACCATAGCATCAACCCAAGTGGGGTCCTGCACTACTTCCTGAAAGGAAGATGGTTCAGTCACAATACATTTTCTCATGAGAGCCATGTATCCAGCAAATCGATCAAGAGACTATCTCTGTCTGCGCTGTGAAATAGGGGCTCCTATATTCTGTGCAACATCTAGTCTCAATCTGTCAGCTTCCCTGGTGCGATTTCTGCCATTTCTGATGGATGGCTCTGCTTGAGTGGTTTCCTCCACTCCATGAACCTCTTCATGTGGTTGATCCACATCTTGAGACTCATCCTTGGGAACCAACAGTTCCTCTTCTGCATGCAAGTCTAGCTCCCTCTCAAG
>ML785964.1:423977-435148 GCA_009831015.1 Picea engelmannii
ATGGTCGTACTTGGTACCAGTTGGCTACATTGCTTAGCCGGTCATATTGTATGGTTTCTTCTAATGTTTCGAGGACGAAACATGTGAAGGGGGATGGAATGTGGTATACCTAGGGAGGTAATATGGGATACCTAGGGAGGTACTCAATGGGAATCTAGTTATGTGTTATTAGTGGAAGTCATTTAATATATGGGAATGTGGTCATTCAATGTAAGGTGGACTAGGTCCACTATATTAATAAAGGCCCACTATGGTAGTTGGATGTAATAAATGTGAGAAGGCTCTCTAGAAGGTTCCTAGGAGATAGGGAGAGCTATATAAAGAAGTCTAGGCAATGTAATGAAACATAGTGAAGAATATTGTGATTGTACAAGCAAGGATTGTTTGAGGATTTTTATCCTTCCATACGGATTAATATATGGTGTTACCCTACCTCAAGGGTTTTCTCTATTTCTTGTGTTCATGGTTATGGTGAATGGTTTATGGTTTATTCTTGGTTATTTCTAAAGTATATTTGCAGATCTGGATTAGGTACTTAACATGCTTCTTCCCATTTCCTCAACTATATCATCTTGTTGTACGTTGTGAAATATCTTAACTCTTTCACCTCTATGAGGGAAATATCTGTACATGTGATCTACATCATATCCCCAACATTTGATAGGTTGTAGCCTCGTCCTTTTTCCTAATTTTTCTGACATGTTTGACTCATTTTGAGTTTTCTTCCATTGAGAGTTATTCTTGAATATTTGTGGCTTATACCCTTTCTTCCTCTACTCCATCTTACCTTTCTTTCTATCTTCACAAGCCTTTTGGAAATTTGGTCTTCCTCTATGTTGATCATAGAAGAAATTGGCTCTCCTTATTTCTTCATCCAATGCCTTGGGATCATCAAACTATATCTTATCACTGAAAAAGGATGGTATCCCACTTAGAAATATTTGAATCTTGACATGCTTATCCTTGATGAAATAAACATATCTCAACAACTCTAAGAATCTCCTTTCATACTCATCCATGGTCATACTCCCGAGATTGATTTCAAAGAAATCCTTCATCTTCATATCATAATGACACTTGTTCAAGTTTTTTTTTTTTAAATACTTTTTGAACTTCCTCTAAGTGATTTTATTCTCATCAATGTGTTGTATTTTCATGATCTGGTCCCACCACTTTGATGCTTTCCCCTTTAGCTGGTAAATTGAAATTATTCCCTATGCCTGGGAGGAATAATTATGCAATTGAAAATACTTCCTCATCCTCAACAACAAAGTCTTTTCATCCTCATCTTTCTTGTGGTCACCATTGAAGGTAGGAGGTTTTGTCTTCTTGAATTCCCCTTGTAATTCATCCACTCCAGATCTTCTGCTATTCTTTTTGACAGGAGATAAAATTGGGTCTCTGTGTGCTCTTCTAACTGAATTCCTTGGTGAGTGATGATGATGCATGCCAACACTTATAGATTCTCCCCTTTTTTCATGAGATCCATGTTTCTTCTATATTCTATCCAATATTTGAAACAACCTGATGTTGATGCCATCTTGTTTATCTTTAGCTTTCATAAGATTCTCATTATCATCTTTATAACTCAACACATCTCTTTGTAAACTCTTTATTGTCTCTACTAAATTCATGCTTTCCACTTTTCCTTCTCCATGCCCATTTGATCATGTCCCAACATTACCCATGCTGACACACAACCCCTTGACTCCATCTTCATGGTTGTAAGTCCTCTCTGCATATTCCATGTTTTTGAACTCTCTTCTGATCTTGATATGCCCTATTTGTTCCCTTACTTCTGCAAAATGTGCATGCAATAAGATTTGTTAGACAAAATAATTCAACAATTCCATCAAAGTATGCACAATTCTTCCCTTTAAATGCACTCTTCATCTAATGAAATTAATTCCAAACACCCAATCCTTTGTAATTTTGATAGAAGCCCAATTGGGTTTCCTCATTCCCATATTTTGAGCAATATGAACAAATTTCACATTTATCCAATATCCAAGCTGCTAGTTACAACCCGCTAAAGTTTTGATTGTTTTCCCCTTTTTGCACTGAGTGCTACATGAATATTCCCTCTCATCCTGTACACGTTTAGGTACCCATATTCCAAATATAACTCCATGGCCATCTTCTATGGTTCACTATATTTTAGTATACTACTCTTTCATCCCAAACCAACTTTTGAGCAAAGAGTTATGCCCTATGGAAGTAAACTAGTACTAAAATTTACCTTACACGATTTCAAATATAACTTTCTCATACGAGCTCTATTTTTCTAACATATAACTTGTTGGAAAGATCTATCTAAGTTATTTAATTTAACATACAAATAATCTATGTGGTTCTTATGACACTTCAGTCTCAAAGAGTAGAACTCCTAAAAACATTGTTTAGGCCATCAAAAATGCCCTGCAAGATTAAGACCTTCAAAACTACAACATTTTCGCGTAAAATCACTAGTTTATGCTATGATAGATCGCCAAATAGACTTAGTGTGAAAAAGTTCTGGATTAGACACCCATATTAAGCACAGACAAGTTCTACACGTGCAACACCAAAATGTAGCGCATGCACCACACACCCATAATTAGCGTACATGGATTTTACACAACACATATGTTGGTATATTCATGGGTAATAAGAGGGGGGGTGGATTAGTATCAACAATTTATCACTTATTCTACTTATAATTTTATTCAAGATATTGTTGCATTCAATATATCATATATTGAATCAAACAACCACAAATACACAATGCACAAGAATTTTACGTGGAAACTCAAATGGGAGAAAACCACTAAAGGCTTTTTAATATATCAGAAGATTACATCCATCGAAATAACAAACTTCTAAGATTCTCTAGTGCCAACTAGAAGGAGACACCAACCCCTTTAATTTTCTAGCCCCAACTAGAAGGAGGCACCAACCCCTTGTGAGCACCAACTCACACTTTGCAGGTACCAACCTGCAAAATGAAGACACCAATCTTCCTGAGCACCACCCAACCACCCTTATTTCAAAAATTATTCTCAGATATTTTCTTTACAATATTTACAAAAGATACACCCTTGAACAGATCACACCTTGATGGATTTTTCAAGGTAAACCCTTGCCTTGATAGCTGGAAGAATTAGACTCTATCACGCTTGATCTTTACTCTTCATATGATTCCTTCTTTACCTTCACCTACTCATTCTATTAGCATCTTTGCTTCCTTATTTACCCTGAAATATTTCTCGAATAGTCCTCCTATATATCTCAAGAAACATACTTTGAAATTTGTCTTAGACAATCCTCTTTACTTGTGCCAAAGGAAAAATATTCCCTTAAAAACCTTTCAAACTTCTGCCGCAAACAGACTTTAGCTTCAACATAGATATACCTTTAATGTACTTAAAAAAAGCAAGACCACAAACTCTGATCTGGAACTCGGCTAGAAGTGCTCCATTAGCAGTGCTGAAGTTCGCTTGGAGACTACTCTAAAAACCAACCTTATTCCTCCTTAAATATGACTTAATATTTTTCTGAAAGACTTTGGTCTAACTCCCCCTGAAGTATACACCTAACATGGCTCTAAAACTCGACCTAACCTTCATGTAGTTCACACTGTAAGCAATCTTAAATCTACACAAACTCATATATTCATTGCCTTTTGTCTCCACTTCCTTAGATATTCGTTGCCTTAGATCTATACCTTTTGTATCCACTTCCTTAGATATTCACTACCTCATATCTCCTTTTTTACCTCATATAGATGTTGTTAGCACTCTGTAAATTTTGTCCGGCTGATAGAGAAATGACAGAGGTAACTGTTTCAACCTACTTTACAGTTGGGCACTAGCCTGCTCAACTCAGAGAGGGCTATCTCGTGTCACTTGATATATCTTTGGCAATCAATGGCTAGATTCAGATTGTTTTGGGGGTTTTTATAAAGTTTGTTGGCAAAGAAGGGGAGGGACTCTTAGGGCTATGGAGTCAAAAAATTATGAAATGAAGGAAAACAATGACTGGTCGGTAGAAATCTCCAGAGGATAAAGGCTAAATGAGGCAATGAATCTGAGCTACAAATTGAGTTTAAGCGAAGTGTAGGAAGAAGGAGAAAACAAATAACTGCATCAGAGCATTTATGGAATGAATTCTGAATTAGTTAAGAAGAAACACACACAGTTTAAATTGCTTAAGCTGAGAGCATCACAAGATGAATTCTGAGCTTTTAACTATCCAATTTAAACAAAAGACAATGCAAATGGAAATAAAGAACACAAGAAATACATACGATGAGAGAAGAAAAAACTCATATCACCACCATTAGAATCTTTTCATAGAGACTTCAAAAGCTTCTGCATATGTATTCAATCCAGCTCCATAAAATTACAATGTAGTTCAAAACAACTAAGAAGGTTCCCTTGCACTTCTGCCAACATTAATTCATTTAGAATTTCTACTACTTATACAATTCGATTACAATGGCTGAAACTGAAGTGTTTCAATGTCTAAAAACTGACTATAATAATTACAAGGCAACGGTTTTGGTAGGCGAACTGATTTACAATGATTTAAACAAAAAACGTTTCATAAACTAGGGATAGATCTCTCTGACTTCTCAACTTCCTCTGCGCCATCTGTCTTGCTCCGATCTCCTATCAAACTTGCCAATTTGGTGACACTTGGAGGTTACTTACTGGTCCCCGGAAAACTGCATTTCGTCCTGCCCAGCCACACAATCCCCTTTCACTCTAAGTTAGAAGGAATCTCATAATCCATCATTTCCTTTATCAAAATATCCAGATCAATGCAAGTAGCGTTAGACATAGTCATCATACCGCTCTTCACTGTCTTAAACTTATTAGAAATATCAAAATCTGTAGTTAGATATTCCACCAGACTTGGTCCCTTCAAGTTTTCTTCCAAAACGTCAAACTTAGAATGATCCATTCTGCACTGTGTGAGGAGGGAGTTGTACCGTTCTGGGTCGTGTAGTTTTCCTTTGCCATCCCAAAATGGTGGGAGGCCCTTGACAAACAATTGTTCAAATGTATCCTTAAATTCTTTTATACTCTGCTCCATCTGCACGACTCTGGTTTGAATTGACTTGAGAAAATTGTGCTTAGCGATGATCCTCCTAGCACAAATGATTAGTGCAATCATGTCTTTGACCCCAATGGTCTGTAGATCAGCGGTAGGAACATAATTAAGAAAATTTATAGAATTTTGGGACCATTCTGAGGGTTTGTTCGCCAATGTTTCATTTACAACTATACACCTGCTTTGGGAAGTGACAACCATGTTGTCTTCGTCATTTATGAAATTTAGGTATAACTTGAATTTGGAAGCCTTAGCAACGATAGAGTCCTAGATTACATGTTTAGATCCCTGCAAAATTCCTTTACCTTTCAATCTCGTTTTCAATTTTCTCACTCTTTCCTACAACTCTTGATTTTCCCTTTAGATCTAGGCCATCTTCTCATTATTAATTTTCATTTCCTGTTGCAACCTTTCTATATCTCCTTCGAGATTCTTGATTTCCCCTTCTTTCAGGCTAACTTGGTACATAGCCTGAACCAGTCCATCAACGTTAGGCCCAATTTATGCAGTAGAAGGTACGACAATAGCTGTGTCTGATGTTACTGCCTGTCCTTGTGACCAACTCTCTTTTTCCTTTTCTAGCTGCAATACTTTGGCTTTGTAATTTAGTGCTTCCTATCTAAATGTATCCTTTTCTTGATCTAGAGCAACGAGCTCTATTGTCTGTGGATGTTATGTAGCAGATGTTTTCATCTTCTTCTTCAGGCCTTGGATCATCTTTTCTTTCTCATCTAAGGAATGTTTTACCCCTTAAGGGCCTTCATATTCCAATATTTTGACCTGTGTCTGCTAGGCTCTGCTGGATGCTTTTTACTACTTCAATTTTCCATCCAATTTGAGTGCATGGGTTGTTAGTCTTGAAACCCTCAAACGCAGACTCAGGTAATATGAATATAGCATGTCAATGGCATTTCTGTGGAACTTTACCTTGTCTGGGGTACCAATATTTTCATAATGCATCCTGATTTCAGACACTTTATCATCATCTCCCACTGCTATGTTGAATGTCTTTCTTTCTACACCCTTGACTAAGAACATGGAAGAATTGTGCTAGGAGATCCTCTCTACTTTAGGTAACAAATACATAATTTCACTCATGGCCATATTTCCTTTCACAATGTATTGGTTTACCAAATCTTCTTTGGATTGGTAGACCACTCCAGGTGTCTTACTAAAGACACGTTTCTTGTTGCTGAAAACTCTTGAGCTGCTTTAACCATGTGGCATGCTCTCTGTAGTAGCTTCTTCGTTTTTGGTTATTCTCTCCACCATATCCATGCTCATTTTCTCTTTGGGCTCTTATTCCTCCAAGTCTACCATCTGAGAAGATGGTGTGATTTTCATTTTCTTGAGAACATTTTGCTGACTACTAGCCCTTAGGGCCTCTGAACTGCTCCTCTTGTTATAAACAATCATCTTTGGATATTTATTGGCCAGCCTTGGAGAGGTTTTCTATGTTTGGATTTGTTGCAGGGATGAATCTACTTGTTGTGTCTGATCAAGCTGCAAAATGACTTCCATATCTGAACATGTTTCCAGATTTGCCAGTTTATCAAATCCTTCAACATGCTCATGCTCATAGGGACCTTGTCTGCTCATCAACCTTCTTTTAGATATGACTTGGTGTGGATCATATTTCCTCCCTTGTAACTGTGTAAACCCAAATCCACTAAGCTTGGCCTAGATCTGAGGCAAACAGGACCTAGTCTTTAACACAAAGGGTCCTATTATGAAAGGAAACTTTAAGTTAGATGCCTTGTGCATTTTTCAGAAAATGCTATGTTTATGAAATGATCCTTTGTCTAATGAACTCTAGGAAAAAGACTCTGGGATTCAAGAAGACAGGTAAAAGGTAAGGTCCCTCTTGATAACCATATACCCAAATTACAATAGAATGCATGAACAACATCCAATCTCCTACCCTGTTCTCTGGGTTGGGCTGTAAAGAGATTTTCATTTCTTCCAAAACCCTTGGCAGGCCTGTGCTGAAGATTAGGCTATAAACCATGGACATGATCTTATTTATAAAAATAAGCATTGCAATCCTTTTTCATTCAGTTGAGATGAATGCAGCTTCAGGGAATTATGTCTTACTTGTTTCCAGGAACATTCTCAACAAATGAGTGTAATACCTAAAGTGTCTCAGTGATTGGAAATTTACCAATTGTTTGTGCACATTATCGACGATGAAATATTCAAAGCTAATACATACTGGCTGATTGGACTTTGACTGAAAAAAGGTCAACAGAAAACCCAACATGACCTCTACTACAAATTTGTCATTATCTAATCCTAAAATCTGACAAAGTATGGAACAGGCCCACTGGACCTCCATAATCATGACACTGACATCCATAGGCAATGACAAATTCTCAGAATGATGTTCGATCTTAACAATGGTCTGCAAAAGTAGGGTTTTGACCCCAAGGGGGCACTCTCTATAAACTGTGATTATTTTCTCTTCCTCGAAGGGCTCTGACACTACGAGGGAAGACTCTGGTGTACCGAGAGTGTCTCAAATTGACGTGCTAACTATTATGCACAAGACCTCTGACCCTAACTTATTCAAAATGACCTTTTCTTCCTGCGAATATTGTTCTGCACACTAGCTTATGAACTATGGGAAAGGGAACGCGACTTCGAAGGCGTAAGGAGTTATGGATGCTTGGGCCACTTCGAGGAAGGGTATTCATTTCTCGACATTGTCTAACAAATTGGTTCTGGATACGGAAATGGGTGAGATGGGTATTTCTGTGTCAAAAATATCTGAGTCCCTGTCAATTAGGGATTCTTCTTTAGAGGCGAGCTCTTGCTTTGTTACAGATGAAATGACAGGATTCATGGCCATGATGAAAAATACATGTGAATTAGTGGAGAATGCGCAAGTCTGGTTCACTATTGAGCTTCAGTTTGATGGAGTGTTTGCGCCAATTTGCAAACATTCAAAAGATTTGAAATATCATAAAATAATGACCAGAGCCCTCCTTTTATATGTGCTTTTCAATATCGGGGGCGAGGCAAAACGGTTTCGGGTAGACCGCTTTTTGCCCTAATATGCCTTTGGTGGCGCCATGTGTCTACGGGCTAAAACCACAGTATTTTCCCTGACCCACTCTCTAGTGCTTTACCTTCACGTTATTTCCTTGCCCAATATGTCTCCTGACCGCCGATATGGGTTGCTCAAGATCTATGGCCCACCGGGCCCCATCACTTCCACGTCTCCACTATGTTTAGCCCTTTCTCCGCTATATGTGACCTGGTCCTCCAAACTATCGCACCTCCACACCAATGTAGCTCCTCGCCAAATTTCGAGACTTGGATTCCATCAAAAGAATTTTTTTATGGTGATAACATATGTCACTTAAGTTGATGTAAAAAATGAACTCCTAGGTGCCTTATTTATACTAGATCTGACACCCTTTGCAAGATACCAGATATATAAAATATGCAAAACAGAAATAAAATGCTAGAAATGGCAGAATAATAGTAAAATATCCAGCATAATCTTCACAATACACAAAAAGATATAACAATAGCAATAGGAATAACACTTTGATTCAGAAAGAAATGTTCACAGGCCTCTTCGAGGGGGCAACCTCCAATCAAGTAGCGCTCTGTTACAATAATCTCCCAGCTAGGGTTCTCATACCCTCGACCCTTATTTATACTAAATATGTCTATTAAGAGAAGCATCTAGAGGAAGATCCTTCTAGAAGCGAAAGCTTCTATTAGGTCTTCTTACATCCACCTTATTCTATTTTATTGAAAGGCCTTATTAATATTGACCTTTATTACATCCGAATACATTGATCTACCTATGTGCGGGTTAGGACCTTAATATGTCCGCCCCCTTAAAAACAACCTTGTCCTGAAGGCTTGAGATGTGGAAACTGTTGCAGAATGGTAGCTGGTTCCCAAGTGGCATCTGCTGGAGTCATATCTTTCCACTGTACTAGAACTTCCTTGATGGTTATCTGACGCAGGTGACGCTCCCGCTGGTCCAAAACTGCTTCTGGCTGTAGCCAAATGGATCCTTCTTCAGCTAACTCTGGAAGGTTGGTTTGAATTTGGCACCTGGTTCCAATCACCTTCTTCAAGCATGAAACATGAAAAACAGGATGTAGCTTCGACTGACTGGCCAAAGCTAACTGATATGCGACTTGTCCCACACGCTTGAGAACTGTGTAAGGGCCATAAAATTTGGGTGGTAGCTTCTGACAATTCTCAGCCTTGAGGGAAGTTTTCTTATATGGTTGCAGTCTCAGAAACACTTGATCCCCTTCTGAAAATTAACGTTCAGAGCGACCTTGACCTGCTTGCTGCTTCATTCTATTATGTGCCATGACCAAGTTCTCTTTAAGGGTACGAAGGATATCCTCTTGGACTGTAAGTGTTTGGTCAACTGCCTTGACCTTTGAGGTAACCGGTAAGTATGAGAGAACTGAACGTGGCTTCTGTCCATATACCACTTCAAAAGGAGTCATGTGAGTGGTTGTATGGTATGTAGTGTTGTACCACCATTCGGCGAGGGGTAACCATTGAGCCCACTGGTGTTGTTTTTCAAAGGTAAAGCACCTCAGATATGTTTCCAAACACTTGTTGACAACTTCCGTTTGACCATCCGTCTAGGGATGATAAGCTGAGCTGAGATGCAATTATGTGCCTTGTAGCTTAAACAACTCTTGCCAAAAATTGCTTGTGAAAGTTGGGTCTCTATCAGAAACAATAGAGTGCGGCATGCCATGAATCTTGAAGACCTGGTCCATGAAAATTTGAGCCACCGTGGATGCAGTAAATGGGTGGGGAAGAGCACAAAAATGAGAATACTTGGAAAGGTGATCCACCACCACCATTATGATTGATTTATTCCCCGATTTGGGTAAGCCTGTAATAAAGTCCATAGAGATATCCTTCCAAATAGCAGGGGGAATCGGAAGCGGTTGGAGGGTGCCTGGAGATTTGACTGTTTCTCCCTTGTTGCGTTGACGCACCTCACATTCAATGACAAACTTACAGATGTCTTGTTTCATACCATCCCAGAAAAAAGAACGTTTGACTTGGTCATATGTTTTGGTGAACCCTGAGTGCCCCACTGTGGGTGTAGCATGAAGCTTAGAAAGCATCGTGGATTTGAGCTTGGATTGTTTACTTAAATACAAGCGGCCTTTGTATCGAAGCTCATCCTGGAGCCAGGAGTACCCTAGGGGAGCCAGAGCCTTGTTCTACAGTTGTTGGATCAAATGCAAACTTTTGGGATCTTGAAGCCATTCCTGGCGCACAGCTTGGAGCCAATCAGGTACAATGAAGGAAAGAGAAAAAGGGATCCTTCGTCTTCATATTTCCGGGACAGTGCATCTGCCACGACATTATCTTTTCCTTTCTTGTAAATGATCTCATAATCATATCCAAAGAGCTTAGTCACCCATTTTTGTTGTTCCTGGGAGGAAATGCATTGTTCCAGAAAGTACTTGAGGATTTGATGGTCTATCTTAATTTGGAAGCGTTGCCCCAAGAGATATGGATGCCACAACTCAACAGCATGCAGAATCGCCAACATTTCTTTTTCATAAATGGGTTAGCCCAGATTCTTTTCAAATAGTTGCTTGTTAGTGAAGGCCAAAGGTTGACCCTCTTGCATAAGGACAACGTTGATTCCTTTCCCTGAGGCGTCACATTCCAACACAAAGGTCTTTGTGAAGTCAGGAAGGGCCAGAACCAGAGTGGTGCACATGGTCATCTTCAAGGTTTGAAAAGATTGAGCAGCTACTGGAGTCCAAGTGAAAGAGTTATTTTTTAGGAGAGCCGTGAGAGGTGCTACAATCTTTCCGTATTTCTTAACGAACTTGCGATAATACCCTGTGAGGCCCAAAAATCCACACAAGCTTTTGAGAGTCTTTGGGTGCGACCAGTCTTGCATAGCTTCAATCTTTTTCAGGTCCACCCTGACGCCATCCTTTCCCACCAGATGACCCAAGTATTCTACTTCTGAGGCACCAAAAGCACATTTGGACTGTTTCAGGAAAATTTGGTGCTGAGAGAGTAGGCGGAGAACTTGATCCACATGAGTAAGATGGTCT
>ML785964.1:437414-495963 GCA_009831015.1 Picea engelmannii
GCGGGGTCCAACAGTAGTACTCGGCCCAATATCTCAGGGCACTAACTAAGGAGGATAGACCGTACCCTTAGCCATACTACCCAACTACCCAGGTACTAGAGAGTATCTTCCCGAGTGTTGTTCTCGGTGACACTATAGCAGTCTGGCGGCCGATAGGTTTATTTAAAGAGGGCTTCAGGAAATCTAGGTCGATCCGTACAAAGGTGTTGTCTGATGCGCTACCACTCGAAGGGGTACCAACAGGGGTTACAAGGGTGACCAACAGATGTGCACTTAAGAACCACTTGCATTTCCTGCGTGTATGAATCCCTCAACCGCAGGTTTATGCGCGTAACAACAGATCTCTGTGGCTTAAAGATGCCATAATACGTCTCTACCCTGAAAATAAATACCCACAATTTCTGCCAAGGAAAGTGCTCTGATACCACTTGAAAGATACCAAATATATAAAATATGCAGAACATAAATAAAATGCTAGAAATGGCAGAATAACAGTAAAATATCCAGCATAATCTTCACAATACACAAAAAGATATAACAATAGCAATAGGAATAGCACTTTGATTCAGAAAGAAATGTTCATAGGCCTCTTCGAGGGGGCAACCTCCAATCGAGCAGCGCTCTGTTACAATAATCTCCCAGCTAGGGTTCTCATACCCTCGACCCTTATTTATACTAAATATGTCTATTAAGAGAAGCATCTAGAGGAAGATCCTTCTAGAAGCGGAAGCTTCTATTAGGTCTTCTTACATCCGACTTATTCTATTTTATTGAAAGGCCTTATTAATATTGACCTTTATTACATCCGAATACATTGATCTACCTATGTGCGGGTTAGGACCATAACACCCTCTCTTTAGGGTTGAATTGGCCCAAATAAAATTCAATTTAGTTTTTTAATTATTATTGCAAAAGGGGTTTACTTGTACTTGGTTATCTTAATTATATTTTTAATATTTATTTCATTGGAGCCTACTTTAGGGGTAACTTGTCCTTGCTTCCGGGCCTTCCCTTCCTTACTTATGGGGCTTCTTGACCATAGCTCCAAGCTTCTTTTCTTGACATCTAGGGATTTATTGTAGGTTTTTTCAAAGAAACTTCCCATGAGTAACATGCTTAGAGATATTCTATAAGGGGACCAATTTGGAGACTCCTTCAAATAAACCCATCACTTCTTGGATATTCTAGACTTTCTTCGGGGCTTCTTCTAATTCCAACATCAATGACAACAAATTTTCCAACAATCTCCCCCTTTAGCATTGATGGAAACACTCATACTCCACCTATGAACATTTCTCCCCATGTATTCATGCTTCTTATATTTCTCCCCCCTTTGATATCAATGACAAAGAGTAACTCCCCATGATGGTATGTCTCCCCCAGACTATTTTTCTAGATGGAGTGCAAATCACTATGGAGTAGAAATTACTACTAGTTTCTGGCGGAGATACTCAAAGGTATCCCTAAGAAGAGGCTTTATGAATATGTCTGGAATCTGTTCTTTTTTCCCAGTGTACTTCAACTTGATATTATTTTATGTGACTTGTTCCATAGAAAATGGAACTTAATAGGAATATGTTTGGTCTTTGAATGCATCACATATTCTTGGAGTTGCTTATAGCACTAGTACTATTGTTACAAAATATCAGAATGGGCTCATCATATTTCACTTGTATGTCTTGCATATTTTGCTTCATCCAAAAAACCTGAGTACAACATGTGGTTGTTGCAATATATTCTGCTTTTTTTGTGGATAAGGATATTGAAGACTACTTCTTGCTCAACGAGGATACTAAGCAATCACCCAAGTAGAAAGTTGCTCCACTAGTACTTATTTTTTCATCAATATTTCTTGCCTAATCTTTACTTGTGTAGGCAACCATAGTCAACCCATTACCTTTCGGATACCACAACCCAAACTCTATTGTTCCATTGAGATATTTGAAAATCCTCTTTACTGCTAGGACATGAGATTCCTTTGGTGTTTCTTGAAATATTGCAACCTATCCAACTATTTGCATCACATATGGTCTTGAGGCTGTCACGTAGAGTAAACTCCCAATCATCGATCTACAGAGTCTCTAATATGCTTCTTTATATTCATCATCCTTGATCAATTTGCAATCGGTCACCATAGGAGTGCGTACGTGTTTGCAATCTTCCATTATGATTTTATTCAACATTTCCTTGATGTACTTGGTTTGGGAAATGAATATGCCTTCATCTAGATGGGATATCTGGAGTCCCAATAAGAAAGTCAACTCCCAAAGTAGGGACATTTCAAACTCACTCTACATATCTATGGAAAACTTCTGACTCAACATGTCATCATTGCTTTCGAAGATGATGTCATCCACATATAATTTAATGATAGTCAAATTGTCTTGTTCCACTTTTATATAGAGATTAATATATGTGCTTCCCCTTCTAAATCCTTGTTGTTGTAAGTATCTGTCCAATCTTGCATACCAAGCTCTAGGTGCTTGCTTGAGTCCATAAAGTGATTTCTTTAATCTGCAAACGTAGTCTTCCTTATTTGAAAGTTGAAACCCTTCTAGTTGTTCTATGTAAACTTATTCTTCTAATTCTCCATTAAGGAAGGATGATTTAACATCCATCTGATATACCTTGATCCTTATGGAGCATGAATAAGCCAAGAACATTTTGATTGCTTCCATTCTAGCTACTGGAGCAAAGTTTTCTTCAAAATATATACCTTCAACTTGTGCATATCCTTTTCATATTAACCTTTCCTTGTTTCTAGTTACCTGTCCATCTTCGTTCAACTTGTTTCTGAATACCCACTTTGTGCCTATGATGATTTTTTCCTTAGGTATTGGAACTAGTTCCCATGTCTTATTCTTCTCTATTTGATTCAATTCTTCTTCCATGGCCTTGATCAAATGTTCATCATTGTTGGCTTACTCAAAGAGGCTTTGTTCAACTATGGATAATAATGATAGATGTCCTTGTTCTAGTGTAAGTGCTTGTTTTATTCTTTTGGTTTCTATTCCTACATTTTTATCCCAAATAATTTTTTTTGGTGGATGATTCTTCTAATACCAGCATTCAGGTGTCTTAGAAGGTGTCTGGAGATATTGTTGATTGTATTTTGTTTCTTCTTTCTCTAATTCTGGTTGCTTCTCTTCTGGTTCTTCTTCTTCTTCTTTCTTTAGTTCTTCTTCTGTTTCCTGCTCTTTTGAATTTCTACTTTCTTTCATGGTCTTCAACACATTTGTTCGATCAACTTTTACATTGAAGCTTTCCAGTATTTTGTTTACTCTTTGGTTATATCATTTGTATGCCTTGTTTTTTCTTGAGTATATAATGAGTATGCCTTCATCAACCAGGGAGTCAAATTTTCCAACCATATTATCTTCTCTTTTTATGTAACATTTTCTTCCAAAAAATATGAAGTGCTTGACATTTTCCGATCTTCCCTTCCATAGTTCATATGGAGTCTTATCATTATTACTTCTAAGCATTCCTTTGATCAAGACATGAACGATTGTATGTACTTCTTGTACCCAAAAGATATTTCTCAACTTGGAATCATTCAACATGGTTCTATCCATTTCCTGTATAGTTTTGTTCTTCCTTTCAACGATTCCATTTTGCTGAGGTGTCCTAGCTAATGAGAATTGTATTTTTATTCCATGTTCTTCATAAAAATACATGAATTATTTTGATGTGAACTCACCTCCATTATTTGATATTAAGCACTTGATTTTCAATTCAGTTTCGTTTTCAACCATCTCTTTGAATATCTTGAAACATTCAAATGATTTTGAATTTTTCTTGAGGAAATGGACCTCGATCATTCTTGTGTAATCATTAATAAGAAACATGAAGTATTTTTCACCATTGATCCCTTTTGTTCTCATCGGTCCGCATAGATTGGTGTGTACAATATCCAATGTTTTTGTTGTAGAGTATTCCTTTGTCCTGAACTCGTATCTTTTTTTTTCCATGCTGGAAGTGCTTGCACATAGTGCTTGTTGGTTTTGAAATTTCAAGCATTTATCTTACCGCTTCCTTTTCGATGATTTTGACAATATTTTCAAAGTGCATATGGCCCATTCTTTTTTTCCAAATACAACTTTCATCTTCCTTTACCAAATAACTTATTTCCTTTCTGATCTCATTCAATATGCATATGTTGTTTGGAGTCATTATTGTTGTCACCACCAATCATCCTTATCCTTCTTTCCTTATTTCACATTTCTTTGAGTTGAATAGAAGTGTGTCTCTCTGGTCACACACTTGACTCATACTTAGAATATTATGCTTCATATTCTTGACAAGTAGTAAATTTTCTACCATGGCATCTTTACTTCCAAGATTGATTGTGCATTTCCCTATAATTCTAGTCGAGTTGTCATTGCCAAATGAAAATGATCCATATTTTTCTTTCTTCAGTTGTACAAATATGTCCTTGTCCCCTTTCATGTGCTTTGAACAACCATTGTCAATATACCATTCCCTTTTTCTGCTTTGGTATTGTAGAGAAATTGCACATTCTTCAATGTTCAGTTCATCTTGCTTCCTTTTCCAGATCCTTTATGGGTCTTCTACATAACTATTGAAGTCATTATTTGGTTCCCTTGGAGGAATAATCAACCTACAATCTTTGGCTATGTGTCCAAAATTGTTTCATTTGTATCATTCTACTTCATTATTCAATGAACAAAAACTGTTATAGTTTTTGTTATAAGTTTCATGAGTCTTTTTTAGATAGTCATTTTTAGGGTAGCTTCCTTAGTTTCTTTTGTTCCTATCATAAGATCTACAATTTATTTCCTTGTGCTAAAAAATGTTGCAGGAATAACATAATCCAAGAAAGATAGTTTGGTACCTGAGCATGGGGGATCTTCTAGGTGGTGCAACTCTTATGTAATATTCTTCTTGATTCCTCTCCATTATTTGTTGTTTATTTCGCGTCCATATGATTAGATGATCTTTTTATTGGATGATCTCCATTGCCTGAATGTTCTCCTTTGAATGCTTGCATTATTCCTTCTTGATGGGACCTCTAATGAAATTTGCATAACTCTTTTGTTCTTCTTCTTTTCCTATCATCACGGAGCTTGAAATTTTCTCAATATAAGTTTGCTTGAATCCTAGTATAGACTTGTCATAGAATGGACTTTGAATGTTGATGATTTCATCCAATATTTTCATTCTATTGCCAAAATTTTGTTGGATGTCCTTCTTTTGAAGTTCCTTCCATAGTGAGACTATTTTCGCTTCCAGTATTTCCTTTATTTTCTCCTTTTCTTCCAACTGGTTTTTGAGTGTTTCTTCAATCATTCTGGATTCTTCCAACTGGACTTTTAGACTGATGATAATATTCTTTGTTTCTTCATAATTTTTTTCTGGGACTTTGAGAATATTCCTTTAGCATGCTTAGTTCTTTCTTGAGTGACTTTTTTTTTCCTTTCTCTTTTTAGATCTCTTAAGGCACTGATCAGTTCTTCCTCAAGATCCACTTCTCCTTCGTCTTCACAATATTCCTCATCATCTTCAGGGGTTTCTTCTTGGGGTTTATTGCCATAAATAACACTCTTTATCATTCACTATCACTGTCATTATCCTCACTAGATGAGGAACTATCTTCTCTTGAATAGAGACTTTTCTTGAAGAATTTTATTTTATTTCTTTTCTTGTCTCTTTTATGATATTTCTTTTCTTTCTTAGGAACTTCTTCTTAATCACTATTTGAACCCCTTTCATAAGGACATTTGGAAGAAAAATGACCAATTTTACCACAATTAAAGCACTTTAAGGGAAGCTTACCTTTGTACTTGTCAATTCCTTTCTTCAACCTCCTCATGAAGTTGGCTATTTATTCATATTCATATGAATCATCGCTATAGCTAGAGCTTGACTTTGAATTTTTCTTGTTATTTATTTTCTTCTTGGATGCTTTGAAAGTTGCTTCCCTTCTGGATGGATGATCCTATTCCGTTCTCATTTCATAAGCTATAAGTATTCCACACATCTCATTAATGCACAATGTAGCAAGATATTCTCTTTTTTCTAGGGCTGAAATCTTAGGAACAAATCTCATTGGAAGAGACCTTAGTATCTTTTGAACAATTACCGAACCTTTAATTTCTTCTCCCAGTCCTCTAATATCATTCACTATTTCATCAAATCACAGAAAATAAGCTACAATATCTTCATCTTCCTTCATTTTCATATGTTCAAATTGACCTCTATAAGTTTGAAGCTTTCCCCCCTTGACTTTGTCATCTCATTCATAAAAAAATTGAAGTTTGTCCCAAATTTCCTTTGCAGAGTCACAATGCATAACCTTGACATATAATGAATCAAACATACCACTTAGAATAGAATTCATAGCCTTCAAAGTGTTTTCATAGTCTTTTTCCAACTACATATGTTGGAGGAGAAGTAGGTGTCTTGTATCTGTTTACTACTGCTTGCCAGACACTAAATCTCTGTGCTTGCAAAAATGCTATCGTCCTTCTTCTCCATAAAGCATAGTTATGAACATCCAGCAATGGCATTCCATTCTTAGTGCAATGCATGATCTACCTTCCAATGGTTAGACTATTTTTTAAGGAACCTCACTTTGATACCAATTGTTGGTATATTTAGGGATACTACGAGGTGGGGGGCTGAATTAGTATAAACAATTTATCACTTATTCTACTTATAATTGGATTCAATATATTGTTTCATTCAAGATATAATATATTGAATCAAACAACCACAGATACATGGTGCACACGAATTTTACGTGGAAACCCAAATGGGAGAAAACCATAAAACACTTTTTAATATATCGTAAGATTACATCCATCGAAAGCACCAACCTCTAATATTATCCATCACCAACTAGAAGGAGGCACCAACCCCCTGAAGTTTCTATCACCAACTAGAAGGAGGCACCAACCCCCTTGTGATCACTAACTCACACTTCGTAGGCACCAACCTTCAAACTAAAGACACCAATTTTCCCAAGCACCACCTAACCACCCTTGTTTCAAAAATTATCCTCAAAGATTTTCTTTACAATATTTACGAAAGATAGACCCTTGAACAAATCACACCTTGATGGATTTTACAAGGTAATCCATTACCTTGATAGTTGCAATAATTATACTCTGTCACCCTTGATCAATACTTTTCATATTCTACCTTCTTTACCTTCACCTGGTCATTCTCTTAGCATATTTGCAACCTTCTTTACTCTGAAATATTTATTGAATAGTCCTCCTATCTTATCTCAAGAAAGATACTCTGAAATTTTTCTTAGGCAATCCTCTTTACTTATGCCAAAGGAAAATTCTGTAACTTCCTTAAAAACCTTCCAAATTGTGCTACAAACAGACTTTATCTTAAACATAGATATACCTATAATGTACTTCAAAAAAACAAGACCAAAAACTTTGATTTGTAACTCGACTAGAACTTCTCCTGTAGCAGCATTGAAGTTTGCTTGGAGACTGCTCTGAAAACTTGACCTTATTCCTCCTCAATTCTACCTTTAAATTTGTCTGAAAACTTTGGTCTAACTCCCCCTGAAGTTTGTGCCCAACATGGATCTAAAACGCGGCCTAACCTTCCTATCGTTCACACTGTAAGCAAGCTTAAATCTAACAAGATCAAATGTTCGTTGCCTTTTGTATCCACTTCCTTAGATATTAACTGCCTCATATCTCTTCCTTTTGTCTCCACTTCCTCAAATATTCTCTACCTCAGATCTCCTTGTTTACCTCATATATATGTCACTTAAGTTGATGTAATAACTGAACTCCTAGTTTTCTTATTTATACTATATCTACCACCATCTTTTTAGGGATGACTTGACTTAAATGAAATTCAATTTAGTTTTTTAATGATTATTCCAAAAGGGGTTGATTTGTACTTGGCTATCTTAATGATATTTTTAATATTTATTCCATTGGGGCCAACTTTAGGGGTAACCTAGCCTTTCTTCTAGGGCTTCTTGACCATACCTTCAAGCTTCTTTGCTTGACGTCTAGGGATTTCTTGTAGGCTTTTTCAAAAGAGTCTTCCTATGAGGGCCATGCTTAGAGCTATGCCATAGGAGGAACACTTTGGAGACTCCTTCAAGTAAACCCATCACTTCTAGGGGCTTCTGGAATTGCTTCAGGGATTCTTCTAGGGTTGACATCAATGATAACCATTTTTCCAACAACATCAATATCTAGTGCACACATCTTTTTGTGCCACACACCAATACCCAGTGTACACAAATTTTATATCGCGCAATGATATCTAGTGCACACAACTTTGGTGTCACACATCACAAGATCTTCACCATGCAACTCCAATATTCATATCGCGCACACCGTGCACCAATATCCTACACATATTGCAAGCTCTATTCTATGCAATGCCAATATTCAATGCAAATTCATTGCGCACCAATACTCCATGTGCGCCACCAATTCTACTTCACACAAAATCCATATTAAACACGCATGCACTATGCACCAACAATTCTACTCCATGCGACACCCATATTCAATGTGCACACACTATGTACCAACATTACACGTGCACGAACAAGTCTACTCCGCGCGACACCCATATTCAACGCACACGTGCTTCACACCAACATTATGTGCGCACCACAAGATCAACATCATGCAACGTGAGTATTTAGTGTGCACACTCTACACACCAATATTTTGTGCACATCAATAGCTTTGCACCACGAGGCTACAATACTTAGCACACATAAGTCCTTTCTTCGCTTAGCTGATTTTTCCATAGCTCCAACTCGTGACCATCATGAAAATTCTCAACTCGCCAAATTCATGTTGATCTTTGGTCCATACAAGTTTGGTGTTGAACCAAACTCTCTGATACCACAGTGTAATTTCTTCCATTACTAGCAAACCTAAAATCTTCTCTGATACCTCAATGTAACGTACCCAGCCCCAAGACACAAATTTTCTTCTATGATACCAATTCTAACAAAAGAATAACCGATTGAGATATTCCATGCATGCACAATTGGCCTTGTTTCACATGCACATATTTTTCCAAGTACGAGTGACAAATCAAGCCTCGTGCCAGAATCCTGTTTCCATTTCTACTAAAATTGACTAGGAGGTAACATTTATTAACTACCATGCCCTGCATATGCAACAATTATGTAGAACTAACAATAAAATGTATAATCATGAATAATTATGTACAATTTCAACAAACAAAATTAACATTAACACACACACGATAAACAACATGTAAACACACATAAATAACACTTATATTTTGTTAGAATTCACCAACTGCATGCAAACCTCAAACATTCCTCCCAACGTAGACTCTTCTATTCATATACTCTCAATAGCAGGTCACCCTCTATGTGGGTCTATGAATCTACTAGGGAAAAGGATACCTAATTCAAACTAAGGTATGATAAATAGCTCAATAATGAACAGAATCATGTGCACACTCCAACAATAGTTACCAGCTCATAGCCTCTCATTCCCCATAGCCTGTCCAACCCAAGGAATTGTACCTCCTTTTTTTCTCAATAGTCCTTCAGGTTATCCCACTTCCCTTCAATGGATTCAACAAAGATACAACCAGGAAGTCTCAAAGATTTGTATCACTTGAAACACAAGGTTTCATAGGGAGTTTCAACACCCACTAGCCCAATGCATTAGAAAAGTTGTTCCCAACAATTCTCTCACCGAGAGAGAATGCTCCACAGGCCTCAAAACCTTCTTCTCCAGCCCAAACCACCAAGGATTTATTGGGTAATAGTTATCTTAAGGGAAATTTATTCCCAACAATTCTCTCACCCGGAGAGAATGCTCCACAGGCCTGACAACTTGATTCTTCGGCCTTAACCACCAATGATTTACCGAGTAATAGATAAATTCAACTTCTGCCTACCCTCTCCATCCAAGGTAAATATGATGGAAAAAAATAGAATAGGTGAATGATTGGAAGAAATGACAATGTAAAAACACTAAGTTCCCCACATTATATTGCATGTTTCTATCTTGACACTTGTCACTCTAGGAAATTCCTTTGATTCCACTTTGTAATTCATTCCTCTCACTTAGAAACTTATGATAAATTATATCATAAAGCTTATGAATTAGGAATGATATTATTTTATTCCTTGACTCAAGCCCTCTTGACTTACCCCTTTTCTTAATCCCTTAGCCCCCTTTACCTCTCGTGGATTCCTATCCCCCTATACTCTTTCATCTGGCTTGGTTTGCAACAATGATGCATTTTATTAATAAAAATGAGTGTGATTACATAATACATTTGTTAGGCTCATTGGACTAATCACACAAGAACTCTGGCCTAAAAATATATGCACACACACACACAAAGGAACTATGGCCCAAAACATCTCGGCTCACCAACGTATAAAGCATATGTACATTTACAACTTTGGGGTTTAGCCTAGGGGTATTACAAGTGATGTCCATGTTTGATGTATTTTCAGGATATGATCAAGTTCATGTAGATGAGGAAGATAAACAAAAAATGCATATATAACACCATGGGGAACATATGCTTACGTTAGAATGCCATTTTTATTAAAGAATGTAGGTGCAACATTACATAGAGAATTGGAACACACTTTGAAAGATCTCATTGGAAAATTTATGGAAGATTACCAAGAATACCTAATATTTTATTCAAAATTAAGAGAAAGGCATATCAAGCACCTTAGACAAGTCTTTGAAAGGTGTAAAATGTATCGAATATCCTTGAATCCCAAAAAGTGTTTGTTTTCCATAACAGAAGGAAAGCTCATAGGCCATA
Source organism: Picea engelmannii (assembly GCA_009831015.1). Taxonomy (NCBI): domain Eukaryota; kingdom Viridiplantae; phylum Streptophyta; class Pinopsida; order Pinales; family Pinaceae; genus Picea; species Picea engelmannii. The sequence goes on from ML785964.1 coordinate 448,209, forward strand.
TTGTGAGAAAAGAAGTAATATATATTGATCCAGAAAGATTCAACGTGATAAATCACCTAAACCCTCTGACATCAAGAAAATGAGTACAATATTTCTTTGTAAAGATAAACTTCATTCAACACTTTGTACCAAATTATATTACCATTGTCAAGACAATAAATACACTGCTGAAGAAATATACAAAATTTGACTGGACATTAGATATTCAAAAAACTTTCACAGAAATCAAACATGCAATCACTACTTCCCCTGTTCTTGTCCACCCTGATTTTGATAAAGAATTCATATTGTACTCATCTTCTTCAGAAGAAACCATTGCCTTCATCCTTACCCAGAAAAATCAAATACTTGAAGAACTTTGAATTTCTTTCATGAGTAAAACCTTGCATGATTATGAATTAAATTATTCAATCATTGATACGCAAGTTCTTTCCCTAGTCAAAGAAATTGCTCATTTCAGGACTTACATTTTATCAACCCATGTAATTTCTTATGTTCCACACTCACTAGTAAATATGTTTCTCAATTACAACTCAGAGAAGGTAGAAGGGGAAATTGGTTAGCAAAGCTTCAAGATATGATCTGGAAATTATTTCAAAACTATAAAGGGGAATGGATTATGTAAATTCATCACTATAATTGAAGCTATGAACATTTGTCCTCCCATTGGATTTGATGTTTTTATACAAGGAACATGTTTAGCAAACTTAGAATGGTACAAGGACATAATTTTCTATTTTAAATTTGGTCAATTCCCTCCTGAAATGTCTTCTAAAGAATGGAGAACATTGAAAATGAAGACAAATCAATATGTTCTAGTCTCATGTGTATTGCTCCAAAGAAATTTTGATGGCATTCTATTAACATGCTTGGATTATTAAAAGTCCTGAGAAATGCTTTAAGAATTTCATAGTGGTGTTTGCGACGAACATTTCTTGCTAGTTGTAACAACTCAGAGAATCATCTGGGCTGGTTATTCTTGGCCAACTATGTTCAAATATTCTTATGAGTGGATTCAAAAATGTACTCCATGCCAAAAAATTTCAAGAAAAAAGAAAAGATTTGCAATGCCATTATAATCTAGAATGGTGGAGCAACCATTTGCATAATGGGGCTTAGATGTGATTAGTCCAATAAATCCTAAGTCTAGCAAAGGACATGCTTATATTATCACTGAAACCAATTATTTTAACAAGTGGCAAGAAGATGTTGTTTTAATAAATGTAGATTCAGAGCAGTTGATTCATTTTCTAAAATACAATATCCTGTCAAGATTTGGCATACTAAAAAAATTCACAATAGACAATGGCTCAATCTTCATTGGATCAAAATTTACAATTTTTTTGGATAATATGGAATCATCATGGGGAAATAATCCAACTATTATCCACAAGGAAATGGTTTGGAAGAGTCAACAAATAAGTAATTCAAATCATCAAGAAGACAATTGAGGCCAACCATAAAAAATGGCATAACAAGTTGATAGATTCACTTCGGGAAAGTTGTCTTACTCCAAAAGACAATACTAGACACTACCCATATACTTTAGTGTATGGAAAAGAAGCAATATTACCACTACATTTGGAATTGAATACCATTGCACTTACCCTAGATGTTGAAGGTAAATAAGAAAAAACATTGTGGCAAAAACGATAACATGAACTTCTTCAACTTGAAGAACAAAGAGAACAAGTGATGTTGACAATTAAAAGAAGAAAACAAGTGGTTACAATATATTTTTACAAGAGTATACATTCAAAGGATTTTCAAAAGGATCAATTGGTTTTGTTATGGAACAAAATAAAATAAAAACCATCTTTCCACACAAAATTTGAAGTTCTCTGGATTGGCCTATATTAGATTGAAAAAGCTATTGGTTACAATTCATACTTGGTGAGGGATATGAAAGGAACAATCCTACCATTTCCTATGAATGGGAAATACCTTAAACATTTCTTTTGCTAAAATCCCCCAAGTAAAAGTCTGTATATAGTTTTGTTTGGTACTCTTTTGTATATCCACTCTCGGTCTATTTTCTTTTTCTTTCCGTTTTTATTTTTTCTTTTTGACTCCATTTTCCCAATGGAAGAATATTCTGGATTCTTAGCAACCCACAGGGGGTCACTGTCCCATAGTTGGAGTCAAATGTCGATCCACATTCGTTGATAAATGTTAGTGCATACACACCTATCCTTAGTCTTTTTCCTTGTTTTTCTTTTCTTCTCAAATTTTCCTTAGTTGTTTTTTCCTTTCGAATGCAGGTTGTGAGACACACTATTATTAAATTCCTAGGCCCGTAGACCTACAATCCTATGTATCTATACTTAGTCATTTTTCTTCCTTTGAAATCCCAATGCTTAGTCATTTTTCAAGTGATGTGGGAGTCTCGTTGTAGGAGACCAACATGTTCTTGTCCCACAACTCTCCATATCCCATGTCCTGTAGTTGTACAACACTCAGAATGACCCATTTATCTCTGCGTCCTCCAAAATGCACCTTCTATCTTTTTCATACTTAGCCATTTTCTTGGAATGTGGATGTGGGACACCTGTCTATTCCACTTACCTTTTTCCACATGTATTGTGTCCCACAACCCACAGTCTCGTGTTCTACACAATGACCCTCTTACTTTCGCGACCCACATAATGCGATTTTCCCATACTTAGTCTATTTCTTCACATTTCGGATGTATGAGTCCTCCCCTTTCACCATTTTCATTCTCTATGTCTTTTGTCCCACATCTCATAATCCCTTGTTCATCATATCACACTCTCCAAACCTCTTTTTTCACTTTCATACTCAACCATTTTCCATCTTCCACAACATCACATTAGCATTTCCCAATCCCATTTATTTCCCCTTCCACATTAGTTGCCACTTGTGTGAACATAATGCCATTATTAAAGTGGTGAAGATTTCGTAAGCCTTGTAATAAATTCAAAATATCGTCGTGTAGGACAACAACTTTTAAATAAGAGCTATAATGATTAATCATCGGGGAAACACATGGTAAATTAAATAAATAACTAATATGCCAAGTTGTAAAATGTTATATGGATAGTAGCACCACCTATTGGTAAGAATATAAAGTAGTGTAAATAATGTCAAGTAGGAGAAAATAATTGTGTTGTGGAGATACACTAAACATGCTCAGAAGTGAAGACCAAGAGTTCCATTGGTAATGTGATTACAAGTACTAAAAGGCCTTACCTCCTTCTAAGAAGAAGACAAACTAGGTCTGGACCTTAGGCATAGCTTTGGATGATTGTGTTCCGAAGGTGACAGATTTCAAAGAACTAGTTTAGTGGTGCATAGATAAATTTGATTAAGAAAGGAGAATAATTCAACTCCAAGGACAACAACCTATTTCCATATATCCTTTAGTGTTTACAAGAATATTACGACTCCCGATGCCCACCATGCAATTTAAGGGTGAAGAAGACAACACATTATTCAAATAACATAGAGGAGAAGAAAACCTCAAGAAATATTTGGTCAATTTTAGAACTAACACCAATGCTTCTAAGATTGAGGTAAGTTCCTTAAAATATCCCTACAAGGAATTTTCCTAATTGTTTTCTCGCATGATTGGTTTGGAATCCATGACCTATGTACCAAGAAATATCATTTATATCCTCCATCTCGCTTCCCATGAATATTCCCTCATTGATTGGGGACACATTATTTCCAATGAAATCTCATTTCAACTAGGTGATCTGAAGAAGACTCTGAAATTTTATATGAAATCTTATCTGATTTTTTCCATAGCCTACTGTCATGTTTTCGAGGACTTGCCAAGGGAAATAATTGTCAACTTCAAGGTGGAACCAAATTTTTCTTGGTATCCATCCATATGGAGTTACAAGGCTCAATACCATTTCTACCTGGTCCACAAAAAATTCATCTCAGATTTAAAAAATTAATCTTCAGCCCTAACACAATAATATTGTCACTTGAGGCTTCCACCTTTCTCTCACAGAAATGATTTTTTGAAACTACAAAGGATTTCATCATTATAAGGTTATTTGGTTTCGAGGAGAAACCATTTCTCCTTCCTTTCTATGTATCAGACAGACACTTTGTTATAGAATTATGCAGGAAGTACAAAGATTGGGATCATTTCTTTAATGATAAAAGAAAAAAACAATTCATCCCATTTCCCTAGAAATTCAGAGAAGTTGTTATAAAGAACATCTCCCATTTGGATGAACTTGTAGGTCAATTTGACCAACTCAGATTGAATGAAGCTAAATGCATTGAGGGTTTCAACCCTAATGATTTATTTACTGCACATGTTCCAAGTGGGATATTCCTCTTATTTTATTAATATTGAATAATTTAAAGAAAGAGGAGGGTATAATTTAAACCTCCTCGATAACTCAGTAAATGAATCTCTTAATGATATGGAGGAATTAACCAACACCAATGAACATGATAAAGACAACAAGGTAGAGAAGTAACAAATTAAAGCCCCAATTCTCCTACTATGTCTCAAAGAAGTACCCCAACAAGGAAACATCCAAGAAGCTGGGGTTTGGAAATGAGGAAAAAAACTTCCATAAACTTAGATGATGGCGGTGACAAGGATCCAAGAAAGAAAAATATTGAAAAATCCCATGTCGTACATATCTCTGTTAAAATAAAAAGAGAGACCCAAAAAATGATACTAGAAATACCTGAAATTCATGAAAGTCCCCGAGAAATGGATGTAGATGATATTATCGAAGAACCCAGGTGGTATGAACAACGATTGTTGAAAACCCAAGAAATTGTCGAAGCTTTGGTCACTCAAGAACCATAAATATTTGAAGAGGATTTCATGACACTTCACCATGCAACCTACAATATAAATTCTAAGAAATTGTTAATTGAAAAAGTAAATATGAAAAACAAGAAAACGTCTGAGAATGGAAATAAAAAATTGATTTTCATGGGGTTGCACCTGCAAAGATTGTACATTTTCATGAAGAAACCCGAGAAGTGTTGAAGTAATATGTCTGTAACATAGAAAAGGAAAACTTAATTTAAAAGGAAAAAAATCAAGGAATTAGAGGTAGTTCTAATTCCAAGACCATTGTTTGTTGAGCCATTAAACACATTTCAACTAGTACCTACCTTAGAGGATATTCCGGAAAGAAACAAAAAATGGAAAGGTTCATCTAGTTTTTTTTTTCTCAGTAAGAAAGTGTGTTGGAGATGGGATACAAAAATGATTAGATTTAATCCAAGAAATTTGGGAGCTTGCACAAAGCTCCATCAACTTTCCAACAAGGATTACATATTTTAAAGAATATCTCCAAACATATATGGAAAACGATGAAGGTTTTTACAAAGATGTTGTAGGGAAATTTTCGGCTAAAGTTTCAAGTTTAAGTGATATCCATGGAAGAGAACAAAACCTTCCTTATAACATCCGGATGAAACAAATTAATGCTTGTTGGTTGAAAAAAATAAGAAGTTTGATAGAAATGATAAATGAGCTAGATGTTGTGAAGAGTAAAGAGGTGACCTTTTATTTAAACTTATTGATCTCACAAAGGAACTCGACGGACTAAATTTATTAATGGACACAATACTATTATCTAAAGATCAGTTACTAGAACAACTTGATATATTAAAAGTGCATGGGAGAGTGAGTTCACTGACTCAATATAATTCTTCGAGGAAGAAGTTGAAAGGTGGTTAGTAATATATATCAACATAAATGATGAGGTAGATGGAATGCTACACCAATTAGGTATGGAAATAAGAGAGATGGATAATGAGCTATTTGAAATAAATACCAAACATGAGATCACAATGGCCCCCATGAGGGAATACATATAAGAGTGGCTAAGAAAATCCCTAATCAAGATCACTAAAATAGATGAACAAGAAGCGGTTAAAACAATTATGCCACCTCCAACAAAACAACCATCTACAAAAGAGACATCAGTAAGAAAGTAAAAGGTTTAGAATAATTTCCATCATAGTGAGTCAAGTAGTGACCCTATTATCGTCCTTCTTATCTTTTATCTATAGTCGTTTGTCATATTTCCTTCCATTTCCTAGTAATATGTGAAACCCAGGGTCGATCCTTGATTATTATTTTTGTGTCTTCCGGGTCTTTTCATTTCATGCTCCACAAGAGCCCCATCCCAGTCCTCTTTGAAGGAAAAAAACAATATTTTATTTATATTCCAAGACAATACTCTTTTATTTAAAGACATATATCATTTTTCAGGTTCCTATAGAACTAATTTGGGACACAAAATTATTGTAATCTCAAGACTTCAATTTAAGCATGATATTTCAAATGTATTTATATCAAAATATTATTTGCGTTTAATGAAATGATCATTAAAAGTTCTCTGTCACATGTGGTCCATACTTTATTTTTCCTTTCCTTAAATATTGTGTTCTACTTTGGTGAATGTTGTGATGGAAATTTCATCTTATTTTACTACACATTCTTTTGGTTTATGATCCTGTAACATATTGTAAATAATTACTTTCTATAAGATACATGTCCTTTCTCATATATTCTTTACATCTGAGTATTAATTTCAAAAAAAGTCGGGTCATTCTTAGGAATTGTTTATATTATTGCATGTTATTCAAAATAGAGGAGTACCACCTCTTTAAAACATAGGGGGATTATATTCTTTTGAGGTTGAATCAAAGACTGTAAAATTGTATTTAAAATCAATTTTTTTGGCGACTCCACTGAGGAGAATAAAAGGTTGGCTTCATAGACCAAGAACCCAATGAATCTACCTGAACCTACCCAACCTAAAATGAAAATTGGATTAACATATCAAATAATTATTTTTCATTATTTGTATGACCTAGTGATTACAAAAACTAAGAGTCGTGTTGAACTCGAAACCACTTGGGAATTTCTTGATCCAGGTGGATATTGGTGGCCATCCACCTGTTTCGAATTCCAACTGGCTCATCTTGAAAGGTTTTAGTTCAACATGTTTCTCTGTAATGGGGACATTTATTTTTAATTGTGGGTTCTACACTTCCGGGGTTGTCTTAAATCCCTACAAAACATCCAAGTGGATAATGGTGGACGCCCACCTATTCCAACTGACTTATTTTGGAAGTTTCCATGTCAATACATCTTTTTGTACTTCCAGGGCCGTTTTTGGGCCCTAAACAATGTTTTATTGGCTTGCCATAGTAAAAATATAGATGGATTTAGATTTTGACACTACAATGCGTATTTCTCAAAAATACATTTCCAACGGGCTATCACACGCCTAAAACAAAGATCGTATGAAAAAGTTACGACCCCGGGAAGTTGATGTATTAACTTACCCCAACGGTGCCCACATAAATTTTGGCGCTTCATCTTATAGGGTTATTATTTTGGATGTATAGGGTTTTGGCATTCATGTTTATCATAAAAAGGCCTTTAGAGCCTCATGGTACTCATCTTCTTTCAAATGAGCGCAACCGTCACATCTCTTCTCAGAGATAAAGCTGCCACCATTATAGCGAGTCTTGCAATCTGTATTTTTACACTCTCTGTACATTTCTTTCATTAATAGAAATCATGTATTGTTGTATTTCTCTATTTCTAGCAATATTTATGTGTATTTCATTGTAATATCTTTGCTTTCATTTCATTTCGAAAATAATTCGGATCAATGGTATCAGAGTAGGCTTCTCTTGATCATTTTTCAGTGCATGTCCCTGACGAGGTTCGAGTATAGCAAGTTGGGTCTCAAGCATGTCTCTCTCGAGGAAAATCTCTCTCACATGCCCAAGAAACCCTCCATGGAGGAAGAAAAGAAAAAAAATGGAGTAGAAGATTCTATTAACCTATTTCTTGAGAAATTGCTAGCATGATAGAGGGACGAATTGATGGAGAATTTTTCCCACATCCATCAATGCCTATCGATAGCAACATGAGCATCTTCATCAAGCAACCACTTTGGAGGAACCTCTCCCTTCAAGGTACAAGTTAATTTTAATATTCTTGTATTTGAAGGCCAGATAGATGTGGATGCCTTAGAAAAATGGTTAAATATGCTAGAAGGTTATTTTTTTGTTCACAATTTTTTCGAGAGGGAAAAGATCACCTTCGCACTCCTCAAGGCTCTCCCTCATGTAAAACATTGGTGGGGAACTTAATGGGAGAAAAGTTCCAAAGAGGAATCTGGAATATATGGGGTCGAGCCCACTTGGGATTTGTTTGTGGATGCGGTCAAGGAACAATACTACCATGTTAATAACTATCAAGGCCAGTACATGAGATGGACCACACTACGGCAAGAGAAGAGCCAAACAGTGTTGGAGTTCACAAATAGTTTCCATTCCTTGTGCACCAAGCTAGGTATCAAAGACTCCAAGAGACATCTGGTTCTAAAATACAGTGGGGCTCTGCATAGGTACATCCAAACCGAAATGGATTTCCTAAACATCTCATCGTTGGGATATGCCTATCGATATGCTATCAAAGTCGAGCAGAAATTTAAGCACCAAAACAAATGGGAGTTCGGGTCTACAAATCTGCAACAACCACAACATGGTAAAGACGACCCTAACCAATAGCTTCTCGACAACCAGTCCAAGACACAGGAAAATAAGGGTAAATGAAAGATGAAGAATGACACTGGGAAGTGGTGAGACTTACATAAAATCCCCTGGCACAACACTGATGAATGTCACTCGAAATAGTCATTGGTGGCCAAGGTCAAAGACAAGGAGTCAAACTTTGATTCAGAATCTGATCCAGAAAATAATGAAAAAAGACAGATCATCCACACAGACCCCACTATTATTGTCGCGACTCCAACAATTCAACCAGAAGAACCAGTAGATCCTAAAGAGGGGGAGTGGCTCTTCCATTCACAGTTGTGGGTGAAGGGGACCCCGTTGCATTTCATTGTTGATAGCGACAACCAAAAGAACCTTGTCTTAGTTGAGGTCGTCAAATAGTTGGGGTTGTCGACAACACCACACCTGCATCCATACAACATCGGGTGGCTTCACCAGGGACAATATCTTCGTGTCACCCAGTAGTGTCGCCTGTCCCATGGAATCCATCCCTTCAAGGATGAGGTAGTGTGTGATGTTTCCCCTATTGATGTCTGTAATGTTGTTTTGGGCCAACCATATATGTGGAAATGTCATGTTGTTTATGAGTCTCGACGCCATAGTGTCATTATTACTTTGGGGGGTCATCTCTATAGGATACGAGAGCTAGTTCTGATGTTTGTTACCAAAACAGTGCCGCAAGGTAATCTCTCATACTGCAAATTTCATCCTCTTCACAGTATGTTCAAAGGATGCATAGAAGGCCATTTCAACCACTGCAACCTTAACACCTTATATCCAATAGAAGTAGATTGCATAAGAGAAAGAAGATATTGTTTCTTCACCTACGATGGTGCCTACACAATGCCCTGTCAAGACCAGAGACAACAGGTTGGTGGAATAGATTCAAACCCTCCAACAACAGGTTCCTGACATCCTTCCACAGGCCAAGCAACACAACTTCTCCAACAAGGCACGCAACTCACCAAGATTCAAATTCAAAAAACGCTTTCCCCTCTTCCCCGGGCACTCAACGCAATGAAGACCATTGCTTCATAAGGGGGGAGGAATGATCCAGGTAGATATTGGTGGCCACCCACATGTTCCAAATTCCAACTGGCTCATCTTGACAATTGTAGTTCAACATGCTTCTCTGTAATGGGGAATTTATTTGTAATTGTGGGTTCTGCACTTTTGGGGATGTCTTGAAGCCCCACACAACATCCAGGTAGATAATTGTGGTTGCCCACCTATTCCAACTAGATTAGTTTGGAATTTTTCATGTCAGTACATCTTTATGTACTTCCAGGGCCATTTTGGGGCCCTAAATAGTGTTTTCTTGGATTTCCACAATTAAATTCTACACAAAGTCAAAGTTTGATGACATAATGCGTAGTTCTTGAAAATACCTTTCCAACGGGATATCACACACCTAAAACGAAGATCGCATGCAAAAGTAATGACCCCAAGAAGTTGATGTACAACCACATGACTTTTGGCGCTTCATCTTATAGGGTTAGGTTTTGGGATGTATAGGGTTTTTCATTCATGTTTATCATAAAAAGGCATTCAAAGCCTCATGGTACTCATCTTCTTGTGAATGAGTGTATCCGTCACATATTTTCTCAGAGATAAATCTGCCACCATTCTAGCGAGTCTTTCACTCTGTATTTTTACAGTCTTTGTACATTTCTTTCATTAATAGAAATCATGTATTGTTGTATTTCTCTGTTTCTGGAAATGTTTATGTGTATTTCATTGTAAAATCTCTACTTTCAATTCATTTTGAAAATAATCTCGATCATTTCTTGTCCAATAAGAAGAAAGAGAGATAGCCTTAAGACAAAGAAGATAATTATGAATCCAAGAAAAAATGGAACCTTATAAAGGTACACCAACAAGAAGTAAAATTAATAAACGTTTTCTCCATGAAGTTGGTCAAGGTTCGAAATCAAAAACAAGTAAAACCCTAATTATGGGAGATCAAGAAGAAGTAAGAAACAAAATTTTCAATGAAGAAAGGGAATAAAATAGTAGACAAAGAAATCCAAGAAGAAGGGATATACCCTACCCACTTAATTTACATGGAGAACAACACACATTTCCAACCCTACGTCAAGGAGTCTTGCACGTATTTTCAGGTGATGGGATAATGGATTCAAAAAGACATATGGATTAGTTTTTAAGTGTCCATGATATTCATCTAATTGAACATGATTATGTAATGGTCAGAGTGTTTATCCAAACCTTGATAGGTTTATCCTATGAATGGTATCTTTCTTTACCAACTCAATCCATTGGCTCATTTGATGATTTGGAAAAAATGTTCATGACCATGTATGAACTTTCTATTGCATATCATACTCTCCTTGCCCAATTTACCAAAATTCATCTAAAAAGGGAGAAAGAGATAGGGATTTCAATTTATGATTCTTCAAGACTTTAAATCAAATCTTAGAAGAACAATGACCTAATTATCTTGTCATATTTGGGTGTTATAAGAATGCAATGCCTACAAATTCTAATTATGAAATTAGATCTTCACATATAAATTATCTACATGCAACCATCTAGAAGGAAACATAGATGGAAGAATATATGTTAGAGACCAATGTTGATATTGAGATCATCCTTGGAAAAGTATAAAGGAAAATGGATAGTTTGGCCATATCACCTCAAGGACCATCTACTTCAAGAAATTTTGAGAATTGAGGAATTGGTGGAGGAATTGTCCAAGGTGTTCCCCTTAATGTCATAAACAATCTTGGAGCTTCCCAAGAAACAAGAAAAAAGATAGAAATGGCTCAAATGAGTAGGATGATTAGGAAAATGGAGAATGACATTAATAGACTCAGGAGAGCTTAGAATCGTGTTCCACTTAATTTGAACATGAGAGTTCCATTACAAGATCAAATAACAAGAAATGATGGAGTTGAATAAAATAGACGAAGAGCACCCATATTTCCGAATCCAAATGTTGTTGTGTTAGAAGAAATTGTAGAGGAATATAATTTTGAAAGATTTGATCAAGAAATTAATGTTAGCCAAGATCAAGTTTTGGAATTAGTACAAATGGATGAAATATCATCATATTTTATATCTTTGATGAACAAGAATATTTAGAACTTGTACAAGATAATGTTGTCCAGAAAAGAACACAAGTAAATAAATTCAAGAACAAGGAACAAGCCAAAAAATAAAAGACAAAATCTAATATTCCAAAGACAACAAAACAACAACCAGTTTTTAATCAAACTAAGACTCTACTAAAAATGAATTACAATCTAGTTGATGAACTAGACAAGCTCATAATTACCTTACCATTCATGGAGGTGGTTAAGGTACCTCAACAAAGAGAAACTATTTCGAAGATATTGCATGACACAAATTCAAGAATAGAAGAAGTTGAGATGAATACAAGGAAATAACATAATGTTTCATCAGTAAGACCAAGGGGAAAAGTCCCACCATTTTACATGTAACAGATCCACTACCATAATTCAAAATTTTTGGTTGATTTCTCAATAGCAAGAATCCCTGGAGCATGTAGCAGCAAAATGCCAATCCCCGAGTCGCAAGTCTTCTATTTACCTACCCGACTCTCTGTACATAACCGTGGTCTTTTGTCCCTTTCCGTCGGGATTTCTGTTCCCAACAATCCCGACGCGCTTAAATGGTCGTTAGCCTTCTAGGCTAAGTTCTTAGTTCGCATGACCTCCTCTTTATGACCACGGTCATACTCCCATCGGGGCTACGGGGTTTCTAGTGTCGATGTACATACACCCACGGAATTCACGATTTTCCGATGCGCCAAACGCCGATGGCGCTTGATCTCCGCCACGTGTCCTCTGCCAATGGACGGTCCTGATCTTGTTGGGATATCGCGGATCGCGATTCCAACATGTAAGAGGTTCATGTCTTCGAAAACTCTGATTCTCCGACTTCTCGGGATCTCCTGACACACGTCCCAATTAATGGGCGGTTCTGATCCCGTCAGAATATCGCGCTTCGCGACTTCGCAGTTTTTGTTGCCATGATCAAGGGCTACAATCTACGAAACCCTGATTCACGATCCTACGTGTGGATCCGACGGTTCTCCTGCAACCCAGATCCAACGGCTACCCTTCTTTCTCGCTCCTCGCATCTTGCGACTTGGAGTACTCAACACTTGGGCCCTTACCCTGCGGACCTCCGAGTTCACGAGATCTCTGGATCTCTGCCACCTATCCTCCTCGGATGGACGACTCTGATCCTCTCGTGGCTTCGCCACTCGCGACTTGGAGCATCCAACTTTTGGGCTCTTACCTTGCGAACCTCTGAGTTCGTGAGACCCTTGGATCTCTGCCACCTGTCCTCCTCGGATGGATGGCTCAGATCCTCTCGTGGCTTCGCCACTCGCGACTTAGAGCATCCAACTTTTGGGCTCTTACCTTGCGAACCTCCGAGTTCGTGAGACCCTTGGATCTCTGCCACCTGTCCTCCTCAGATGGAYGGCTTAGATCCTCTCGTGGCTTCGCCACTCGTGACTTAGAGCGTCCAACTTTTGGGCTCTTACCTTGCGAACCTCCGAGTTCGCGAGACCCTTGGATCTCTGCCACCTGTCCTCCTCGGATGGACGGCTCATATCCTCTCGTGGCTTCGCCACTCGCGACATAGAGAATCCAACTTTTGGGCTCTTACCTTGCGAACCTCCGAGTTCACGAGACCCTTGGATCTCTGCCACCTGTCCTCCTCGGATGGACGGCTCAGATCCTCTCGTGGCTTCGCCACTCGCGACTTGGAGCATCTAACTTTTGGACTCCTACCCCGCGAACCTCCGAGCTCATGAGATCCCTGGATCTCTACCACCCTTCCTCCTCGGATGGATGGCTCTGATCCTCTCATGGCTTCGCCACTCGCGACTTGGAGCATCCAACTTTTGGACTCCTACCCCGCGAACCTCCGAGATCACGAGATCCCTGGATCTCTGCCACCTGTCCTCCTCGGATGGACATCTCAGATCCTCTTGTGGCTTCGCCACTCGCGACTTGGAGCATCCAACTTTTGGACTCCTACCCCGCGAACCTCCGAGCTCACGAGATCCCTGGATCTCTACCACCTGTCCTCCTCGGATGGACGGCTCTGATCCGTTTTGCCCCTATTCACGAGGCTTAACCCTCGTCTATCTCCCTAAAGATATAACGACTGTCGGGATTCCTAGTTCAGATCTGACAATTCAGATCGGTCCCGATGTCGCGCCCTTTTCTACTGCTCTTTGGATGTGGAAAAATCAACGATTCAGATGCTCTCATGGAGCCTGGGGGTCTATGATTCAGATTTCCTCTCTATTCACGAAGATAGAGGAAAAATGGTTAATGGCACTTAACGCCCTCGTTTATTCTCTCGATTCAATGGTCGTGAATGACCGCAGAATCTCCGACAGGATCTCATCCGTTGATCAATACTTATCCTTAAGCTGCTACTTCGTGATTTAAGAGGGTCGTTCCTCTTTATACAGGGTTGTTAAGACTTGTGCGTTCAAGTCCCTTTTCTGGGTCCTTTGTGAACCTTTCTAGGGAGGAAATCTCTGTGAAGAGATCTGTACCGGGTATCCCTGAGACAGATAAGGGAAAGCAACTTCCCGAGAACGGGCTGGGAACCTAAATTAGTTCAATCTAGGCACAAATAAGATTTCTTTATCCACGCACGTCATGCGTGATTTCCTCTGTTATGAACATATATCTATTCATTCTCATCAAACACTGCACATACATTCTTACACAGAAATCATTCATAATTTGACAGTTCTATGATCATATACATATATACATCGTTCTATAAATTTCAAGATACAATTATGTAAAACACTTATCCGAAAATAACACCATAAATGGGGCAACTACTGAGAGGGGTGCTCGTTTCCACCCAACCATAAGCTCAGCGACTCCCAAGGTATTTACCACTAGCCACCCCCGAGCTGATACCACGATGCTCTGAGACTGCGTCTCTCTCTGTCTGCCAGTGACCAGGAGCGAAGGTTGCAATCCTTCCTCTCTGCTATCACTCACTCTGCGTAATGCCAGAGTTCCCCTCGTGTCCCCCCATTCCATCGCTTCTGCCATACGCCTTATCCTCTCACGAGGTTGTGTGTGGCACGACTACCCTCGCGCCGATCAGGCCTGACGGCTCTACGGATGGGCGGTTCACCATCCCATCCCTCATCAAGCCGCCCGCCTACCAGCCTGCGAGACATTAAATTTGGGGGCCAGTGAGCCTCTTTTGGTTCTCCGGGCCAGTGGAGTCCAAATACGGTATTCATTCAGGGTGGAAGTTAACGCCACCTTTTCAGGAGCCTTCCACCGCCATCGTGGTCTCTTTTCTGCACGTCCCTGCTCAGCAGTCCTGCAATCAATTCAAAATATTATTCACATTCATTGACCTCTTCCTGCAGGTCCATTTACATCACATATTCATACTTATGAGTTTTCCATAGTCCTTGGCCAGTCCAGTTGTATTTACAATCTGGGGGAAACAGGGTGTTACATTACATATCCATAGAAACTCATGATTTCACATTACATAATTTTCTGGTTGATAGCAGAGCCACTAATAATATCATGCCACTATTGGTTATGGAAGAAATTGGAATGGAATGCACGAGGCATTATTAAACCAGTGAGAGCATATATTCCATAGATTCAAGAAAAGTCCCAGCCTATGGTGAAATACAATATTTTTGTGCATGGATAGATATAGCCCCTCACATCACCACAATTTGCACTATTATAGTTGTTGATTTTCCTCCAGCATATGGCATTATGTTGGGAAGAGATTCATGCTCATTAATTGGAGGATATATCATGAATAATGGAAGTTGCATGATGCTTCCAAATAAATATGGGACTATGATCAAAGTTCCTCAAGAACATAGAAATCCCATATCATTTAAGAAAAAAGAAATTGAAGTAATGCAAAACTACGTTGATGTTGGAATTGGGCATTATGTTTTTTTTAGTATAGAACAAATAAGTCTACCAAACCATGATGAAGAAAACTATTTCCAAAGATTTTGGAAAATGTCATTTGATGGCCCTTTCTCTAAGTTCAGAAATGGAGCTGGTATTGTTTTCAAAAGTTCTCAATCAAGTATCTATCCACATGCTATCATATTGGAATTCCCATGTACCAATAATGATGAAAAATATGAGGCATTAATTCAAGGGATGATTCTTTCCCTTCAAATGAAAGTTGAAAATATGGTGGTTACTGGTGATTCAGAGTTGGTTATCAATCATATCAGAAAGAAGTACAAAATTAAGAAAGAAAATTTAAAACATTATGCAAGAAGATTTTGTGAAGACATGGATTCTTTCAATTCTTTCAACATCTCTTTCATTCCTAGAGAAAAAGAATAAAAAATAAGATTTGTTGGCAGTAGATGCATATGTTTTTAATGCAGAAGATTCTCAGAGTCATGGTACTTTTCATGTAAAGACAATTTTTCGGCCTTCAATACCTGATAATCAAGAATATTTGAAATTCTTTGAAAATGATGAAAATATTTCAGGATTCCTCACTAATAATGACTCAATGATATCGAATGATTTAGAAGAAAATTAAAATCCTCGGAAGCAAAATTCATAATCAAAATATTATAATTACTCCCAAGAATTGTGTCAACTTGGAATCCCTTTTTACAAGAGATGAAAAAACAAATAATATTGAACCCAAAGAAGAAATATACATTAGGAAATTTCAAGAGACACAAAAGATCAACATTGATACTCCTGATTCTCCAAAGTACATAAATCTAGGTTCCAGTTGTGCTACTGAAGAAATTGATCAATATACTCAACTTTTCAAAGAATTTCAAGAAATTGTTTCTTGGAGTTATGATGATTTAAAGGAATATGAAAATTCTATATTTTAGCATATCATACCACTCAAAGAGGGATCAAAATCTTTCAAGCAAAAAATAATAATCATAAATCCCAAGATAAAGCCTCTAGTGAAGACAAAACCGAAAAAATTAAAAAAGGAAGGTATAATTTTTTCTATCAGACATTCAGAATGGCTTTCAAATCTTGTGGTGGTAAGAAAGAAGAATGGAATACTTATCCTTTGTGTTGATTTCAGATACCTCAATCGATCAATAATTAACAATAACTACCCACTCCATAATATGGAGATGTTATTGTAGTAGACCATCGGTTCTGCACTAATGTCCATGTTGGATGGATTTCTAGTATGCAATAAATTTCTTGTAGATGAGGAAGATAGATGAAAAAATGCATTCATAACACCTTGGGGAACACATGATTACATTAGAATTCCATTTAGATTGAAGAATGCAGGTGTAACATTCTAGAGAGAAATGGACCATGCTTTCAAGATATCATTGGAAAATTTATGGCAAATTACCAAGATGACCTAATAGTTTATTCAAAATTAAGAGAAAGGCATATCAAGAACCTCAGATAGGTCTTTTAAAGGTGTAGAATGTATGGAATATTCTTGAATCCCAAAAAGTGTTTGTTTTCCATAACAGAAGGAAAACTCTTAGGCCATATTATGAGAAAAGAAGGAATATATTGATCTAGAAAGAGGAAATGTGATAAATTACCTAAACCCTTAGACATCAAGAAAAGGAGTACAATCTTTATTTGGAAAGATAAATTTCATTTGATGCTTCATACCAGATTAGACAAAATGTATGGTTTGATGAGAATTCTTCTAGCATCAAGTTGTTGAATGCCTCTTATGGATTTCTATAGTATGATCACTTCGATGTTGTTTTCAACTATGGTTATCCTATTAATTTTTTCAATCCTTAGACAGGATAGTCAAAATTTGTTTCTTTCGACTGGATCATTGATATCCAAGCCAATTAGTCCATCGATATTTGTTTTGACTGGTCTGCCATCTTCGTCAACTGATTTTTTTTCAACTTCTAATCGACCTTTTACAATGAATAACAATTCACATATTTCTTGTCTACCCAGATGGGATACCAAGACAATTACAGCTGTTGGAGTTGATGCTAGTGATATTTCGTCTGAAAGACACATTCGAAGTAAAAAAAACATGCCACTATTGCATTGATGACTCATATACTTGAAACTTATAATCATGTTTCCTACTTGGATGCTCAAGGATGACATGAATAGGAGTAAGCTATGAAAACTGAAATTGATTCTTTTTCAGAGTATCACACTTGGGACTTAGTTCCTCAACTGCAAGGAAAGAATGTTGTGAAGTGTCGATGGGTCTATAGGACCAAATTTATCTCTGAAGGTATTGTTGAGTGATATAAAGCACACTTGGTTGCGAATAAAGTTTATCAACAAGAATCTATCGAATACTTTGAGACCTTTTCCCATGTTGAAAATATGAATTCTATTTGACTGATTATTTTTGAAGTTTTACTTATACAACTAGAAATTATGATTCTTCTTTATTGTTACAATAATTTAGCACATTAGTTGTATAAATAATATCACTGAAAGAGAGGCAATCAAAGAAACAATAGAGACACACATATTATCTTGGGAAACCCTCATGGGGGAGAAAACCCAACAAAAACTTCCTCAATATAGATAGACCAAAGACTGAACATAATATCCTCCTCTACTAATTCACTAGGAAGAGTAGCACACCACTTAACCAAGAAATACCAAGAGATAGAAAAAAAACCTCCTTGACGTCACCCCTAGTTGCAACATTTTCTCCTCCAAGACTTGAGCACTGTAAATCTGGTTGGTGAGTGTGTCCAAATGAGACACTTCCCTATCTTATAAATAGTGGTATGGCCAGCCTATAATTAGGTCTGGGCTGACCTATCACTTTACCCTCTTAATTTACAATTAACTGTCAAGGCACAAAAGGGCCAACTTTTCCAAAGGCACAATAGGGCCTAATTAATAAATCTAATATAATAATATTATTCAACATTCCCTCTTAGGTAGAATATTCTTCGAAGTTACAATATTTCAAAACTCCCCCTTAAAAAGAAGGGTATTATATTGACAATATTAATAACAACTGACTGGACTCAATACATCATCAAGAGGAGGGGACATTGTCATCAACATCGGGAATACCGTCGGTCATATCTATAGGCCATCGAAAGTTTTTCTCATTATCAACATCAGTAGAAACTGAACATCATCACCATTTGTAACATGGAGTTGGAGTAAAATCATCATCATCAACAAAATGAAGCTAGAACATCAACATCAACAACACAAAGCTGGAACATCAACATCAATAGCAGGAAGATGGAATATCAACATCATCAACAACATGAAGCTGGAACATCAACATCAATAGCACGCAACTGGAATATCAACATCATCAACATCAATAGAAAGAAGCTGGAATATCAACATCATCAACAACATGAAGTTGGAACATCAATATCAATATGTGGCAATAGAATGAGGCAAGTGCATCAACAACAAAATATGCGATACTCTGACAAATCGTCCTTACCAGGACTTCAAGATCTTCCTAGGAATCATAAGATTCCCTAGGATATACAATCCTAACAAGATACCATGTGGTACGTTGATAGACCGTACTTACCGGACCTTCATGATTTTCCTAGGAATCATAAGATTCCCTAGGATATAAAATCTTAATTGAGCTACCACTACTAACCACAACTGGCATTTACATGCACAGGTTCTCTGATAGACTATCCTTACTGGACCTTTGGGATATTCCCAAGGATGATCATTCCCCTAGGATATAAAATCCTAACTGAGCTACCCGTTGTTGTTCAGGATACCATAGTATCATCAGCATCACTCCCTCTTTCGAGGGAGGTACTTTCAGACAACACCAAGCTTGTCTCGGAAGTACTCAAAATTTACACCAGACAGAGGATTAGTCCACACATCTACAACCTGATCATTTGTGCCAACATATTGTAGCTTTATAGCTCCCTTCTACACCATGTCACGAATGTAGTGATATCAAATATCTATGTGCTTCATCTTATAATGGAACAATGGGTTCTCTGTCATCTTTATGAAACTATGGTTATTGCATAGAATCATGGTAGCTTCCATATATATATTGAACAAATCCGTCAACAACTTCTGAAGCCATATGGATTCACAACTAGCGGAACATGTTGCAATGTACTCCGCTTTTTCCATGCTGAGAGAAATATTGGATTTCTTCTTTCTTTTCCACGAAGTCATGGCTGACCCCAAACTGAAAAAAAATCCTGAAGTGTTTTTTATGTATGACGCACTTCCAACCCAATCTAAATTAGTATAGCCATACAATATGAAGTCACAGTTTCCAATAAAACAGAGGCCATAGTCCAACATACCCTTAAGGTATCTCATCACATGCTTTGCAGCTACAAGGTGAACACGTATGGGTTCCACCAGATATTGACTCAAGGTATTCACAAAAAATCATATATCTAGTATGGTGTTCATCAGATACATCAACAAACCAATCATCTGTCTGTATAGAGTAACATCAAATATTTTTGACGAAGTATGAGCCAATAAATTCAGATTCATCTCCATAGGAGTGGACATGGATCAGCATTCCATCATATCAAATATCTTCAGAATTTCCACAACATACTTTCCTTGATTAAGGAAAATGTATTATGGGCTCTACCATACTTCAAGACCTAAGAAATAGTGCATCGGGCCTAGGTTCTCATTTCAAATTCAGTGACAAGCCTCTTCTTACAATATGTGATGAGTTTTTCTTCATCTATCAATAATAAGTCATCCAAATATAGCAGCAATATAACTAGTCCATCATTCTCAATATTGAAGTAAAGGTTGGGATCAACTTTACTCTTGGTAAATCCCAAGCTCATCAGAAAACTATTAATCCTGCCATATCGAGCTCTTGGATATTTCTTCAACTTGCAGACATGAGTCTTCCTGTCCTATAATTAAAAAAACATTTTTTTACATCACATTGTACCGACCTCGTACACTTTCTCAATTGCAACTTAATATGCACAATCATGTGCTAGCTCTATGTGTTTTTTGCAAAACACTATCTGTCTCACTGCCTGAGAGTATGTCCTCTACTCTCTCTACAACTGTTCCTCTGGGACTGAGAATCTGCACCTACAGCTTATCTGAAGCTGAGAATGATTGCTCCATTCCCACTATGGTTGTTTAAATCTTAGAGTAACTCCTCTACTCTATCGTGACAACAACTTCATCTGAAGATGAGAGTGGCTCAATAAATGACACTAAGGGTAGATTATCCTCTTTCTCTGGAGGTAACTCAATCTTCTATTATAGTCATGTCTCCATGGCCCAACTCATGTACTGCACCAACTGGCACTAGAGATAACTCAATCTCAAATACAAGGATTTTCATACCTTCTCCCTCTAAATCTCATAATGTGTCGGCTTCTTTTAATGAATCATGTTAGTTCTATATATACTTTTCTGATTACTGGAGCAAGTGTCTCGTCATAGTATTCTCCCTCTTGTTGGGAGAATTATTTGGACACAAATCAAGCTTATGCATCTCTATGAATGGTCCTAGGGAGGTTTCTCCTCCTTACTGGATTGTGAGGTTTGACTCCCTCTGAACTCTAGCTCCTCCTGAGCTGGTATTTGGTGGGGATTCCTACCTCACCATTGTTGGAGCCATCTTCTTCTTATGATATGGTTTGTCAATGCTATATGTATTTTCATCCTACAAAGTGTCATGGGACCATATTGGTCTCCTCCTAATTACTACAATGGTTTTGGGTAGGCCCTTCTGGCTCTACTAGCATTTTCTTCTACTTCTGAGCCTTGATTTCTTCTAAGTCTACAAAAACTTCAGAGTCTCTACAGGATATACTTGGTGTTGAATATCAAGTTTTAATATGAACAACTAAGTCAGACTTCAAACGAATTCTACTTCATGTCAAGGTGGCTTCATTATCCATTGACCAAGTCTACTGTGAGTTATATTCTAATGTTAAGTCATCTTTTGAGCCATCTTCTCCTCATGATCTATCTTCATATGAGATGTTTTGTATCTAGCAAAAATAACTTCTTCTTCTTCGTCTTCGGTATATGGATGTACATGGTCATGTAAACAACTTGGATAGTTTGCTCCATGTCTCATCTAATATGTTGTCTTTTGCAACTATCACTATAGATCCCTAAGGGTTATCACCCGTGACTTGCCCGAAACAATAACAACAAGGGAGAAAATTATACAAGAATATTACTTTTTATAATAATAATAAAAGCAATAGCAAGAAAAATCGCCACAGTAGCTCCTATCACTTGTGAACTTTCTGAAATAAGGGTTAAAAGTGAGAAATACAATAATAAGAAATGAGAGAAACACTCTTCTAGTGTTGTGATTCTTGGAGTTACTTCACACACACCTAGGATTTATTTTTCCTAAGGTTATTCATTGTTTATTAGTTATAATTAGTCATTATCTAGTCTCCTATATTTTAGGGGAGAATATTCCACCTGGAGAATATTCTCTTTCAGTTGACACTTCAATTTGACTAGTTGAGTTGAGTTTAGATGTTGCATTGGTTTTGTCACCATGCAACATTGGGATCATCACCAACTAATATGCACTTGCCTTGGGATCATCACCAGACTAGCACATTACCCTTAATTCTCTGAGTTAACTCCTCACTACTCTTTGTTCAGTTAGTTAACTGAAGACTAGTTGACCAGTTAACTCAGCTAGGTGGCAGTTCACTCCCGTAACTGCCTGAGAGACTAAACTAGGTGGTAGTTTACTCCCATAACTGCTGGTGTGTATCCATATCACTCTAGACGACCACTATGGTGCATTAGTTACTCATGTATCCTATATCTATTGTAAATTATTCACTCTTTGAGTGTGGAAATGATTAATGAGAATTTTTTCTATTCTTTCTCTCCTTCTTCTTATTTCTCAAATTATCTCTACAAATGTGTCTATTATTGTTTAGCTAGATCTATTATGTGCAAGTTCAACACATTTACATGGTATCAGAGACAACAGACTGCTAAGAAAAATCTACACCAAATTTGTTTTGCAGGTACAAAAGATTGAAGACAACAAAAAGATGGATTATTCGCCAAAAATACTTCTCATGCCTCATAACTATTTTGAATGGAAGCCAAAAATTCTGCTTCTACTCAGATGCAGAGGCTTGTACCAAATAAATATGACAATGGAAGTAGATCCCGATTCTGCCGATGAGAATAATGATTTTCTCAATAGATAAGATATGGCCATAGGATGGATCCTCTCATTTATTTCTCTTGAAATTCTCCATCAAGTATATGATGACTCACAAGAATAAAATCTAAATGAATTATGGACCAGATTAGAGGTTCTATTTGGGAATAATGAGGATTGTAAATATTTCATGCAGGAGGTTGAACAGATAGAGCCAGAAGAGAAGTCATCAGAAGGTCAAACATTTTATTCTGAAGATTCTTCTACAAACGTTTTTGCACAAATTTGTATCCCATTAATTGAAGATGATGTCTACTCCATTTCAGATTTATTTTCTAAAATTCATGTGGAATATATATGGCATACATCTCAGGAGTCACATGCGGACACTTTTGCATGCACCATGCATGCATCTCAGGAGACAAAAAGAGATCCGCAAAAATCAGACTCCATTCTGATATTTTATGAGCACAATTTGTAGAAACAAATTGGATATTTGAATTCCTCTCGGGAAAATATCCAATTTAAAAAAAAAATCATCCGAAACGGAGTCCGGGAACTGAAGTTATGATCGTTTCAAAATCAACAAAATTTCAGCATTTTTCCAGAAACGACCGTACGATTTTCAAAGTTTCATCCAAACTTTATTTGGATATTATTCATTACAACAAGATAAAGTGGATATGTGTGGAAATATCAATGATTCATATACTTCATCAGATCCGTGCATACATCTACATCTTCAACAAAATCTTCAACGAGCACAAACTTGCACAATTGAGAGGTCTTCTTGGAGTGAAGGACAAGGTTGCTTAGCAACTGCTTTTTGTTCCTTCTCATTTATATTTTTTTTATATACATTGTACCTTGANGGTTTCCCATGAGGTTTTCCCTCGTTCCTCACTTTATTTCAGTGTACCTTTTGTATTTGGGTACATAACATGTCCTCGTTGTCGGGAACCATTCTTTATTTTCACCATAGTGATGTTCAGGGGGGGTGTTGGAGTTACTTCACACACACCTAGGATTTATTTTTCCTAAGGTTATTCCTTATTTATTAGTCATAATTAGTCATTATCAAGTCTCCTATATTTTAGGGGAGAATATTCCACCTGGAGAATATTCTCTTTCAGTTGACACTTCAATTTGACTAGTTGAGTTGAGTTTAGATATTGCATTGGTTTTGTCACCATGCAACATTGGGATCATCACCAGCTAATGTGAACTTGCCTTGGGATCATCACCAGACTAGCACATTACCCTTGATTTCCTGAGTTAACTCCTCACTACTCTCTGTTCAGTCAGTTAACTGAAGACTAGTTGACTAGTTAACTTAGCTAGGTGGCAGTTCACTCCCGTAACTGCCTGAGAGACCAGACTAGGTGACAGTTTACTCTTGTAACTACTGGTGTGTGTCTAGATCACTCTAGACCACCACTATGGCACATTAGTTACTCATGTATCCTATATATATTTTAAATTATTCACTCTTTGAGTGTGGAAATGATTAATGAGAATTTTTCTATTCTTTCTCTCCTTCTTCTTATTTCTCAAATTATCTCTAAAAATGTGTGTATTATTGTTTAGCTAAATCTATTCTATGTAGGTTCAACACATTTACAATGATCAATCATTTCTCCATGGTTACCTGGAAACAAAACAATAAGTTTATCCTAGAGGAGATGTTAGTTATATCTAGTAAATGATTACAGTAAGCATTTATCTCAATAGTACTCACATGCTACCAAGTATTCAATAATGAAACTTTTCAAGGATTTCTATCAAAACTATAGTGTTTATCAATTATCAAACATGATATTTGTAAATTTGAATCTTAACAATTTAATCAATCAATTGGAACTTGGAGTCTTTTCCTCAAGAATGAGTGTGTTTCTTTTCTTCTGAGTCTCCTTCATTCAAGATGACAAGTATTTTCTTCAACCTATCCTCTGTACTAAGACAATATGTTATCTTGACAGAAATCTGAGTTAGGGAATAGACTCTATAATCTCAACTTTAATCAATCTAATACTTTGACTTTGATTTTGACCAATGGTTAGTATGATGACTTCAACAGATCAAAATGCAACCTGGATATTCATAATATTACAATAATTCCATAACAAGTAGAGGCATATCAAAGTAATCTAACCCGGGGTGCATAGATCCTCTGAATGTGATGGATATGAGATCCCTCTGGATCTACAATTGTTGTTTATAAAAAATATCATTTCGCCTGCAAATACCCTTTTAAAAATAATAATTCAATTTAAACACATGTAAGTGCATACATCTGACAATATCTTTCTAGGGTAAGGCACACTAGAACAATAAAACAACAATCCCAACACTTAACAAAAACTTTCACTACAACTGGTACTGTAGCTCGTGTTGGCACTACAACTGGTATGAAGGAACTGACACTGCAACTGATATTGAAATTGATACTACAACTGTAACTGGTACTACAGCTGCAATTGCAACTAGTACTACAACTGCAACTACAACTACAACTAATATTGCAACTGCAACTACAACTTAGGGTTTTATGAGGAAACCCTAATTTCTCAAACTTCAAATTTCAGAATTCCTAGATGCACCCTCCTAGGGAAAGATCCTAGGTTTGGTTTCTTTCTCCAACGTCCCCCTCAAACAAGGAAAATGTCACACTTAGGGTTTATGCAGAAACCCTAATTCTATAGCAGCTACAACATTGAAAACTAAATCTGGGAGAGGGTTCATTGAGGCTAGCTACTTCTTTATAAACTGTGAATTGGTCTCTTTCAGGCATGCTCTGATAACATGTTGAAGTTTTACTTATAAAACTAGCAACTATGGTTCTTAATTATTATTACAATCATTTAGCACATTAGTTGTATAAATAAGATCACTGAAAGACAGGAAATCAAAGAAACAATAAAGACACACAGATTATCCTGGGAAACCCTCATGGGGAGAAAACCCAACAAAAAATTCCTCAATATAGATAGACCAAAGACCGAACAAAAGATCCTCCTCTACTCCTTCACTAGGAACAATAGCACACCACTTAACTAAGAAATACCAAGAGATAGATCAAAACCCTCCTTGATGTCACCCCCAATTGTAGCAGTTTCTCCTCCAAGAATTGCACACTGCAGAGCTAGTTGGTGAGTGTGTCCAAATGAGGCATTTGACTCTCTTATAAATAGTGGTCTTGATAGCCTATAATTAGGTCTGGTTCGACCTATCACTTTACCCTCTTAATTTACATTTAACTATTAAGGCACAAAAGGGCCGACTTTTCCAAAGGCACAATAGGGCCTAATTAATAAATATAATATAACAATATTATTTGACATTCCCTCTTAGGTAGAATATTCGTCGAAGTTAGAATATTTCAACAATTATTTCTCTTACTACCTATTTTGGATGGAAAAACCATCAAATGTACGTGAATAGTGCCTTTCTTCATGGGGACCTATCTAAACAAATTTTCACAAAACAACCACTTATTTTTGTAACAGATTCTAACTTGTTTTGTCAACTCAAGAAGTATCTTTATGGTTTGAAGCAAGATTCTTGAGCTTGGTATGCGAAGATCAACAATTTATTTCTTCAACTTGGTTTCAAGCGTTGAAAATCTGATAGCAGATTGTGTGTAGTCCATACCAATGGAGACACTATGATTGTTGTTGTATATGTTGATGACCTTGTCATTACTGGAAATAACATTGATCTCATTCTTGGATTGAAGAAACAACTTGATGACTCCTTTGACATGATAGATCTTGGTACTTTGCATTAGTTTTTGGGTCTTCAAGTATTACCACTGTGTGATGGTTTTTTCATTTCTCAATCTAAGTATGTAATGGATATTTTGACACATTTTAAGATGACCAATTGTAAGCCTTATGATACTCCTTTTCAATATGGAGTAAATATCACCAAAAATGATCAAAATCCCAATGTCCATGCTACACTTTATCGAAAATTGGTCGGAATTACCATTCATCTTACTCATAGTCAACCTGATATTTCCTTTATTGTTAGTGTGGTTTCTCGGTGTATGCAGAATCACAGAGAAATCTACTGGAAATAATTCAAATGAATTTTCCATTATATCAAGGGTACTTCTCCTTTTGGTATCAAGTATTGCCAAAGTTCATATTTGATGGTTGGATTCACCGACTCCGATTTGGTTGGTGACATTGATGATTGGAAGTCCACTTCTGGCTATAAGTTTCCCTCAACACTGGACCATTGGTGTGGTCATGCAAGAAACATAAGGTAGTCTCCTTGTCGACTACATAAGAAAAATATCATGGCACTGTTCAAGTAAGCACTGAAGTAGTATGGATCCACCAAATTCTGGGTGAACTTGGTTTCCATGTTCATACCCCAACTACAATCTATTGTGGAAATCAGAGTACCATACAAGTTGTTGAAAATATTGTTTCCCATCGTAAGATGAAGCATGTTGAGATCCTTTCTCACTATTTGAGATAGTTGGTTCATGAGAATGTCATATGTCTTCAATATTGCAAAATAGATGATCAGGTTGTTGATATCTTCACTCAACATTTATCTAAAGCTATATTTATCAAGCTTCGTTTGATGCTTGGGATTCAGGAAGTTGTAATTATGGGGAGGTGTCATGATGACATAATTTCACCTACTCAATATCCAAAGACATGTGTTGATGGGGGGGTATTGGAACATCAAGCCATGATTGTTCATCTAACTTCTCCTGGGATCAGTCAGTCGGGTGGTTGATCTACATATGTAAATAGTCATTTGAGTGATCAACCATATCTCTACATTAATTGATCAATTAGTTGTCAAGTATGTCAGTTAGACAATCGATCAACAGTCAAATATAGTCAATCGATGGATTGACTAGGTAAGAAATAGACTACGAGTTGGAAAAATGGACAGTCAGGTTGAGAATCATTTTTTAGTCGAATAAATAGCACAGGTTTGATGGAGTCAAATCTAACAACCAATAGTTATATGTGGACAAGATCCTCTCAATTTTATGGAAGTTGGTTATATCTTTAGGCTATAAATAGAAGACCCCATGGGTCATTATCATCATGGATATATTTTTGTTGTGAACAAGATGTCCAATATGCACTATGATGTTATTATCATAGTGCATTGTGCTTAAGTGTTGTAACGATGTCTTTAGACACCACCTTTGTCTTCAAAATTTTATTCCCTCTTCGATTATCTATAGAATTCTCTGTTTGTTTTGTAATAGGTTCCACCCTATTCCCCATCACAAGATAGGAATTACCTCATTATTGATGGCACTCTATATAATCATGGGGATGATTTGATCTTGCATTAGTGATTGATTCATGACGAGGTTGAAATTTTTTTAAATGATTTTCATAGTGGAGTGTGTGTAAGTCATTTATTTGTAATGGAAATAGCCTAGAAAAGCTTACGTGCATAATACTTATGACCATCGATCTTTAAAGATTTTATTGAAGCGGTTAAGAAGTGTCGTCCTTATCAACTATTTACTAAGAAAATGTGTGTTCACCTTGTTCTTTTTGTAGAGTTTCTGAGATACCTGCACAAAATATCTAACTAACAATCAAAGGTACACAACTTGCAAATGGTGTGAAGAGAAGACAAAAAAATGGAGGAAAGAATAAAAGAATTTATAATAACCATATTCCACACTCAAAGAGTGAATAATGTACAACACATATAATCTACATGATGATGCAGGATCATATCCTTCAAATTCAAAGAAGAAAGTGCGGAGGCAGGGATATGACATCTCAACATAATAGAATTTCAAATCAACATTTAACTCAGAAACATAACGAGTTGTTGAGATATTTTGGAAACAATGTTTTTAAATATATATTGTTTGTAAAGCCTTGTACGAATGTAAGGAGTTGCATATAGAGAGTGGAAGCCCTTATCTGGTAATAACTGATAGTTATTGTAATAAGACAAAGTAGATAACCACTAGAAACTGATAGGATAGGTTGCAGATAAGACAAAGAAGAGCTCGAGGAGCCACTCATTAGATAGTTTTGTTGTTGTATTGTATTAGAGAGTAGGGAAGAGTAGGGAAAAGTAGAGGAGAGTAGGAGATAACCAAAGAAGAAAGACACAGGGAAGAACTGTAATACTATGTAATTTATTTTATGGATGAATAGAACATACATAATTGTTCCAATTCCTTGGACAATGTTCATTTTGAGGAGTGATAGAATGAATCGTGTATTATGTGTGTGTTTTAGTTCATTTCATTTTATGTATGATTTTTCAGAGTTGATCATATGAATCTGTGATGAACTGGATAAGTTCTAATCGTTTTTCTTCTGACAACTCGTATGCAAGGAATGCATATCGTACACAAGCAGGGCATTAACAAAGTCTTGAATTGAATCAGAAGAGTTCAAAAGGAACGACGGTAATTAGACCAAGTGCAAGGAGTGCATATCATATGCAAGGAGTGCGTTAACAAAGTCTTGAATTGAATCAGAAGAGTTCAAAAGGAACGACGATAACTTAGACCAAGTGCAAGGAGTGCACAGAGTCGAGGAGCGACTAAGTGTCAAAGAACCATAACAAAGAAGCGCAAGGAGTGCGGGAAGAGTTTCTTTCAAAGAAATCCTTCGATTTGAGTTGTCAAGATCCTAGGGACGCAAGGAGTGCGCGGGAGATCAAAATCCTTCAAAGGAAGCAAGCTTAGAAGGGATAGCGAAGAGACATCTTCAAAGGAGTGAAGCTCTGAAGATTTCACAAATTATCAATCAATATCCGTCTAGGAGGGAGCGAGATCATTCCAGGTCGTTGGATTTGGGCAAAGTGTGTGAGTTTTAAGTCTCTTAGTGCGGAAAAGAGAGCAGAATGTCGAAGTCCTGAAGTCTCAAAGTGGTTAGGGAAAGTTCATCGCCAAGAGGGACAGGTGGCGCAAGATCTACAACTCCGGAGAGGAAGCACTTCAGAAGTTTGTAGACGAGGAAGAGGCAAAATATCCAAAGATTTGAAGCGGATCCTGACCATTGGTCACTAGGAGGTATGTGTCAATAGATTGGAGACTTTGGGTGAAAATTCTCAGAAGGTGAGTGGACAGGAGTTGAAATTCCCGAAGCTTGAAGAGCCGAAGCGATTCACAACCGTCAATATGTGGGAGACATGTGTCGACAGATCGTTGACTTCGGGTGAAACCACTCCGGGAGAAAGCGAGTTTGCAGGAGTTGAAACTCCCGAAGCCCAAATAGCCAAAGTGAATCATAGCCATCTGATTCAGAAGGACATGAGACAAAAATCTGTGGACTCTAGGTGAAGACCCGAAGTGAATCATAGTCGTCTGATTCAGAAGGACACACGAAAAAAATCAGTTGTCTTTGGGTGAAAGAACTCCAGGAGGAACAAGTGCATAGGAGAATTGGAATTCCCAAAGCCCGAATAGGCGAAGTGAACCAGAGCCATTGATTTGGGGAGGACCCATGGCAAAATATTTTCCATTTTGGAGAAAGTCCCTCCAGGATAAAAAAGAGTGTGTTGAACAAGAACTCTCGAAGGTCGGAGAGACAGAGTTCATCTGAGCCGTCTGTTTTTCGAGGACAGGTGTCAGCAGATATTCCACTTTGGAAGATAGCCACTTCAAAGGAAACAAGGGTGGAGGGTTTGAAACTCCCGAATCTCAAATTTCCGATACAAATCACGACCGTTGATTTGAAAGGGACATGCGTCGACAGATTGTAGAAATCTGGGAGAGCGTGCTTTGGAGAGAAGGAAGAAAAGGAGGTACATCTCAGTCGTCAGTCAAGAGGCACCACCCGAGATCACAATATCAATGGTCATTCTTAATTGCAGGGACATAAAGTGCTTGGGCTTTAAAAATCTAAGAGCATGCCGCAATCAAAACCACAGTATTTCCAAAGGGATACATGGAAATTGGTAGTGAATTGCCGGGAGAAAAGAGGTGTGGTCTCAAACCACTTTTGGCCACCTCGCAATCATGTGATTATGTAAGATCATAGCCTAAGGTCACATACAAGAAGGGGATAATGGTAAAAGAGCTAGCGCCTGAAACTTGACAGTTCAACAACATGAAGGGAGAGGTTGCGAGTGTCATAGAACTTGCACGAAAAGATTGAAAGGGCCTGTGTTTAATCACAAGTGAGACCATTAAGATTTTAGAGAGTTGATTTGGCTTGGAGAATCGAAGATCCTTGACCAGGAGGTTGTGCAGGCCCGAGGGAGAGTAGGGGGTTTGCACCAGGTGGTATCAAAGCTATTGAATTTGTTTTCAGATAATAGGCAAAGGAGAAAGGAAATAGAATTATATCATCAGTGGTATCAAGAGTTGATTATGTTTATAGACATCAGAAGGTGAAGCAGTGGAATCATGCCACCCAAAAGACGCAGAGAAAATCTAGAAATGGAAGAATAAATGAGGCGACTCAAAATGAGACTAGACACCATGGAAACAATGCAGAGGAGAGAAATAGACACTAGAGATATCAGTGAAGTTGAAAGTGAAGAGATAGAGGTTGAAGAAGATGTAGCAAAGGATGTTGTAGAATACCTCTTATTGAAAGTTGTTTCAAGAATAGGAGCCAAAGAAAAAATAGAGGTACCAATGTATGAATGCAATTTAGAAGTTGAAGAATTATTGGATTGGGTACATGCTATGAACAAGTACTTGGATTATGAAGATATCAAAGAAGAGAATATGGTGAAGCATGCAGTGAAAATATTGAAGGGTCATGCAACACTATGGTGGGACGAACTGCAAGTCGATCGCAGATGGAAGGGCACGCAGAAAATTAAAAGAAGGGATAGGATGGTAGCTAAGATAAAAGAAAAATTTATCCCAAAGGACTATCAAATCAATCTGGTCATAAGACTACAAAACCTGAGACATAAAATCTTATCAGTGAAGGAGTACATTGAGGAATCTTACAGACTGAACATCAGGGCTGGACAGAAAGGGAATGATGATGAAAAAACATGCAGGTATATCAATGGATTGAGATATGAAATATAAGAGGAAATCAACATGATGTCTGTTAGTAAAGTCGAGGATGTTTATTAGGAAGCCTTGAAAGCCGAAGATAAATTGGCCAGAAAACAAAGCCAATGAAACAGAGGAGGAAATTCAAGAAGAGATAAGGGAACCAACAGAGAGAAGTTCTAGAAACCAAAGAATGAAGCTGGAAATAAGCATAGTCACCCTGAGAAAGGTGGAAGTTATAAGGAAGGACAACATGGAGGAAGAATATCTTTTCCTAGAGGAAGAGGAAGAGCCATAGGAGGTGAAATAAGATGTTATGCATGTGGAAATAAAATACACATGTCTTGGGAATGCCCAGAGAAGAAGAAAGACACGAGAGGAGGCGAAGCACACATTTCTAAAGCACAAAATCATGTGGAATCATAAACAGAAGAAGAAGGAAGGAACCTCATGATGAGAAAATTTCTTCTTAAACCAAAGAAGGAGGTAGAGGAACCAATTCAACAAAAATGTCTGTCTAGAACTGCTTTCAAGACAAAAGATAGAGTTTGCAAGGTGATCATAGATAGTGGGAGCACTGAAAATCTAGTATTCATAGAGATGGTGGAGAAACTGGAGCTGGAGACAACTGCACATCCAAACCCATACAAGGTATCATGGTTGCAAAAATGACATCAAGTAATCGTAAGTCAACAATGCCAAGTTGAATTTAAAATAGGAGGTTATAGGGATGAAATATTATGTGATGTAATTCCTATGGATGTCTGTCATATTTTATTGGGGAGACCATGGTAGTTTGACATAAAAGTTATTCATGATGGGAGGAATAATACTTATACCTTAGAAAATAATGGTAGGACACATATGTTGTTGCCAATAGAAGACAAAGAGAAAGAAGGAAGCTAGTTCAAGTATATTTCTCATGAGTGGGAAGGAACTCTTGAATGAAGTCAAGAAGGAGCAGGAGATGTAGTTTTCTATAGTGAAGAAGCCCAAAGTTATCCTTACAAATACTTATGTGGAAGATTTACCTGAAGAAATCCAGGAACTGTTAGAAAAATTTGTTGACATGGTAGTGGATGAGTTACCTCACTCATTTCCACCCATTAGGAGTATAAGACATCATATTGACCTTATTATAGGAGATGGTTTACCAAACAAAGAAGCTTATAGGTTGACACCTAGAGAGAATGAGGAATTCAAGAATCAAGTCCAAGAGTTTTTGGATAAAGCTTTAGTCAGGGAAAGCCTAAGCCCATGCGTAGTACCAACTATGTTGAGTCCAAAGAAGGATGGAGGATGGAGAATGTGTATAGATTCTAGAGCCATCAATAAGATCACCATTAGGTATATATTCCCTTTACCCAGGATGGATGATTTGATGGATTGTTTGAGTGGAGCAAGCTATTTTTCCAAGATAGACTTGAAGAGTGGATATCATCAAATAAGGATGAGAGAGGGAGATGAATGGAAGACAACATTCAAGACAAATGAAGGTTTGTTTGAATGGCTGGTCATGCCATTTGGGTTGACAAATTCCCCAAGCACATTTATGAGATTAATGAATGAAGTATTGAAAGACTTCATAGAAAAATTTGTCATAGTGTATCTGGATGACATACTAATCTTCAATAAGACAGAGAGAGAACACTTAAAACATTTGACATCAGTGATGATAAGGTTGCAACAAGAAAAATTGCTGATAAATATGAAGAAACACTCTTTTATGAAGACATATCCCACATACTTGGGTTTCAAATGAATTGAATATGGATCCAGAAAAGGTGAGAGAAATCAAAGAATGGCCATCTCCAAGAAGCATATTTGAGGTAAGCAGTTTTCATGGGTTAGCAAGTTTTTATAGAAATTTTATCAGAAATTTGAGTGGTATATGCACACCCATGCTGGACACCGTGAAGAAGAAACATAAGTCTTTTAATTGGACAGAGGAAGTTGAAAAAAGTTTCAAAGTGTTGAAGGAGAAGATCACAGAACAACCAATTCTGGTCTTACCAGATTTTGGAAAAACATTTCAAGTGAGATGTGATGCAAGTGGAGTAGCTATTGGAGCAGTCTTGAGTCAGAATAACAGGCTAGTTGCTTATTTTAATGAGAAGATAAATGACACCAAGAAGAAATATTCCACATATGACAAAGAATTTTATGCAGTGATTCAAGCTTTAAAGAAGTGGAGGCACTATCTAGTTCCTAAATAATTTGTCTTGTACAATGATAATAAAGCTTTGCAGTTTATTACTAGGCAAGAAAAGTTGAATCAAAGACATGCTAAATGGGTAGAATTTATGCAGAATTTTACTTTTGTTAGTAAGCATATTATTGGAACCGCTAACAAAGTTGCAGATGCTTTGAGCAGGAGGAGTTTTATTGTACAAGAATTCCAAGTGGAGACCTTAGGGTTTTAACACCTCAAGGAAATGTATCGAGAAGATATAGATTTTAAGGAAGCTTATGAGGCATGTAAGAATCCTTTGTTGGGAAACAAAATCCCATGGACAAAATATTTGATCCAGGATGGATTATTGTTCAAGGGGAGCCAACTATGCATACCAAGATGCTCAATGAGAGATAACCTGCTAAAAGAAAAACACAGTGGAGATTTAGATGGACATTTTGGTCATGATAAGACATTTTCACAACTGAGAAATTCATACTATTGGTTGAGAATGAGGGCAGAGTTGAAAAAGTTTGTGAACAAATGCAGAATTTTCCAGTATGCAAAAGAAAGACAACAAAACATTGGTTTGTATTAGCCATTACCAATTCTAGAAAGGACATGGGATGCAATCAATATGGATTTTATATTGGGATTTCCTAGAACCCAAAAAGGAAGTGATTCCATATTTGTTGTGGTGGAAAAATTTTCAAAAATGGCACATTTAATACCATGCCAGAAAACAAACAATGCTACACACATAAAAAAGTTATTTTTTAGAGAAGTGGCGAGACTACATGGATTTCCTAGGAGCATAGTCTCAGACAGAGACACAAAATTTGTAGGACACTTTTGGAGAAATCTATGGAGGAGGTTGGGGAAAAATGTTTCCTTTAGTTCAACATATCACCCTCAGACAGATGGATAGATTGAAGTAGTAAATAGCAGTTTGGGAAACTTATTAAGAATTTTAGTCACTACGCAAGGCCGTCAATGGGATCAGATTATGGCACAAGAAGAATTTGCATTTAACAATTCATTGAACAGGAGCACTAGAAAAAGTCCATTTGAAATTGTGTATGGTATACAATCAAGAGGGATTACAGATTTGAGAGATCTAAATCAAGATGAATTCAGAAGTGCTGGTGCAGAATATTTTGCAACAAAAATGAAAAAACTCCATGACAAAGTCAAAGAACAACTATAGGACATCATCATGAAATATAAGAACATAGTTGATCAAAAGATGAGAGAAGTTCAATTTGAAGTAGGAGATGAAGTTTTAGCTCATTTGAAAAAAGAAAGGTTTCCAAGGGGAACATATAACAAATTGAAGATGAAGAAGATAGGACCATGCAGGATT
Source organism: Picea engelmannii (assembly GCA_009831015.1). Classification (NCBI taxonomy): domain Eukaryota; kingdom Viridiplantae; phylum Streptophyta; class Pinopsida; order Pinales; family Pinaceae; genus Picea; species Picea engelmannii. The sequence goes on from ML785964.1 coordinate 483,408, forward strand.
CTCAGAAAATTTGCAGCCAATTCTTATGAAATTTGATTACCAGACAATGTTGGGATATCACCGATATTCAATGTTGCATACCTATATCTTTACAGGAGAGATGATGCAGGAGAAACAAATGATCAGAAAGAAGTTTGATGGGAAGAAAAATTTCCCACAGTAGAAAAAGCTCAGATGGAGAAAATCATAGAACAAAGAGTTGGAAAGAAGACCAGGAGGAAGACATATCCTGAATATTTAGTGAAGTGGAAAGATAATACAATAGAAGATTCAAGTTGGGTCACTGAACCTGATATTTTGAAGCATGGAAAAATAGTGTAGGAGCTTATGCAAAGGATCCCATGAATATTTTAGTTAGAGGAGTATGATGCAGGAGCATCTCCTTCAAATTCAAAGAAGGAAGCGTGGAGGCAGGGATATGACATCTCAGCATGACATGATTTCAAATCAAAATTTAACTCAAAAACATAACAAGTTGTTGAGATATTTTGGAAATAACGTTTTTAAATATATCATGTTTGTAAATTCTTGTACAACTGTAAGGAGTTATAGATAGAGAGTGGAATCCCTTATCTGGTAATAACTGATATTTATTGTAATAGGAAAAAGTAGGTAACTGCTAGAAACAAATAGGATAGGTTGCAGATAGGATGGAGAAGAGCTCGAGGAGCCACTCCTTAGATAGTTTTGTTGTTGTATTGTATTAGAGAGTAGGGAAGAGTAGGGTAGAGTAGAGGAGAGTAGGAGATAAGCAAAGAAGAAAGACGTAGGGAAGAACTATAATACTATGTAATTTATTTTATGGGTGAATAGAACAAACAAAATTGTTAGAATTCCTTGGAAAATGTTCATTTTTAGGTGTGATTGAATGAGTGGTGTATTATGTGTGTGTTTTAGTTCATTTCGTTTTATGTATGATTGTTCAGAGTTGATCATATGAATCTATGACGAACTAGATGTTGAAATAATGTAACTGCAAAGTGTATTCTTATTATTATTTGATATATTATTCATTAGATCAATCCCCATTGTGGATTGATCATGTTGGCTATTGTAAAAGGACCAAATCCCCTTTTGCGGATTGGTCATAATGTAATTGTAATAGGCAGAAAGAGAAGTTGGCCCCAGAATATATTAAAGAAGCCCCGAAATATAGTAAAGGTGGTTATAACCACCCAGAAGAAGAAGTCGGCCCTACCAGTGAAAAGACACTTCCACACGTGCCAGACTTGTATAAATAAGGAGGCTAGCGCCTCACTTGTTCATTGAGAGACAAGTTTCAGAGCTGCAGTTGGAGAAGAGAGAGAGAGAGAGGCACATCTTTGGGAGATGACTTTCTGTACTTGTTTGAGTTATCTCTTGGCATTGTATTGGCTATCTATATTAAGGAAGTTTTGCTAGGTTTTCTGCCCCATGAGGGCTTCCTAGGATAAATGATGTGTCTCTTGTGATTGTGTATTTCTCAGTGATCTTATATTATGCTGTTATTATTCATTGAAATGCAAAGAACTATAATAATGGCTTAAATATTAACATGGTTTCAGAGCCAAGCTGAAGAGAGCATCTTTCACAAGAGAAAAGTGAAAAACGTCATTGTTGTCGTACATGCAAATTAGGGCTTTTTGTTGGTGAGGTATTTCAACCCTAAAACCATCTAGAAAAGTGCGCCCTCCCCCAAGGATCATTTTGGCACCCTCAGTGCACCTTTTCAATGGCTAGATCTCCCGGAAAGTGAAACCCTAGTTTCACAAAGTAATAGAAGTACTAGAAAACCAGAGAACCAGAAGTACCAAAAGTACCAGAGTACCAGAGGTACCAAAAAACTAGAAGCACTAGTCCAAAAATCCACAGATCAAGTTTGGAGGGGTAAAAGTTGGATTTTCTCATATATAAGCACACCAGGCTACTCGCCTCAGCAAAGCGCACCTCTTGGTAATTTCAGAATTTGATTTTGAAAATTTTCATTTTTAGACATTTTCCCAGCTTCAAGTAAAAAATGTTTGCAAGAGTTAAGATTTTTGACAAGCTAGAAGGTGTGGAAAAATTCCGTGCCTGGAAGTATAGGATTGGTCTCATTCTTAAAGAGAATCACCTAGAAAGATTCATCAAAGAAGAAGTGTCAGAGCCCGTCGATGCTGCAGAAAAAGCAAAGCACCAAAATGACACAATCAGGTCCAAAAGAATCATTGCAGATTCATTCAAAGACCACCTAATTCCCTATGTGTCATCAAAGAAGAATCCGAAAGAAATGTTTGATTCCCTAAACAGACTATATGAAGGAAAGAACATAAACCAGAAGATGAATCTTAGAACTCAGCTCAAGAATACAAGAATGTAGAAAGGAGAATCAATCCAAGAATACTTCTCCAGAAAATCCCAATTCAAAGAACAACTAGAAGCAATTGGAGATACTATAGATGAAGACAAACGTATAATGATGACCCTAAATGGTCTCACCAGACCTTGGGATGCATTCATCCAAACGATTTGTGCTAGAACAGAGAAATTGAAGTTTGACAGTCTATGGAAAGAATGCATCCAAGAGGAAACAAGAGTAGCTAACCGAGAGGCTTTACTAGCAAGAGATGAAGATCAAGCCCTAGCTACTCACACTAAAGGAGGAAGAAAGAAGTCTTACTTCTAGAAAGAGACTTACAAAGAGCCTCAACCCCAAAACAAATTCAATCATAAAGAATCTCATCCAAGGAGATTTCAGAAGAAAGGACAACGAAAGGAAATAGATTACTCATCTGTACAATGCTACCATTGTGACAAGATGGGACACATTGTGAAATTTTTTCCATCTAGATGAGAAGAATACAAGAGGAAACAAAATAGGCACCATGCCCATGCAGTTGAATATGAAGAGCCACCTGGAAAGATGTTAAGAGAACAAATTAAAGAACATGTCTTAATCTCATCCCTCTCAGGATCGATAACACTTGGAGAGGACACTTGTCTCATTGATAGTGGTGCCTCCAATCACATGACAAGACAAAGAGATATTCTCTCTTACATTTAAGAAAAGAAGTTTACTCAGAAAGTGACACTTGGAGATGATTATCAATATCCCATCAAGGGAGTGGGAGAATCAAACTACAAACTGAATTAAGGGAATTCAATGAAGATGAAGGATGTACTCTATGTACTAGGTTTGACAAAGAACCTACTCTCCATTTCATCTTTAGAGAAGAAAGGCTCCAAAGTTGCCTTTATAGATGGAGAAGTTCTTATGTGGGCTAAAGGAGAAACCTTAAATGAAGAAATCATCATTGGAAGTGAAGAAAATGGCTTGTATAAGATAAAGGGTCACTCAGAGGTTGCCATGACCCACGCCATTGAAAACTCATGTGAACTTTGGCATAGAATATTATCTCACATTAACTACAAGGCGCTACCATACATATGCAAAGATGTCACAAGTTTACCAGAACTCAAGGTTGATCATGAAGGCGTATGCAATGGATGTGCACAAGGGAAGAACATCAAGAACCCTTTTCCGAAGAGAGACAACAAAGCATAAGGAATCCTAGAACTCATCCATTCAGATGTGTGTTGCCCAATGCCATTGTCCTCCATGAGTGGGTATGTATACTATGTATCATTCATTGACGATTATTCTCATAAAACCTGGGTGTATTTTTTGAAGTCTAAAGATGAAGTGTTCAACAAGTTCAAAGAATTCAAAGCCTTGATAGAGAATCTTTATGAAAGAAAGATCAAGATACTCAGGTCATATAATGGAGGAGAATACACCTCAAAAGATTTCGCGAGCTTCTGCAAAGATGTTGGGATCAAGAGGGAACTCACTACTCCCTATAATCCTCAACAAAATGGTGTGGCTGAAAGAAAGAACAAAACAACAAAATCCTAGGGTGCAACATCGACACCCTCTCCAGAAACCAGGCCACCAGGATGGACCCGAAGGCAAACTCTCCAGTATCCATGGACCGACAATGGTCCAGCTGCCCTACCATCCTGGCATGCAGTGTAAGCCCCCAGGCGAAGTTCTCACTGGCCAACACTCTCTCCATCACCATCAGTTGGCCACCACTGATCCGTTGCATCGCCAGCGACCCATAAACTCTCACAATCATCACTTCTATAAAATGATGCGCTAGGGCATCCATCGCCCCAATGCTCATGACAGTGTCGGACATAAACTTCGGCCCCAAACAATATCTTCGGCCAACCGTCGCTAGCGGCATATCCCTCGGTAGCACTGGCTCTGTCGGTAGGGGCATTCCCCGAAACGGGAGCCCAGTCAAAAAATATACATCCTCCACCGCCATGAAGGCAATCTGCTCTCCCCGCACTATGAAGCAATGCAGGTCCGGACTCCACATCCGGATAAGAAACTGCAGGAGATACTCCTACGCCCGTATCAATGGGCACTCAAAGAACTTCAGCAGCCCACAGGCTGCCAAAGTCGCACGTACACCTGGCTCCTCAATAGCCACAGTGTCTCGCAGCTGGGACCAATCCCACTCTCGCAAACCAATCGACATCGTGCACAAAGCTCACCTGCAACCACATAAAACAGTCCTAAGTCAGCCACATGGACCATCAACAACATCAGAAAAGATAAGTTTTACACCCGTCAACCTTGCCTCAAAGGCACGGCTGTTTAACCCATAGGCGCACACACGTGCGCGCCTGTTCACTCCATAGGCGCGCACCTATGCGTGCCTGTTCAATACACAGGTGCACTCTCAAGCATGCCTGTCCATCCTTCCGGCCCGCACCTATGCGCGCCTGCTCAATTTACAGGCGCACTCTAAAGCGCGCCTGTCCAAAGCACAGCCGTGCACACATGCGCAGCTGTGCAGCCGACATGCATGCATATAGTGCGCGCCCTTTACCCTCTTACCGGTGCCCCCATGCGCTTCTATCTGGTGGGAAGGCGCGCACATGTGCACGCCTACTACCGGATCACCCATGCACGTGGGGCTCACACTCATAAAAAATCTCTGTATGGCCCTCCGTACAGCCCCTGCCCAAAAAATGAAACCCTAATTCTATGCAGGATGATCATACCACTAAATTTTGTTTTTAACTTTCCCGATGCCATCATGTTTGATTCGATTTCTACAACGTCATCATGCATTTTAGTGAGATCAACAAATCTCCTTTCTCTCAACAATAGAGCGAAATCTAGATCAAAAGCCTCAACAAAAGTTACTTTTGCTGTAGGTTGGGAAGGTTTAACCTCAGCTAGAATTTTATTATATAATTTATTGAATCTTTGGGTAAACTCAAGAACTGATTCTGATTTTTTCTTTCTTAGAGCCCCAAACTCGGTTATATAATAGAGATGATCTTTCCTTTCTCCCCATTGTCTAATAAAATCATTTTCTAACTCATCATATGATCCTATGGGCCCTGTTGGGAGTCCTCAGAACCAGGTTCTTACCTGACCTTCAAAATTTTGAACAAGGAGCCTCGAATAAATGTCCTCGTTCTCGAGCGCAAGGATATCAGCAAATTGTTCAAAGAAATTGATGTGTTCAGTAGCAGTCAAATCTCCCTCCCAAGTAAACTTTGGCAGATTTTTCATATAATTTTCAGGTAGGTCATGGAGAGGGGATGGGAGGACCAAAGGGGCATACCTAGCAGCTACTTTGGCGAAGATTCTAGGAGGTGGGGGTGGTACTTGATCGCCCCCTCCTCCCCCAATGACACCACCTCCTCTGGCCGCAACCATTGATAATTTAGAGGGAGAAACTTGGAGATTATAGAGAATACTTTTAAGGATATGTGGTGACCTTTCGGTTACGTCGGGAGATAGGAAATTTGAAAAATAGGGAACTGGAAAAAGGGGAATGGTTTCTTCGGACTGAGAGGATGTATATACAGGAGAACCAACAGGAGTCAATTCAAGGTATATAGTATATTCTTCTGAATTATGAAAGGTTGTAGACTGAAACTCAGGAACTGATGAAACGTTAATCGAGGCGGGAAGTGAGATGGATTTTTTACCTCTATTAGTAAAGGAAACAGTTGGAAAAGTTTCATCTTTAAATTCGGGTAACACCAACATAGGTTCTAGGGTTTTGATTCTATCAATGGATGTTTCTCTAAAAAGGAGTTGGGTATTTGATTGTTCAATTATATCCTTATTATTTGACTGAATGGATTTGGTTTGATAAATCTTACATGTTGATGAAGCAGTCTGTTTAAGGTATCTTCTTGTTTTCAGAATTGTTTCAGGATCGGATACAGGGGAGGTCTGCTTATCGTCTGGATTATTTCTGGTATTCGTTCACTTAGAAACCATTTTATTAATCATGGAGTTTCCAAGTGAAAGATAGAAATAGCCTTATAAAGTGTTCGATCTATGTTCACTATCAAAGAAAGAAACCTATCAATGTCGTTCTTCTTAGGGAAAAATAACTTTGTTTCTTCATTCCCTGGCAACAGCGCCAAAACAATGTTGTTCCTGATTTTATACTTAAGGCTTCAAAGTATAATGTCTAGGAATCCGAAAAATAAATAAAGTTTAAAATATGAAAAGAAAGCCAATTCTTAGGGAAAGAAATTATGGTTTATTTATGAGTTGTCTTTGCCTAGCTTCCCAATGTTCTTGGATGCTTATGTCATGTTCAATCACTGCCCATGAACGTTCAAGTTCAAACCAGATGTTAGAAGTCTCTAAGATGGTGTTAAACAAGGTTAAAGAGATGTTAGTCTGATCTGTGAGACCGGGTTCTATATTAGGCTATCTTGCCACATGTACAGTCATGGAGGAAAAAAATTAAAAGATCTGTTGTTTTTTATGTTTTCTTTTTCTTGTCTTCAATTATGTGAGAAAAAATCCTGAAATTGAATTAATAGTATAACAATTCATAGGTCGTTTTTCGTGTCTCGGTCAAATTTCAAAATAATGATTGTGATGAAAGAAATACATAAAGTTGTTAACAAAGTGAGGCATCAAGCATAGAAGAATCTCACTCTGATACAGAAGCAGAAAAATGGATGTGAAACCTTTAATGAAGCATAAAATGTGGTAATCTAACTAATTCGCAGGTCTTGTATTGACTAATAGCCAATACAGAGGAAAATCTGTAAACAATAAGATAATCAAACGAACCATATAACCACAGTAGATGTTGTACTAAGTTGTGATTAAGCATTCATCAAATCCATATAAATAAAGATGTTGGAATACGAAAGAACAAAGGAACACATAACTCAAGATTGACGAAATATGGAGTCTTTGGTCTGCATTTGTCCTAATTCTCAAAAAGGAGAGATCCCTCTATTACAATCGGTTGGGAAAAATCCTTCTCTCTGTCTTTAGAAATTATATTTATACAAAAGGTTACCAACCCTAAACGGTTGGAATTTTCCTTACTCCTAAATATTAACGGTTACAGAATAAAACTTGAACTATTTCACTTGTTTCCTTTCTATCTCTTTCTCATATCGGCAGAACAAGCATGCATGTTTTGTTTGAAGTACTTCCTTCACTTAGCTCGAGACACTCAATGCACCTGCTTATAAATTGTACTAAAATTCTGGAAGGCTATGTCACATCCTTTACCTCAAAAAGATACAACTTTCTCTGTAATTTAGACAACCTGTCTTCAGTCCTTTTACCTTCAAAATTTGTTGATTGCAACTATAGATTTGGCTTTACCAACCATCTATCCATCTGAGCGACGTCAACCTGCTTAAACTATGAAATTTCAATCTGAGCTTCATTTAAGATTTCTTTGATCTCTAATTGATGCTTTACAACATTGATTTGTCCTAGTATTCCAACACAATCATTCTTTCCGATGCCTAATGATTTTTTATCTATCAAATCAAAAAACTCTTCACAATCTTCCTTTATTTCTTTGGCCATTTTATTACTCTCGGCTATATTGGCCTCCCATGTCTTTAGTACGATATCACCCCTGATTTGTTCTGCGATAGTCAATCTGGGAATTAATGGTGCCTCTTCTCTAGTTGAAGATATGGCTGCCTTTTGAAAGGTGGTTCGAGCAGCATTAGCCTCTTTTTCTCTAAAAATAATATTATCTAATGATCGACTCATCTCCTAAAAATAATCTTGGATGATCCCTACCTTAGAAAACAGGCTTTGTTGTACTGCTTCTAGCTTTTGATGCACTTCCAATGCCTGGGCCTAAAACACTGCTATATCAACAACCTGGCTTTCAGTTAAAATCAATTTATCTTGCACCTGCCTTACTAATTCTTCTTGTTGGATGACTTGCCCTTGACTTGATTGAGCTGTCTTGTGTACTTATTCAAGATCTGATTTAAGTCATTGAATTTCTTATCTGTCTTAGGCTCTAGTCTGTTTGAGTCCTTTGTTGACCTCATTTTTTATATTATTCTCTGCATTCCTTATTTGATCTCACAGCAGATTTATCAACTGATTCCTCTTCCTTAGCCTTTATTTCAGATTATCAACATAAAATAAATTGGTCATTGCAAAATCTCCTAAAGAGCCTGCCACCTCTGTAGAAAAATATTCTTCTTCCAAATTTTTCCCATCTAATAATACCCTTTACTTTTTTACCATTGCACCCTCTCTCATGTGCATTTCTTTCTTCACCACGACGTTTCTTTTCTTACTGTAAAAGAACTCGATGAGAGCTATCTCCTCGACAGAGATAGGCATGAAATCGATTATGAACATTGCCTTTGTATTAGGGTTTCCTCTGGTGGAATGTAGTGGTGTGATAACCTCAATGGGGTTTCTAATTTCTGTGGACAACTTTTTCCCAGCTTCTTCAGTAGTTGATTTCTTCGGCAGAGACAATGGTCTATCTTCTCTGTTCTTTATTATTGTCTCTTTTTTATCTTTTCCCTGGTTGTCTAGTATCTTCGTCCCTGGGATATTTTCCTTCCGATTCAAGACCTCAACTTTCTCCAAGTTTTCCAGGGTTTCTTGTTTGGCAGAGCTTTTGACTTATGGGTTTTGGGTCTCTGCTTGTTGTGTATTTGGAGATTTTAGGCTTTGCCCTTGTAATACCCTGGGTAGGCCGCTTCTCCATTGTTTTTGGAAATTGTAAAACTCATCCATTTCACCAGGTAGCAGAGCTCGTACTCGGCTCAAAAATTCTTGGTAATATCTTACCCCTCGGAACATTTCGTCATGAGGGGACTCTTCATGTTCATATTTTTTAAGATTTCACCCGGCCATATGGTTTCCCACGACCCTGTGTGCATTGTGCTTATTGAACTCAATGCTAACTAGATTTATCTCTTCTAAAGCTGCAACCTTTACCCTGGAGTGATCGAAATCTAATAAGGAAAATGAACCAATAGACAAAGGAAAAGATGGCCATACCTTTTTCTGCACAGCTTTTAGCTCTTTGCTAATCCCGCCAAGTACAGTTTGTCGTGCAACTTCACAGCACACCAGTCTGTCTAGTAAATATTGTGGTAATGCATATGGAGGCACCGAGCAGCCGAATACTCTGATATAAGAGAAATGTTCCTCTATGTACCAATATACCACTTTACCCAGGTTAACCATAAACTTGTCTGAAATTCTTGGCGGTGGATGACCAAATATAACAATATGCATCAGCACCACTACCCAATTAAAGATTTCATAAAAGAAATCTTTTTCCTTGTCTTCCCAGAGCTTCGAATGGTAATCATGAATTGTTTCTGTGTTGTTTGGAGGCCAACTCCAGCTCATCGATGGGAAAGGTGTCATGAAACAGATAGCATCCATAACATAAGCTTACATATAGAATGGAGTTGGTTGTCCTTTGGTTTTCTTCGTTTGGTATTCTGAGATTTTGCTGGCCATATTATCTGAAAATATATTTGCCCAGTCAAAAGAAAATCCTTCCGCCACCAAGTGAATAATGGGAATCCATGGTAGGAAGAAATGGGTCGTGTTCTATTTTCCATAAATTATGCACATCATCATGTCTATATACATGAACTTTGGTTCAAGTGATGAGATGGAATATATGTCGCGAGACTCGGCTCTGTACTTTTCGGGACGTGAACACTAGTCTTTGATTAGGTTGGAAAGACTCTTTCCAAACTGATCACACTCCTTATTATTGAAATTTGCAAGAAAACTGGCATTATAAATGAAGTTTGATGTTGCATACAATTTATACATGAACTTTATGTATTCTGGACGAAATGACCCAACAACTACTTTATGAGAGTTGAATATCGTTCGATTCGAGATATCTACATGATCCAACGCCCATTTAATCATGTCGGTGTAAGGTAAAAGCCTCGGCCTGGTTGCTATCTTATGCAGTTTTGCTTGAGCGATAATCTTATATTTGGTAGATAAGTTATCCTTTTCATTGTCGCTTGAGTCATCAAGATAGTTTACCACTTCGTATTGTATGGTGTTGAAGACATGCGTCCAGGTTTTAACTATGTTTATACTTCTGGGATAAGTATCAGAAATAACGTATGTGTTCTGGCCATAACTTTCACCAGTTTCTTTAGGCACTTTCCATGGAGCCATGATCTCAAATTCAGAGTTCTGTTACCTATTACAGAGAATGAGAATGCAGAAAACAAGTTATTTCGCTAAGCCAGCTCTAAGAAAACAAGAAAGTGATTCAGAACTAAAAATCATTTTTGCCTTAAATGCATAAACCATGTGTATACCTTTACTGACAACGCATTTAATTCCTTTGATACAAATATTTGGGCGTTAAAATCTGATCCTATTTGAAATCATTTCCCTAAATCAGATATTAATGTCATTTATGGTCGATATCTCCAAACAAGCGCAAAATTTGAATGTATCCGAGTTAATTTTGAGCAATATATTGATTAGAGTATAATCCTCATTTAGTTCCTTAATTAATTGTACCTATCACTTAATCAAGTTTCGGCATTTTGAGTCTTGGGGATCTTTAAAGCAGTTTAAACTAATACTTACGAAACACGAAGTCGCAACGGGTTTTAAATAACTATAATCATACTTAACACTCTTAATTAATCGCGATTAGTTTTAAAATGTTGGGGTTTCGGGTATTGGGACTTCAAAGACTTTATATGTAAGAGCACCCTGAATCGCGAAGTTGCGATGAGATTTACTCTTTGTTAATCTTACTTAAACATTAATGAACTTGGCTTAACATTAAGTATTGTCGTGAGTTCGGGTATCCGGACTTCGAAGGTGCTCAATATTGAACCTTTGTATTTCGCGAAACCTTGACTCCCAAAAATTCAAAGGCGAACCTTTATATAGATTGATTCATTAATTAAAAAGGCGGCTCCATTATCTTCTTAGACATTTAGACCTTAGGATTGATCGAGAGGTTTCACTTTGACGGTGATTATCCGAGTGCATTTTCGTGTTTTTTTTTATTTAAACAAAAATGAAATTTATTTTTAGTCTAAGGTTTGGAAAAAATATATGTTTCAACACTTCTCATAACCTCATGCCTAAAACTTTCATGGATGAGCTCAGGCTGGAAATTACAAAAACTTATCATGAACTATACTCATTTGATTCTAGGAAAGTGAAGTGTCTTGGGGTAATCAAAGACCTGGTTGTTACCTTGTTCCAATTGCCCATGAAGAGTGTGGTCATGGATATTGTGGTGGTTGATTTCCCCCCTAAGTTTGGGATGCTCTTGTCAATGGTATCAATGGTTACCATTAGCTTAATGGTGGTACAACACTTATTACCATACAACTACTCGCATGACTCCTTTTGAAGCAGTATATGGCCAAAAGCCACCTTCAGTTCTCTCCTACATGCCAGGTGTATCGAAGGTCCAGGAAGTTGACCAAACAATTACAGTTCGCAAGGATATTCTCTGTACCCTCAAAGAGAATTTGGTCATTTCTCAGAATCACATGAAGCAACAAGTCGATCGGTGTCGCTCAGAATGAAAATTTGTTGAAGGATACTAGGTATTTCTTGCGCTGCAACCTTATAAGAAAACTTCACTCAAGGCTGAACATTATCAGAAACTAGCACCTAAATTTTATGGTCCTTATATATGTAAGTTTTAAACCTGTGAATTAAATAAATGCATATAGATTCTTAAGAAAAAAAAAATTTAATCAATGGCTCATAGACAAAGTACACAGAGATTTTATACCGGAAACCCTCAACCGAGAAAACCTTTCTTATATTCATTATATCGAATTTCACCATTCACTATACAGTATATACATTGTTTTTAGGTATTCCATAGATACCAAAACCCTAATCCCTTAATCTGGGATTAATTTACAAAACCACTAAAAATAGCAAAAACCGCCCAAAAACAAATTTTGGGGCGGTGCCTCGAACACTGCGTGTAACCAGGCGAGGCATACCTGCCCCCCCCTTGGGACCCCCCTAGGAAAGTGCCTAGAGCACACGACACAATCAGAGCACTATTGCGAGGGATTGTCAGATGCAGTTGTCATATATGATGCACCCCCACACACACATGCAAAGAATATAACACATACCCAACATTCTCCCACTTGTTGTTTTCTTTGCATCCAGGGGTCCAAGGGATTATATAGTCAACAATCCAGGGCAACAATGCCCATTGTTACTCTACAGAAGGAGAAATTTTATGTGCTCACAGACTTTGTCAATGAATCT
>ML785964.1:510251-530650 GCA_009831015.1 Picea engelmannii
TTCAGCTCTTGATTCGCTATAATTATGGAGATACACTCTGTGGAATATAGGGTTTGTGACCAGTCCTGAAACTAGTCAATAAACAGGTGTTCTGGGTAAAACAGTCATAACTTTTTCATACAGACTCCAAATTCAGTGGGACCACTTCCATTGGAAAGAGTACGGACTGTAGTTTCTTGTGTGCAAGTTTCATAATCAAATGTTAAATATTGAGCGCGGGGCATTCTGTACAAGTTGGGTCTTCTGAACAGACCAAAATTGAATAAAGTCTACCATTCTTTCTATAACCTCTTTTTGGGGAGGATTCAAGGAGTGAAAATTAGAGGAGTTTCAGATAATACATTGAGTAACATTATCTACAGGATTAGAGTACTCCAAGAATTGAATAATTGCAGAAAATGAAGAAGTCTCAGAAAGCATTATCAGGTTCTATGTGATGATTGGTTGATGGTGATGATTTAATGTAAAGTTTTATTATCTCTCATATATTCTTGGGTGGAAGGAAGGGGTAAGGATAGAGAGTTCAAATATCTCTTGATATTGGAGGATTGTATATTCCTCTTGGAGGTTTATCCCTCCCTTTAAATTTGGAAGCTGTAGCTACCTTTGGAAGTCATTACTTCCCTTGAACAAATACTATTGATTATTTCTCATATATTGTGCATGGTGTATTGTGGTGTATTGGTGTAACTCTTATACTATTGTTCATTGCTCATTGGATATAATTGAATGGTTTGAGTATAAGTTGAAAAAGGTTTTTAAATTGTACTTGATATTGATTCACCCCCCTCTCAGTATCAACAGGAATAAGAAGGTTGACTGTTATTAAACAAGAAGTCTCAGGCTACAACACATAACCAAGAACCAGGGGCTTCATTAAAACTTTACAATATGAGATCTTTTCTCTACCATCGACCTTTACAAAATATAAAAACTGAGTATATATACTCAAATCAACTCGCCCCCCTACATAAGCGCGCTTTGGTAACTATATTCAAGGCTTGGCGTCTGCATCTTCCTCTATCATACCGCACTTGCACTATTCTGTCAAACGCGATCTCGGATCGGTATGGGCTTTGCAGGAGAATCCGTTGACAAGCGGACCTTGGGTTGACAGTTTGCCTCCATGGCCAGCTTTTCCATGCTTTCCATTTACGAGGTGAAACGAGGCTTCAACTACCTCCCCCCATTTCCATTAACTTCTTTCATTGGGATCAGGATGCAGCCTGACACCTAGGAATTCTTTAGGCAGTGCCCATGACTTCCTCAAAATGACCTTAGTGCCTTGGGCCATGCTGCCTTCCTTCTACTTTCAACACAGACGCTCTCAGCCTTTGGCTCAGCTCCCCTCTATCACTCCAATATTGCATGTGACCTCATGCCATGACCTGGAGCTTTCATCCAAAGGTGTTGTCAGGACTTTGCCTTTCGGGAGTATTCACTCCAACTTGATTTCAACATCATGATGCCCGAAATCATGAAACGACCTTTGATATCGGCAGTTGATCTTGCTTCAAAATGAATGGCCATGATCTTTTCCTTGACGACACGAAACATTGACTATAGATGAGCATTGGCCCATCTTCCTGGACCTACTTCTCATGTGATCACGTGCTAAGAATACAGGCCAGTTCTTGAACGTTTCACGATTTTGCGTTCTGGGGTTCTCACACCAAGTTCCACTTCTGAAACCCAATACAGGAAATCATGATCCTACTGATCCAGTTCCACGCATCCCTTAATTTAAACGGCTCAGATTGAAACCATGGGTTTTTTGGGTCCCAAGATTTTGGGCTATGGATGCACCTTAACGACGAGAACCCCGAACTCTCGATTCTCGATCCTCTGAAAATTGTCGGTGTCAGATAAATGACCCTCGACTCTTCACGATCGAATGACCTAGAACATTTCGCGACTTTGCGTTTTGTGAGATCCGATGACTTTGCTCCTTGACCGCTCTATCTCACGAAACTGCGAAAAACTACTCCTTGCCCGCTCGCCTGATTTGAGACCACATCAAACCACTTCATGTGTTGCACTTAGTGCTCACGAATGTGACCTGTAAACAATTACTTGGATGATTGTGGGGCCTTAGAAAACAAAAGGATCTGCAATAGAGGAAAAGAGAGAAGTAATTGATTTTATGGAAAACAGAGAGGTTCATGGCCGATATTTATCGGACAAGCTACGAAGGAAAAATAGGTCGATCAAATGGATGAGGGTGAACAGAAGAAAACTATAAGATGAGAGGGAAAACTTACGATCAAGTTTGCAAAAGGAGGAGAGATAGGAAAAATTTGTAGACTTAAGGTATACACCAAAACTCCTAAGGCTTTGACAAGTTAATGTGCTAACATTAGGCTCCACAAGGGATGGCATGCTCCCTGTGGGTTGCCAAGAACACGCAGCTCCAATGCCTTTGTTTTGGGTTATGGAGTCTCCTTACTAAAACAAAATAGACATAAAACAGGGATGGTATTTACAATGGTGGGACGTCGACTGAGGCTTTAAACAAAAAACCTTTTCAGGAAATGCCCATTTATAGGGCCACCAAAAAATTCATTGCCCTCCAAATCCTGCAACTTGTAAGTATTGTTCGGAAATGTCTCAGAAATCTTGAAGGGGCTAACCCAAAGGGCTTCAACTTTGCCATGCTTGCCCTTGTCTTGTCTGGGCACATCCCATTTGAGTATTAGATCTCTCGGTTGGAAATCCTCTTTCTTTGCTTTTCTGTCAAAGGCTTGTTTTATTTTATGTTGATGGTTATGCACTTTGTTCATCACCTACTCTCTAGTCTGTTGTGATTCTACCAGCTGATGAATTCTTCTGATCATGTCATTGGGCTCTTCCTGGCAGTCTTGGAAGAACTTTGCTACCGGCAAGGCGAGCTGATAAGGAAAAACTGCTTCAGTCCCATATACAAGCTAGAAAGGAGAGATACCCAGGGACCTCTTTGTTGTCACTCTATCAACCCACAGACCAAATTCGAGCTTTGAATCCCATGCTTTCTTGTTGTCCTATAATAGTCTTTTGATGATCTTGACCAGGATTTTGTTAGAGGACTCTGCTAGTCTGTTTCCTTGGGGATAATAGGGGGTAGAGTGGATCAGCGTGATTTCAAACTACTCACAAAACTTGGCTAGTGGTTCAACCTTGAAGGATGTCGCGTTATCAGTGATGATTCTGCATGGGAAACCAAACCTTGCTATGATGTCTTCAAAAAAACCAATGATTACTTTGTGAGAAGCACTCCTTGTGGGGATAACTTCTATCCATTTGGTGAAGTAATCTATTGTAGTTAAGATCCACCTGTACTGATCGCTTGAAACAGGATGAATTTCCCCAATGAAGTCAAGATCTCACTGTTGGAAAGGTCCTGAAGCTAGTACAGGCTTCAATGGCAGAGACTTGAGTTGCTGCTTTCTAGATAATTTCTGGCATTTGATACAAGCCCTGAATTTCGCACAGACATCAATGAATATAGTAGGCCAGTAGTACCCAGCCCTGAGAATTTTGTAGGTTGTGGTTTTCCAGAGGTGATGTACCCCACACAGGTTCTCATGGAAGTCGAATATAATTTCCTGGGTCTCTTGTGGGTCTAAACATATCAGAAGCACACCCAAAGGTTCTTTCCAATACAATACTTGATCAATGAGGAAATATCTTATTACCTTGAGATTTAGAGCTCTCGCCTTGATTTTTTCCATACCATCGGGGGGCTTTAACTCTTGCAAAAAATATATAATGTTTTTACACCAGGCACATTCTACCAATGGCACATTCTACCAATGGAGGGTTGTCCTGAGGACCACTATCAGACAACTCAGTCTGTTGGTTTCCTGAGAAAATGTGGACGAAGTTAACCCCCAAATCATTACAATTAGATTCAGCCAACAACTTGGCTAAACATTGTCCCCTGATTAGCTTGGTGGGTTTTATTTCTAAGTCAAATTCGAGGATTTTGGCAATCCACTTGCTCATTCTCCCGTCTATGTTGGGTTGAATGAGAATTTCCTTCACAGAAGCCGAAGGAACATACACAATGATTTTTGAATGCAAGACATAGACCCTGAAATCTTTGAGAGCTTTCACCAAGGCATAGGATTGCTTCTCCATGATGTAATATTTGATTTATGCGTCCCTGAGTGCTCTATTGAAAAAGGAAATAGGTTTCTCAAGCCCTTCATAATTTTTCTACAATAAAACAACTACCATTGTATCAAACAAAGCAAAGGAAAAAATGAGGAAATCCTTTGAGTAATCAAGATTGATAAGCACAGGTGCTTCAGTCAATGCCTTTTTTATTTGGTCAAATGATTCTCTAGACTCAACAGTCCATTTCATTTCATTCCCCTTCCTGAGCATAACCATGATATGCTTCACTAATTCAACAAAATTTGAAACAAACCTTCTTAAAAAATTATTTTTTCCCAGGAAAGACTGAACCTCCTTCTTGGATCTGGGAAGCAACAAGGCTTGAATAGCTTCCACCCTGCTTGGATCAACCCGACACCCTCGACTGATACAATGTGTCCCAACAATTTTCCTTCCTGCATGGAAAACAAAGACTTCTTGGGATTTAGGGGGATACCAAACCTTCTGCATTTCAAGAAGACCTTTCTTATATGGTAGCAGTGTTCTTTATCAGATCTGGAAAACACAATTATGTCATCCATATAGATGACCACAAATTTATCCCTTTCTCCAATAAAGTCGATGTTCATGGCTCGTTGGAAGGTGGCCCCCACGTTCATCAATCCGAAAGGCATTTTGGCATACATGAATGTACCCCAAGGAGTGGTGAAGGTTGTTTTCTCTCTGTCCTCGGGCAGGACAGATATCTGATTGTATCTAGAAAAGCCATCGATCATGGAAATCCTAGATGCCCCCATCACCTTTTGCAATATGTGTTCCATCTTTGGAAAAGGGTAATTATCCTTCTTCGAGCTCCTGTTCAGGTTCCTAAAATCGACACAGAGTTTGATCTCCCCACTCTTCTTTATTATTGGGACCAAGTTTTCTACCCACTCAAAGTATCTCAAAGGCACGACGATCTGGGCATCGAGCAATTTCTTCACCTCTTTCTCCATGATAGGCAGCAACATAGGATTGATCTGTCTTAATTTATGCCTAAATGGTTTGGCCTCCTCTTTCAGTGGAATCTTATGCTCAATAAAACTGACGTCGTATGTTCTGAGGTCTTCATAGGTCCAAGCAAAAACATCAGCGAATTCCTTTAATAACTTAGCATACTCGGCTCTCTGCTCCCTTGACAATTTTCTTGACAGTTTGACAAATTTTGGATCCTTCTCTATCCCAATATTACACTCAGTTGCATCAGCATCATCGTTTGACACCTTTCCCTTTACTGCCACATCGTTTCCATCGAACAATATTTCTAAAGGAACTAATCCCTTGGGAATGTTGTTGCTAGGCAGCTGAACAATATGGTGATTAACAATTTTATTTAAAAAATACATCTGCGTGAGGGTCACCCTCAGAATCATCATCCTGATCAATGTGTAATGCAAAGAACTCATCGACAGACTTGAGAAATCTTCTGATTTCAAGATCATCCTCGAATACCTTCCAATGCCTGATATTATTGGTTACAGAGGACCTATATCTTACCTCAATATCATACCTGAGATTGGGTGGAAAAGGGACTCTAAAATTGCTTGCCGAAACAGTGAGAGAATCAACCATGACATTCTCTTCTCTTGGAATAAATGAAATGTTGAAAGCTGAGAAAAAACTATCAATTAAGTCCCATACTTCATTTTTGTAACTCCTGAGCCGAGGGTGTTTGGCTTGATAAACATTTTTGACCTGATGAACAATTAATTCAGCATCTCCAAATACTACTAGCTCTTCAATTCCCATGTCTTTCACATCCCTCAAACCTAAAACAAGAGCTTCATACTCTGCCACATTATTGGTAGTTTCAAACTCTAATTTATATGACAGGGATATGGCTTCTTGACAAGGTGATACCAACACCACTTCGGCACCATCACCTTCCCTAGAAGAGGCTCTATCGAAGAACATCTTCTAAACAAAAGTAGTTGGGGGAGGGATTTCATGAGAAGAAATGGGTTGCTTTCTGATTTCAAGAGGAGCTTCAGGAGCATCAGTGAGTTGTAACAAACTAGACCCAAATCAGTGTCAAGTGCAAAGATAGGATGATTGGTGGGGTCTGCTTCATCACTAATAATGTAGGCCAACTGAACTTCTCTATACAATCTTCTATGTTCCCCCCCAAACAAAGGAATGGTTGCATATGTGAGGTCCATCTGCAAGGTTCCCCCAAGTCTTTTTATCCAAGATCTTGACAAGAGAATGCCAAACTTGGGAGGAACATCAGACACCATGCTATCCATGACCACACTTTTCATGGGCAGCTAAAACATAGATACGACCAAGTCTTTGATAACCCCAAGGCACTTGACCTTCCTGGAGTCGAAAGAATAGAGGTCGTGGTAGGCTTTTGTAATCTCCAGGGCAAGCTCTTCCATGACAATATTAGGCATAAGATTGTGAGATGCCCCTGAATCCATCAAACAATTGTGCAACACCTTGTCATGTATGTTCAATGAAGTATAGAAGGGAGGGGATGAATCATCTCTATCTTCTACCAAAGGACCTAGGATAACTGCATGCTTCTCATCTTGGAGGTTTACTGAGTCTGTGGAATGAGACGGAGGCTTGGGATGAAACATTTTGGAGAGGCACCTTCTGAAGTCTTCATACTTGAATAGTTCGGAAATGGGTGCAGGGATTCTAATTTTTTGTATTTCATGCTCATAGTTGAAAGATGATGAAAACTTCATAATTTCTCTCACTTCTGGGGCACGACCTTTGACCACCGGTGGGGGGCTCTGTGCCTTATTTTCCTTACTTTTATCTACAATAACTTTGGCAGGTGCTTCTGCTTGTTGGAGAAATTTCTATTTTCAACACACTAGTTCAGTGGGAGTTAACTGACTAGTTCTATTTTAGACTTTCTATTTTTACCATCACTATTATGCATGCATGCATTCCTAAGGAAAGCTAGCTGCTTGATTTCTTTTTTAAAATATGGAATTTTTTTCCCTCTATATGACTGTATTTCACTCATTCATTGTATCATATTGATCATGATCTATGCATCAATCATCAACTCATTGGAGTAGTGTGAATATATTTTCTCATTCCTCCATATTGAATCTCTCTTACTTTCTTGATAAGCTTTGTTTGTATTTTCTTTAGCTAGATCTTCTATGCAAGTTTTCATGAAACACTGACATGGTATCATAGTTATGCTGCTTGGAGCAAGCCAGACAAGACAAAGAATAAGGAAAATCGAGGTTTCGACGAGCTAAATCCGTGGTCATACCTTTCAGCAATTATTCCTCCAAAATATTACGTTTTTGAGGAAATGGCTTGTCAAAAAAGTAAATCGACCTATTTTGGAAGTGGGTTTTCAACCGTTTGGAGAGATTCTTCACCGTTTTCTCAAAAAGTAAGCCGCAAGATAGCCTCCTGAAACTGATACGAATCCGTGGTCGTACCTTTATATAGTGATTGCTCCCAACAATATTAAGTTATTGAGGAAACGACTCACGAGAGAAGTAAATCGACCCATTGTGGAAGTGGGTTTTCAACCGTTTGGTGAGATTCCTCACCATTTGCTCATAAAGTAAGTCTCAAAATCATCTCTTGAAACTGATACGAATTTTCACTTAAAGTGTCATTCTGTTGTGATTTCTTAATTTTTCACTTGCAGATTGAAAGTAAATTTTTAGGGGTTCTTAGAAACAGTGGGAGAGATGGATATGACAACAATTATACAGTCAAACTTGGTGGTAATCCTCACACCATATAATTATTTTGATTGGAAGCCCAAGGTGACATTTCAACTCAAAAGAAAAGGACTATATAATTTGACGATGGCAACAGAAACAGAACCTACATCAGTGATTGAGAAGATGAGATGGGCGAATCGTAAGGATGAGGCCACAAGAATACTTCTTGAGTTAATCTCCATTGATTTGTGGTTTCATGTTGCCGCATGAAAGACTCCAAACGAGATCTAGACCACCTTGGAAGGACTCTTCGGAAAGCAGGATGAGATGCGAGGTCATATGCTCGAGGTAGAGTTGAATACCTTAGACCGTAAAAGTTTTGATAATATACAAGATTTTCTTACTAAATTTAAATCTTTGCTATTAAGCTTGAGTGAATGTGGTATTGATAAGTCTACACAAGAGAAACAAATTATTCTAACAATCTTGGCCAAGCTAGGACCATAATACGTTGTATATGTCTCCAATTTCCATTCTGGCAGGTGTCTTTTTGGAACAAATTGGAAAATGCCTATGTTGGCTCAGTTCATTGAGTCTCTTACACAAGAGTAGAAAAAACTCATACATATGGGCCTCATGAAAGATCCCAAAGCACATGCACTTACCATGCATGATGGAAAAGGGTCATACAATCAGAAATCAAAGCGGAAACGAAAGGAGTTATTACATCCAGAGTCAAAAAAGGAGGGATATTCCAAACCCTTCAAGGATTCTTCAGGTTCCAGAGATTCTTCAAATTCCAAAGGGAATAAGAAGAAGGGAAAACAATGCACATATTGCAATAAACCGAATCATGAAGAATCCACATGCATGAAGAAGCAGATCGATCTTATGACACAGGTACTTCAGAGGAATAACCTTGGAGACTTCATTCCTGAAGGAGCCAAGAAGAAGAAGGAAGAAGACCATGCAGCTAAAAAAGGTAATCATCATGCTCTGGTTGCAATTAATTCCTTATCTGATTCATGGATTATAGATTCTGGTGCATCACATCATATGGTAGCTAAAGAGGAAGTTTTTACTTCTTTGAGTTCATGCTCTGGACCTCCTATTCTCATTGGGGATGATACTCCAATAGCGGTGGCAAGAGAGGGAAGAGTGGAACTCCCTAATGGAAGTTTTGAGAATGTATTACATGTTCCAAATCTTTCTATCAACCTACTCTCAGTTTATCAGATCACTCAAATAGGTAAAAGGGTTGAATTTACATCAAATTCAATTACTATACTTGACATGCATCACAGTTCCATTATTGCAGTTGGTGAGGTAGATCACAAATCAAGGTTGTATAAGTTCACTAAGTTTACTGAATATGACTCCTATTTGCTACTTACACATCCTAATGATAGTATTAGAGTATGGCATGAGATATTTGTTCATTTAAACTTTAGGTACATGAAAAACATTTCCAAGCAAGGAATGGTAAAAAGCTTGCCAGACATTCACATTTCTGAAGGGGTTTGCGAAGGATGCATTCTTGGCAAGCATCCTGAAGAGAAGTTTGAAAAGGGGAAGGCAAGGAGAGCCTCCTCTTCCTTGGAGCTTGTTCACAGTGGTCTCATGGGTCCATTTCCACATCCATCCATCAGCAAAGCAAGGTATGTTCTTACATTTATTGATGATTACTCACGCTATACTTGGGTTTATTTTCTCAGACAAAACTCTGAAGTTTTTGAGTATCTCAAAGACTTCAAAGCTCTAGTAGAGACACAAACTGGGAAGAAAATCAAGATCCTCTGTACAAACAATGGGGGGGAGTATATCAACAAAGATGTTCAGAATCTTTGTCATGAAGCTGGTATCCAGTTGCAGCACATAGTTCCATACACTCCACAACAGAATGGAGTTGTTGAAAGGAAGAACAGGTCTCTCAAGGAGATGACCAGTTGCATGTTGCATGCAAGATCACTTCCTTCCAAGTTGTGGGCCGAGGCACTTAACTGTGCTACTTACATACAAAAAATATCACCTCACATATCTATTGAGGATATGACACCTTTTGAGGCTTGGACAGGTGACAAACCAGATGTCACACACTTCTGCATCTTTGGATCTAGAGCATGGGCCCATATTCCTTCTGAAAAGAGGAAAGCCTTAGATCCACAGAGCACACCTTGCATCTTTGTGGGATATCCAGATGATGTGAAGGGGTACAGATTGATTGATCCCTCTACATACTGACTCATCATTGAGTGCACTGTTCAATTTGAGGAGATTCCTTTCCATGCACCTCCAGTGCAACATGTAGAGACTCTTGTGCTTCCATTAGTTCCAGACATCAAAGATGATGATTCCACACACTCAGATGCTACATATTCAGACATAGATTCAAAGGATTATGTACATGCAGATGAGCAGGTAGTACATCCAAATGAGGAGGCAACATCAAAGCTTCAGAAAATTCCTAAGTGGGCACAGTCCACACTACAGGCAGTAGGCAACCTTGCAGGGGATCCATTGGATTCGAGAAGGACTTGATCTCAACATGTGGATCCTTCTCATGTATTTTCAGCTTCTGAACCAATGATGCCCATGCATTGATATGGTTCAATCTTCTAATCCACATACCTACAATGAGGTTGTTGGCAATCCACTATGGAAAGCATCCATGCAAGAGGAGCATGACTCTCTCCTAGAGAATCAGACTCGGGATCTAGTTCCACTTCCTCCAAGGAGGAAACTTGTCAGATGCAAATGGGTCTATAGGACCAAGAGAGCAGCAGATGGTCAAGTGAGCAGGTACAAAGCCAGATTATTTGCAAAAGGATTTCAGCAGATTCATGGGATAGATTATGATGAGACCTTTGCTCCTGTAGCAAAGATGGACTCCATTCGCTTGGCTCTAGCCATTGCAGCAATGAAAGGATGGCAAGTTCACCAGATGGATGTGAAGAATGCTTTTCTTCATGGTGACCTTTCAGAGGATATCTACATGGAGCAGCCATAGGGTTTCATTCAGAACTCATCTTTAGTATGCAGACTGAAGAAGTCTCTCTATGGACTCAAGCAGGCACCTAGAGCATGGTATGCAAAGATGGATTCTTACTTACTTTCACATGATTTTGTAAGATGTAAATATGATTCCAATGTTTACATGTTGAGGACTACTGAATCTGTGATGATATTAGTACTCTATGTTGATGATATTTTGATCAACGGTAGCTCTTCTTCAGCCATTGCTTTGGTCAAAGATATTTTGCATGACAGGTTCTCTATGACGGACATGGGTCGACTACACTTCTTTCTTGGTTTTGAGATCAGTCGGGATGCTTTCAACATCAAACTTTCTCAGGCTAAGTATGTTAAGGATCTTCTGGATAGATTCCACATGACAGACTGTAATTCTGCACCTACACCCTTCTTATCTAGGATCAGAATTGAGGATGGCGTGGATACACCATTAGTGGACAACACTTTGTATCGAAATTTGGTGGGGAGTCTTCTGTATCTCACCCACACCCGTCCAAATATCTCATATGCAGTAGGAGCAGTGTACAGATACATGCAGGAACCCCATGATCTGCACTGGAAGGTTGCCAAGAGAATCCTCAGATATGTTCAGGGCACCATGAGTTATGAGATTCACTATGTAGCTAGTTGTGCATTAGATCTCATAGGATTCACAGATTCAGATTGGGCTGGTGATAGCACAGATCACAAGTCCACGTCTGGGTACACTCTCAGTTTGGGGTCAGGCCCAATTTGTTGGTCAAGTAGGAAGCAATTGGCCATTGCTTTCTCTTTCGCAGAGGCGGAGTACAGAGGAGTAGTCAACTATTTCATTCAAACACTTTGGCTTCAACACTTCCTTACCGAGCTTGGTATGCAGTTTCACTGTCCAACTATCATATGGTGCGACAATCAAAGTACACTGAGATTTTGTAGAAATCCAGTACAATAACAACGAACCAAACACATTGAGGTCCACATGCATTTCATCAGAGATTTAGTACATGGCAGGATCATTGATTTGCAGTTCTATCCTTCCTCTGAATAGACTGCTGACATATTCACCAAGACATTCACTAAGAAAAAGTTTCAGACTTTGTGGGATCGTCTTGCAGGGAAGAACACAGTTGCCTAGCAACTGCCTTTTATTCTTTTGATACATTTTCCTTTGAGGGGGGGTTTTGTTCCCACGTGGTTTTCCCTCTTTCCTCATTTTTTTCTAGTGTTCATTAGTTGCATTGTACATGAGTACCTAAAATGGCCTAGTAGCCAGGACTTATTTTTTTACTCCATAGTGATGTTCAAGGGGGGTGTTGGAGAAATTTCTATTTTCAACACACTAGTTCAGTGGGAGTTAACTGACTAGTTTTATTTTAAACTTTCTATTTTTACCATCACTATTATGCATGCATGCATTCCTAAGGAAAGCTAACTACTTGATTTCTTTTCTTAATTATGGAATGTTTTTCCCTATATATGAGTGTATTCCACTCATTCATTGTATCATATTGATCATGATCNCATTCATTGTATCATATTGATCATGATCTATGTATCAATCATTAGCTCATTGGAGTAGTGTGAATATATTTTCTCATTCTTCCATATTGAATCTCTCTTCCTTTCTTGATAAGCTTTGTTTGTACTTTCTTTAGCTAGATCTCTTATGCAGGTTTCCATGAAACACTAACACTGCTCTGTAGGTTGGTCAGGGATGTATGCTTTCCCTTCTTTCTGTTGGGATCTCAGATTATATTTGTTTGGAGCATGGCTAGTTTTTTCCACTTTACTCAGCTCATTTAAAGTATAGGATTTTATCAGTCATACGTATAGAGAATAATATTGCAAATTTTTGATGACCCACAAACCCACGATAACATGAGAAATCAGTTAAGTGTTGGGCTATCAAGAGAGTTAAGAATATATATTGAAAATGACTAATTATTATAGATCATTCGACCGAACTTGTAGTCGTAGAAAGAAAATGAATCAGAGAAGTGCTTCAAACCCAAGACACAAAAGGAACTCAAAAACATTCTAAGTAGTTCAATATGAGGATTGTCAAACATAAAGTGCATTCTAGTGAATAAAGTTACAAACTTAACGACCACTCTCCAAAGTTCTCATTTTTAGAGTGGTTATTTTTACCTCTGAATCAAAAAGTGGTGCTACCGGTAGCACCACATTTTTTGGTGGTTAAAATTGAAATTTTTTTGAAATCGTTGAAATCATTACCTTAACAAGATGACAAAAACCTTAAAAGAGAGGGTCAATTTAAGGTTTTTGTCGTCTTGTCAAGAAAACTAATCCGGATGATTTTCAGAACAAAATGAAAGGAAAGATATTACAGTGAAATACACATAAATATTGCCAGAAACAAAGAGATACAACAATACATGATTTCTATTAATGAAATAAATGCACAAAGACTGTAAAAATACAGAGTGCGAGACTCGCTAGAATGGTGACAACTTTATCTTTGAGAAGAGATGTGACGGCTACACTTATTCACAAGAAAATGACCACAATGAGGCTTTGAAGGTCTTTTTTATGATAAACATGAATGCCAAAACCCTAGACATCCAAAAACCTAACCGTAGGAAATGAAACGCCAAAAGTCATGTGGGCCCTGTTGGGGTAAGTTAGTACATCAAATTCTCGTGGTCGTAACTTTTTCATACGATCTCCATTTTAGGCATGTGATAGCCCGTTGGAAAGGCATTTTCAATAACTACACATTATGTCATCAAAATATGACATTGTCTATAGTTTTATTGTGGCAAGATGACAAAACATTGTTTAGGGCCCCAAAACGGCCCTGGAAGTACAGAAAGATGTGATGATATGAAAACTTCTAAAATAAGACAGTTGGAATAGGTGGGCGGCCACCAATATCCACCTAGATGTTGTGTAGGGCTTCAGGATAGCCCCTGAAGTGCAAAACCTACAATTACAAAGAAATTTATCCATTACAGAGAAACGTGTTGAATTGAACATTGTCACCAATATCCACCTGGATCAATCCTCCCCCCTTAGGAAGAAATGGTATCCATTGCATTGAGTGCCCGGGGAAGAGGGGAAAACGTTTTCTGAATCTAAATCTTGGTGAGTCACATGCCTTGTTGGAGAAGTTGTGTTGCGTGATCTGTGGAAGGCTTTCACGAACCTGTTGCCAACAGGGTTGAATATGTTCCACCAACCTATTGTCGGCGGGGTTGAATATGTTCCACCAACCTGTTGTCTCTGGGATTGATGGGGCATTGTGTAGGCACCCTCGTAGGTGAAGAAACAATAGCTTCTTTCTCTTCTGCAATCTGCTTCTGCTGGATAGAAGGTGTTGAGGCTGCAGTGGTTGTAGGGGCCTTCTATGCATCCTTTGAAGAGACTGTGAAGAGGATGAATTTTGCAGTATGAGAGATATATCCAGGTGGATATTGGTGGTCACCCACATGTTCCAAATTCCAACTATCTCATCTTGACAGTGTTCATTTCAACATGTTTCTCTATAATGGGGGCATTTCTTTGTAATTGTAGGTTTTGCACTTTCGGGGTTGTCCTAATGCCTTACACAACATCCAGGTGGATATAAAGGGTATGTTCTCCATAGAAACAAAAGTTTGAAGCATTCTGCGGGTTCAAACATTTGCAGCAATCACCAACCTCCTTTTGGTACTATCAAAATCCATTTCTCGATCCATACACTGTAAGCACCACAGTTGGTCCACAAGAACTACAGGGTTTTTTTTTACCCTCGAACCTTCGTTCACTAGTATAAGGAGAACCATACATGGATTCACTACATCCATTGGTCTGGAAAATTTTGAAAAAATTTGCAGGGTTTCTATGCTTCCCATGGAGGTTCCACAACCTCTACAACAACCCATGCTACTCTACAAACCCTTGGCATCCTTTGTGACCCTCTACACTCAACCAAATTCAAAGAGGTGTTCCAAACTGTACAAAAACTTTTAGAGGATCTACCATAGCTCATTGGAAATATATCTTCAATATCTCAAATGGGTATTTCACGGAATCTCATTTGGCTTCCTGGTTTGAGAGATATCATCGATTGAATCTCAGCATGTATTTAACCCAAGGAGGTTGCCTGTACCACCATATTCAACGGTATTTTTCTCCCTACTCGGGAAAATAAAGAAGGAGTTCCACATATGGCTGTAAATATATCTTTAATATCTCAAATGGGTATTTCACGGAATTTCATTTTGTTTTCTGGTTTATGAGATATGTTTGTTTGGAGAAACACATGCTTGTAACCAGTGTGGTCGCATGCCCTTCAACTTTGGCTTGTTTTTTCTCACTCCATGGGCCACCTTAGAAAAATTTTCATATATCGATGGAAATATATATTCAGTAGCTCTAATGGGTCTTCGATGGAATTGGATTTCATCACCTGTAGCAGAAGTTATGAATAAATTTGTAGAAGATTATTTAAAGCCTCCAAAGTCATGATTTTTCCATCTTTTTATTAATGTAAATGGTTATGGTTCAACCACACAAAACCCTTCCCTTCATTGGGAATTAGAACATTGTACTCATGAGTCTCTTTGTATCATGGGTTAAATAATGGGAACCATCATTTTCTAAGGGGGGATGAATGATCTGAATTTTATGGGTTATATGGTCTAAATTCGAATGTAGAAGTCATAAAGCTATAAAGATAATAGATTGACCATGTAGATACCCACCTCCTCGTTAATTAATTGAGCTAACAGGTTGTCCATATGGGTCAAAAAGAGTCCCACTTCTCCATTATTGTACTGGGTTTTATTTTCCACTACTTAGTTAGTTGGGTAGTTAGATCTATTATTATGATAATAAAGACTCGTTTAATGAGTTCTTTACATTATTGTATTGGGTTTTATTTTCCACCACTTAGTTAGCTGGGTAGTTAGATTTATTATATTAATAATAGAGACTCATTTAATGAGCTCTTTTTTACTTTGTCCAATGGACCATTTTGTAATGCTATATAAAGGCCTAAGAATCCTTCTCATAATATCAAGTTACTCATTTTGGATTCTCTAATATTTTTTATTGTTTATTGTGAGATTAATTATCTCTAAGTGTTTTACTAGTAATTAGTTTTAGAGGTGAGGCTCCTCTTTGAGCCTCACCTCCCAAGTACTTCATTTAAATGTTTTTTTGTCCATGCTTATTTTCATGCAATATTGACACATCTAAGATCCTCCTCTCTCGACATTCAAACTATCCAGATCTCAGCCCCCGAGATCTGGATCAGTTATATTTATTTTCCATTACTTAGTTAGTTGGGTAGTTAGTTATACTAATAATATAGACTCATTTAATGAGCTATTTTTTACTTTGTCCAATGGACCATTTTGTAATGTTATATAAAGGCCTAGCAAGCCGTATCATAATATCAAGTTACTCATTTTGGATTCCCTCATATTTTCTTTTGTTCATTGTGAGATTAATTAGCTATGAGTGATTTACTAGTAATTAGTTTTAGAGGTGAGACTCTTCTTTGACCCATATGGGAAACATGTTATCCCAATCAATTAACAAGGAGGTGGGCGTATACATGGTCAATCTATTAGCTTTATATATTTATGACTTTTGCATCCGAATTTAGACCATATACCCCCTAAAATTCGGATCAGCAAGGATTTCAACAATTTCAAAAAAGTCGCAATTTTAGCCACCTCCAAAAAAAGTGGTGTTGTCAGTAGGACCAACTTTATTTTTGGAGTTAAAACTATGGATTGATTGGAACTATGGATTTGAAAATATATACCATTACCAAAAAAAACATTGAAATTGACTCCTAAATCAAAAGTGGTGTTAGGTGGAAATTATTTAATTATTTTTTTAATAAATTTACATTAAAAAAATATCTATATGTGCCCTGGGTGCCTATGGAATAAAATTCTTTATTTAGTGAAATAAAATTTATGGCTTTTTTCGAGGGAAAATAAATTACAAAAAAACAATTTGAAAAAATAATCAATATACATTTGTAATAATGTTGTAATTTTTAATTTATTTTTTACCTCTACTTTTTATAGTGGACTATAGCTATCGGTTGATTGCATTAATCTATAATTTGGAGATTACAAAATAAGATAGAGTAGATATATTAATCAGATAAAAATTTCCTAGAGAACCAAGAGTATCTAGGTGCTCTACAACTTAGTATGGGAGATGTTCTCAGATAATGTTACGTTACATTATGTGATAACAAGAAACTAACTAAAAAATAAATAACTATGTATACATACATATGTGTACATGACATGAATGTTGAATATAATCATTTTTGGCATTCTTAAAGAGAAGGTGATTTTTTGTTTTTTTAATGTTGAATATAATCATTTGTGGGATTCTTTAAAGAGGATCTCTCGGGAGCGGGATGGACTATGTGGTTAGTTTCCAGTGTGCGGTCAAGGACTGTGGTTAGGCTTTCTGGTCTACGGTGTGCAGACAAAGGACTGTGGTTAGGGCTAGTTGAGAGGTTTTCCCGCGGGACCTCCTGTGGTCACTCTTTTTCCGGCAAGCACAAAGTGGGGTAGTGGGATCTTTTGCAACATTTTTTTTTTTCTGGCAAGCATGAGGTATGGTGGTCGTGGAGCTTCGAGGGTCTGAAATGGAGGAGAACATTCAACACGTGGCCACCATGGGTGACCATTTGGTCAGGGATGAGGAGTGGTTGGAAACAGGTGGAAGAATTGGGGATCGAGTAGATGGGAAGGGGGAGACAAGCAGTCTGGAAAAACAACTTCCGGTTTTTGACAAGGAAATTCCTCCACTTCCTGGTAAGTTGCTTTCACGGACACTCTTTCATCCTTCTTTGGGTGAAGAGGTATTTGAGGGTTGTTTTGGGGAATTCCCATAGTTTTTTCCATCTGATTCATTTCACACAGGAGGAGGTTTACCACCATCCCTTATCCCTCAAGAAGATCTTTCTTTCGATTGGATTTCACAAGCAGAAGGTGGTTTTATCCTTTCTTCACCCTATTTCAGTCAAGAAGATCCTAGAAGCGGATTAAAGTATCATGGGTCAAAGTTATCTTCAGAGGTAGATTTAGGTCAGCGCAGTGCGGAGAGTTTCATTTGACATCTCCCAGGCGCACAGGAGGATTTTGTGAAGTCTACAACCACAAACGTCTTTATTTCGGTTTTCCTAGACATAGAAGAACATCATGGTTTTGTCTGGACTAAGAAAATAGGTGGATTTTCTTAGACTACCTAGAGGAATACAACTTATGATGAAGGTTTTTGGTATCAAAGGAGAAGGAAAAGCGAAGGACAAAGACAAAAGAGAAAAGAGAAAATGCTTAAAGACTAAAGGAAAATTGGGGAGCATGGTTCTCAAGGAGGACATGGGTTTGAATCAAGTTATACAAATGGAAAATCAAACTCTTGTAGGGAGAGAAAGTGGAAGAATTTTTTCTCTCAAATCTATCATCGATTGGGCGCATTTCACATGGAAGGAGCATCTTGGTTACGCCCTAGAGATCATCAAACTAAATAGGAACTAGTTTGCTTTTAACTTTCTACAACCAGATCATGCAAAATGGGTTCTAGGAAAAACTTGGAGTGTTAACAATTCACCACTACTTTTAAAGACATGGAGCCCCTTTTTTTATGCCAGTCGAGAGAAAATAGATAAAATTATTGTTTGAGTTCGCCTTCCGGAACTGCCTTTACATTTTTGGTCTTTGGAACATTTCAAAGCGATAGGAAATTTCTTGGGGGACTTCTTAGAAGTTGATATGACCTTTGAAGAAACTAAACAGAGAAAAGTGGCAAGGATTTTAGTCAATTTGAATGATAGAGAAGGGCTAGGAGAAGAAGTCGATTTGAGATGGGGAAGCTACACCCACTCCCARATCCTGAACTATGAAAATGTCCCATTCAGATGTTGAAGATGCCATCAGTATGGTCATTTGGTGATGAACTGTCACTTGCCTTTAAGAACCAGAGAAAAGGGTCTCAAAAGAGAAAAAGGAAAGAGAGTGTTACAAGAGGAGAAGAGAAGTCATACATGATCTCCCAGTGATGATGCCCAAGACTCAGTGGAATTAAGGCGGCCTAAATCTATAGAATAAGGCGTTCCTTTGTAGGAAATACAAGAACCCCCACCTGAAAGGGACAACAAAGCGTCGAAAGGGCCCGAGTTTTTAAGCATTATCAAGTCCGGGATGGGAAACACAAGGAAATTGGCCTTTAGTAATCCTTTACCTCTTTCTCCTCCTATTATTGTTTTAATTAAAAATTTAACTTTAGAAGGCAATGAGTGGTTGGAGGCTCTCAAAAACATGTCGCTCGACACCAACCCCCCACTTCTCGCCCACAAACGCTCGGACACTTCTGAGTTGGATTTATCACCGGGAGATCCCCCAACCCCAAAGTGGCTCTATTGTGTTGAGGACGTTTCCTCTTCATCTTCAAAGTCCTCTGAAAACTCTTTTAACCGTTATTTTCTTAGATCCCAACAGAAAACCACACCCTCAGGAGGCCTGGGCAAGGAAGTGATTTCGACACTGGATAGAGGAGGCCAAGGGAGGAAATCCCTAATTTCAAAAGCACAAACCAAAGCCAGGTATGACCTCCTGGCGGGGAAAAAATAGTCAATTGAAAGGGCGCTTAGAGCAATGTGGACCCAGGGAAAGTTTTATGGATGAAGTGCATGTCTTATAATTGCAGGGGTTTGGCCGGTCCCCTAAAAAAAACAACATTAAAAAGGGTGATTTTCTCTGAACACCCTGATGTATTGTTGTTACAAGAAACCTTGGGGGAAGGAGAAGAGGTAAAAACTAGATTGGAGTTGCTACTTCCTGGTTGAGAGTTTGAAACCTTGGATTCTTTGGGAAGATCTGGGGGATTGGCGATAGGATGGAATACCCATCTATTCAAATCTCAAATGTATGGGTATGGATTATGGGCTAGGTATTACTATTTCAGCTCTGGAGTTAAGGGAATATCTACACATTCTAAACGTCTATGGCCCTTATCAGAACAAAAACCCTTTCTGGTACACTCTCTTCAACAAGTATTTTCTGAAAGACCACTTGGTAATCTTAGGGGGAGATTTAAATTTCTCCCTGGGACTCTTTGAAGTCTAGGGTTTACACGCTAGAGCTGATACGTTGGCAGGCTACTTTGGTCAAAAAAATTCTGATTGCAAACTAATTGACATCGAACCCACCTTACTCAAACCTACCTGGAGAAACAACTTGGTGGGGGAGGATGAAGTAGCTAAAAGGTTGGATCGGTTTTTGATAGCTGACTCCCTTCTGGAAAAGTAATTGACAATGAAATAGTGGATTGGCAGCGGGGGTATCTCTGATCATTAACCAATCTTCTTTGAGTTTAGACAGGGCTCCAAAAATCCAGCTAGTCCTTTTAAATTTAACAAGACTTGGCTAGAGGATGATTCTTTCATTAATATTGTAAAAGAGAATTGGACACCCTTTCATTGGGATAGCCACTAGTCGACACCCTTTCATTTTGCAGAAAACTTAAAAAGGATGAAAGAGAAAGTAAAGCCTTGGGATTTCCAAAAAAAGACAAAATGAAGACAAGGAACTAAAAGAAATTGAGTCTGAGCTACAAAGTTTCTAA
>ML785964.1:566304-585644 GCA_009831015.1 Picea engelmannii
ATTAATCAAGTTGATAAGATTCAAAGGTACACATGACAAATTGATGACTACCCCTTTACAAGTAACCACTATAGTTGATATAGCATTCTTTGTAAAGTATTATACTTGGTAGCATGTGAGCATATAGAGGTAAATACTTAATGAAATCAGTTGCCTGATACAACTAACACCTCCTCTAGGAGAAACCTCGTGTGTTAGTTCCAGGTTTCCATGGAGGAATGTTCGATCACAACACTATAAGAGTGTTGACCTCATTTCGTAGTGTATATCTTACTTTTGATCGTTGCTTCAGACAAGCCACGAATGATAGCTCTAAAGGAGCAACTGTGATGATTATTCGTACTATTGCTTTATCTATTATTATCAAAAGGATATTATTCTAGCCTGTTGTTTTGTTGACCTTGTTTTAGGTCACAGGTGATAACCCTGAGAAAGCTATAGTGAAGGTTGCAGAAGGAAACATATTATATGAGACATGAAGCGGACTATGTACATGACCATATACACTCATGCACCAAAGAAGATGAAGAAGAAGCTATCTCTTGAGATTCAAAGTATCTCATATGAAGATTGATTGAAAGGAGCAGAAGGCTCCAAAGATGACCGAACATTAGAACGGGAAGTAGACCTCGTTTGAAGCCTGACTCAATCTTTCATATTTAGACTTGGTATGCAACACCAAGTATACCCTGTAAGAGATCAGCAGGGATGTGACCTTTGATGAAGATGCAACACTCAAGAAATCAAGAAGATGTCAGCTTGAAGAAGTATATGAAGAGGAACTTGTAGCTCCCAGAACTACAGAATCAGTGAGGGAGGTTTCCAGAGTTGCAAAACCAGTAAGGGAAGTTGTAACTTCCCCTGATGAATAAGTTCTAGAAGATCATGACATATTAGAATTTCAAGAACCTCCTCGGATGACGATCTCCCATAAGAGAAATCTTGCTTGGGCTAGGGAGATTATTCAAGATGGAGAGAAGTATGGTGTTCCCGAAGGAACCACGAGACAGGTGAAGAGACCTAAGCCATTCTCCAGCTATATGGATTTGATGTGTGATCTGCTTTGAAGAAGCCATTCATAAGAAAGAATGGGCAGATGCCATGATAGAAGAATACCAATCCATAATAAAGAACTATGTATGGGAAATAGTTCCCAGACTGAAGAGAAAGGATGTGGTATCTTCCAAATGGCTCTTCAAAATAAAACATGATGTTGATAGAAGTATTGAGAAGTATAAAGAAAGATTTGTCACTCGTGGATTTTCTCAAAAGGAAGGCATTGACTATGAAGAGACATTCGTTCTTGTAGCCAGATACACTTCGATCAGAACCATCATAGCCCCTGTAGCTAAGATGAAGTGAAAGTTACACCAGATGGACGTAAAGACAACTTTCCTAAATGGTGTCATCAAAGAAGAAATGTATATAAAGCAACCTCAAGGATTTGAAGTTGAATATAGGAAGTCTCATGTCTGCAAGTGGAAGAAGGCTTTGTATGGATTGAAGCAAGCTCCTAGAGCTTGGTATGGCAGGTAGAAAGTTTTCTAACAAGCTTGGGCTTTACCAAGAGAAAAGAAGATTCTAACCTCTACTTCAAGGATATGAACGATGAGCCGTTGATATTGTTGTTGTGTGTGGATGACTTATTCTTAACTGGATAAGAAAAGTTCATCATCGAATGTAAGAAAAAGCTCGCTTCAGAATTTGAGATGAAAGACCTTATCCTAATGCATTATTTCTTAGGTCTTGAGGTATGGCAGAGTCCAAAGAGGATCTTCCTTAACCAAGGGAAGTATGCAGTCGAAATCCTAAAGAGATTCGACATGTTGGAGTGCAAGTCCATGAATACACCCATGGAAACGAAGTTGAAGCTACTGGTCGACACTTCGTCAGAATTGATTGATTCTACGATGTATAGATAGATCATTGGATCGTTGATGTACCTTACGAACACTAGACCAGATATATGTTTTGTCGTGAACACTTTGAGTCAGTTTCTGGTAGAACCCAGACATGTTCACCTAGTTGTTGCAAAACATGTGATGAGGTACCTTAAAGGTACATTCGATTGTGGTATCATTTATGATGGAGATCATGATTTCACATCGAGTGGGTACACTGATTTAAATTGGTATGGAAGCATCTATGACAGGAAGAGAACTTCAGGATGTTGTTTCAATTTGGGATCAGCCATAATATCATGGTAGAGTAGGAAGCAATCCAGCATTTCTCTCAGTACAGCGGAAGCATAATACATTGTTGTGTGTTCTTCCATCTGTGAAGCTATATGACTTCGAAAGTTGTTCACCGGTCTATTTGACCTAGAGATGGAAGCAACCACGATCCTATGTGACAACCAGAGCTGCATAAATATGACAGAGAATCCTGTATTTCATGACAATTCGAAGCACATAGAGATCCGATATCATTACATTTGTGACATGGTGCAGAGAGGAGCCATAAAGATCCAATATGTTAGCATGGATGAATAGGTTGTCGATGTGTTGACCAAGCCTCTATCTCGTGTAAAGTTTGAGCACTTTCGAGATAAGCTTGGTATAGTCTGAAAGGACCTCCCTCGAAAGGGGGAGTAGTGTTGTGTTGAGATATGCCTAGTACTGTGCTTCCAACTTAATCGTTGTGACGTAAATCCAATCTAGTTGTTGTGTTGAGATATGCCTAGTACTGTGCTTCTAGCTTAATCGTTGTGACGTAAAGCCAGTCTAGTTGTTGTGTTGAGATATACCTAGTATTGTGCTTCCAGCTTAATCGTTGTGACGTAAAGCCAGTCTAGTTGTTGTGTTGAGATATGCCTAGCACTGTGCTTCCAGCTTAATTGTTGTGACGTAAAGTCAATCTAGTACCGTGCTTCCAGCTTAATTGTTGGGACGAAAATCAAGCCGAGTACTATGCTTCCATCTTAATTGTTGTGATGTAAAGCCAGCCTAGTACTGTGCTTCCATATTAATGGTTGTGATGTAAATCCAGTCTAGTATTGTGATTCCAGCTTAACTATTGTGGTGCTTCTAGCTTAATTGTTGTGTGGTGTTTTCCAACTTAATTGTTGTGTGGTGTGCAAGCTTAATTGTTGTGATGATGTGATAGCTTAACTGCTATGATGATGTGCCAGCTTAATTGTTGTGATGTGTTTCCAGCCTCATGTTGTGATGATGTGTTGCCAACCTTTGTGCTGTGATATTGTTGCTTTTGATGTTGTATCAGCCTTGTGATGTTGTTGATGATGAGGATGTATTAGTGTTATACTAATCCATGTCGATGTAGTTGATGATGATGATGCTACTTCAGCCTCTTGTTGAAGATGATGATGATGATGCCACTTCAGCTGTTGATTTCTTGCTGAAGATGATGATGATGATCCCACTTCAGCTCCTGAGTCCTTGCTGAAGATGATGATAATAAAATTATTTCAGCGTTAATGTTGAAGATGATGATGATGTTACCTTAGCCTCATATCGATGAGGATGATGATGCTACTCCAACTCCATGTTGTGTTGATGATGAGAAAAACTTATGATGTTTTATATATATGCCAGTGATTGTTCCAAGATGATATTGATGACGATGTCCTCTCACCCACCTGATGTTGTTGATGATGATGTCCTCTCTCTCGCCTGATGTTGTTATAGAATACCCTTCTTGTTAAGGGGGAGTGTTGAAATAATGTAACTGCAAAGTGTATTCTAATTATTATTGTTGTATTATTCATTAGATCAATCCCCTATTGCGGATTGATCATGTCGGCTATTGTAACATACCAAATCCCCTTTTGCGGATTGGTCAAAACATAATTGTAATAGGCAGAATAAGAAGTTGGCCCTAGAATATATTAAAGAGGCCCTAGAATATATTAAAGGTCGTTTTAACCACCCAGATTGAGAAGTCGGCCCTGCCAGTGAAAAAACACCTCCACACCTGCCTGAGTTGTATAAATAAGGAGGCTAGCGCCTCATTTACACACACACTCACTTGTTCATTGAGGATCAAGTTTCGGAGCTGAAGTTGGAGAAGAGAGAGAGAGAGAGAGGCACATTCTTGGGAGAGGAATTTTTGTATATGTTTGAGTTATCTCTTGGGATTGTATTGGCTATCTATAATAAGGAAGTTTTGTTGGATTTTCTCCCCCGTGAGGGTTTCCCATGATAAATGATGTGTCTCTTGTGATTGTGTATTTCTTAGTGATCCTATCTTATGCTATTGTTATCTAGTGAAATGCAAAGAACTCTAATAATAGCTTAAACCTTAACATTTTTTACACAAAAATATAGATTTTTTTGGCCAGATTTCTCATTTTGAGGTCACGGTTCTTGTTAAGTTGGTAACTTTGTTGGTGACGGCGGAGGAACGAACTTGAGTGAAAATAATGAAACCAACCCGTGGACTCGTCGTTCCGCGAAGAGCTTAAGAATAAGACTAAGTATTGGTGCAATTTGCATGTGGCGGAATGCAATGGAGCATTTTGAGGACAGTGAAAATTAAAACAAAATTGAAAAACCCACCATAGATCGAGAATTTTTCTAAGTAAAATAAAAGATAGAAGGAAAAAAGTATTAACCTATATACAGGTCAATAGGACTCTACCTCACAATTTCCTTCCAAGTGGTAGAGTTTACCCTTCAAATGGATCGATTTGCTAGCTTTGCAGAAGACTTGACATCCACATCCAATCTTGAACATAAAATATAAACCAAGGAGAGGAGCTTGCACCAACACCAAATCATCTCAAAAGGAAGATACTCAACAAATTGTATTCTCAATAGATAATCAACAACATATAATAGTGTAAGGGGGAGCTTCAACAACCCTCTAATTACAATAATGTTTTTATCTTAGATATAAGCTAGGGAGATTTCAAAAAAGACTTATCCTCCAACTAACTATGTGGACAAGGTCAAAAAATACATAAAATATCAAAGAGGTTATGCCACATTGTTGTATAATAATTGTACCCTATAGGAGTTATCTTCCTAGACCTAAGACATAATAGAGATACAAACATTGGACTTCCCTAGATCTGAATCATACATGCGTGAAGCTATGAGGTAATGGAATAAGAAACTTACTTGGTAATTCGATAGTTGTCCCTGAACGCTCCTTAGTTGTTCGCTCTTTTGAAGATGTCCTTCACTTTCACGAACACGAATCTCCACACATGGAAACACAAACGAATACCTCTCAAAAGATCAAATATAAC
Source organism: Picea engelmannii (assembly GCA_009831015.1). NCBI lineage: Eukaryota > Viridiplantae > Streptophyta > Pinopsida > Pinales > Pinaceae > Picea > Picea engelmannii. The sequence continues at coordinate 571,517 of ML785964.1, forward strand.
ATGTATGATATAGCAGATCTAATAATATAACATGAAAGCATGAAAATATTAACTCTTTATAAGAATCATAATAACCATATACAATTCAATAGAGGGGAAATTCATGTGCGTCTTATATTAATAAAATAGGAGGATTACAACGTACAATCAAATGACTTAATGAAGCTCTTCCCAATCTCCTTTCCCAAGCTCTATGATCAATCCAACACTATAAGTTTACTCTTTCTATTCCTCCCCTTTTCCCATGAGAGACCCCCAATATATAGGATGATAGTGAAAATATGGTAGATAAATATAGACACTCAAAATAACAATCTTCTTGACATCGCATTACGATAAATTTGACCTTTGATCACATCTCTTTGTAACCAATCCTATTTGGGGAGTAACAGACATGGTCTCATCCTGCATTCTTGTGGTTCGTGACTGGTCATGACTTGCACGAGAGAAACTTGTGACCATCAACTTTGGGTCACAAGTTGCAAAGGAAAAACCAGTGACCAAACAAAAGGATGTTGCAAACTCAGGGAAAAGTGACATAACTCAGTGTCTCAACCTACTAACCTCTAGATGATGTCCATCAGGTGATCAACTAGAAAATAACTGTATAATAGATGCCCCCTAAAGTGTGAGGGTAGAAGAGGTGTTTGATGGCCGAAATACTTTACGAACAATAATCACAGAGCTTTAGGCGAAGGAAGATGGAAAGAAACTATAATCAGCCTTGCGCAATAATAACATCCCCGAGGCGGGCATACTCATGCTTGGTAATAGAAACTAAGCATAGTTATCGAAACAATACACTGTGGATCCATGCATGACGCAACTGACTAGATCATAGCCACAAAAGAAATACACGGTGGATCCATGTCACAAGTAAGCCACGACCAAGTACAAATGTACGTTACTAGGAGAATTACTGCTCTTGTATAGTGGGGGTTTCCTGTAAAAAGGGGATTGTTGCCTCCGAGGAAGGGAGGGATTCCAGGGGTATTGTTGCCCCCAACGTTTGGAGTATCCCAAGGGATAGTGTTTCCCCTTGGGAAGAAAGTACCCAAAGGGACATTGCTTCCCCCAGGGAAAGGATTTTTGTCGGGTTGATTAGCACTAATTCCACTATTCCAATTTCATCCAAAAGGGAAGCCAGTGCTAGGTGCACCTTGTCCAGTTGGTGGGTTGCCAGAAGAGAAGACAAAACCACTCCCTGGATTAGCCGCAGAACTTTGTCCTACGTTGGATTGTGAACCAGAGGTAGGGGTACAATGAATGCTAGTTTGGGTATTGGATGAAATTGGGTGGATTACAGGATGACTCCAAAGAGAAAACAGTGCTTGAGATGGTGTAACAAGTGGATTTCCTGCTACTGTAGTTGATTATGCACGTGGGGTTCCAACTCCAACAATTAATGATAAAGGTGGAATTCCAACTCCACCTACTAATGATAAAAGTGGGTTTCCTACTTCACTAAGTGATGATAGAAGTGGATTCCCAATTCCACTAGTTTATGGCACAAGCGGATATGCTGGGGTACAACTTGGTGTACTTAACACTGTGGGAGTAGAATTTGGAGTGACGGAAGCAACGTTGCCACTCGACATGGGTGTATTTAATGTTGAAAAATGGTCACTATCAGGATAGTATTGCCACCCTACAACATGGGGGAAGAAGTCGGGTAGAGGAGTGTTGGAAGGAGGGTTAAGATAACCTTCGCTTATGGTTACAGGTCAGGATAGATCTTCTCCTGTTACGGTATCTTCCACGTCAGTAGTATTGGTGTGTTCGAATGTTGAACTCATTCATTATCTGACAAATGGTTAGAGGTCTTCGTAGTTAGGTATGATGACCCATCAAAAGTTCAAGAACGACGACAGGGTAGATTACATCTAAAAAGTGGGGGACCTTCTAACTCTGGTCAAGGACGAGGACGGGCAATCAGTCATCGGACAATTATTTGTTCATCTTGATAGGATATTTCCAGACCAAATCCAGAAATTCTTTTGGAATGACGACGAGGTAAGTCAACCATGACGGATAAGAAAAAATACTTAAATAAATAAATCATATGGCCAACTATGAAACCAATACATAGAGCACACACCTAGCCAAATATAAGATATCAAGCAAGAAAACTAGTGGGTCTAAGGGTCTTTCGAAGACGGGATGTCAAGTTGTCAACAAAGATATGATAAGAAGTTATGATAACCATCACACAACATATCCCCATGGTGCAAGTAAGAGCCCACGGGAAAACACCCTCCTTGGTTTGTTGAAGTGGAGATTCAACGTTTACCTTAGGTACCATAAGGATTCCCCCTTGCATTCACCTATGTAGTTATCTAGGACAAGCCAGTAAGGTTACCACTTCACAAAAATGCAGTCGGGAAGAACAATCTTTAGTCAAGACTATCGTGTGGGCGGGGAATACTAGGTCGAGTCCTTGCACCCAAAATTTCGAGAACGTTGGAGTTACTATGGGGACATCCACGTCTCGAAACCCCCAATACACGAAGTAGTCCCACCAAGCAAATGGAGAGTAGATATATCGACCACTTAGCTTGACCTAGTTCTTAACTCGCGTGTGAGGCGAGCTTTCCCAAAAACAATTTTGTTACTAATGGATTTTCGCTCATTAATTGTCCTAGTCTCATTTGGTGGCCTTGGAGAATTATCTCTCCAAACCTATTCCAGGGCCCTAGATTCTAAGTTATTGTTGGTTTGCTATCAAACAAAAATGTCCTAATTGCTTTTAATTGCGCTTGATTTTAAATGGTTGTTGTTTACTCAAAGGGAGCAGAATGAAAAACTTGATGGTGTTTTGACTCAAGACCAATCCCAAAAGAAAGCTATATGCAAAAATGAAAATTTTTATTTTGATGAAGAGCTACTTAAGGGAAAGGGAGAGAGATTTTTTTTTTTCAATGAAATACATGCACCAATGCGAATAAAATTCCTTAATGAAATGTAAACTTTTTCCTTGAAATATTTTCGACGATGCAACTTTCAATTCCACTAGTGACCCAAAGACTCTTAACCGAATTTTTATCAAAATTTAATGCCAAAAAAAAAATTAAAAAGAATTTTTCGTGTTTTTTTTTTAAGATTATGTTAATCCAAAGAAAAATTACACCTTTTGCATCAGACAAATAAAAAAATATGGGCAACAATATATTGGAAAGATTATAAAGAATCTAAAATGATGTATTACAAATAAAGCAAGAATTCCAAGAAGACCCAGAAATGATATGGAAAACCAAGAGAGTTCTCTTTGTTTAAACAATAAAAATAAATCTTGAAGGAAAACCCAAAAGATATTTAAAAGCAAACGGAATCTCTTACAGGGATATCACTAGCACTAAAATCCCGAGGGAATGAGGTTAGAGAATCCAACCCGTACCAAAAAAAAAAACAAGAAGTGCTTTAAATCAAACAAACAAATGGCCCACAAAAGAAAATAATTTCAAATGAATTGAAAAGAAGTTGGAGCAATGATTGTTGAAACAGTTATGGGAAAGATCTAAAGGTTGTAAGAAAAAAAAAAAGATAGATATGGGCTAGATTTGAAGGACTCCCTTTCAAGAAATAGCCTTTTAGTGCATGGTTATGCTTTGTCAATTAAGACAAAGCGACCGTTCACACGTTGTACAGGAGCAACCGGCAACCACATGCACTGGTCGCACTGCATAGTGCATTTTTTGGGTGGTCACATGCTAGAATGGAGCAACGCGCGACCACCACTGATGGGGTCTCTTTATGTGCATGGGAAACCCGCGATCACGATCATATAGATGAAAAAATTAATATATCTAAGGAAGATCTATCAAATCTGGGACTGGAAAGTTTCAAACAGACTCGAAAAAAACTTACTGGCAGAATGAAAACGAAAAAATGGGGCTTAAACAGGCAAGGATCTTGAAAAAAATAGATTTAAATAAATTGAGGAAGAGACTAGATAAACATTAATGACTTCCCCAACGGATTCAACAATCTATTGTAGGATAATTGTACCATGTAGGATTTATCTCCCTTAGGCTCTTCCTAGACCTAAGACAATATAAAGATACAAACGATAGACTTTCCTAAATTTGAATCATACATGTGTGAAACTATGAGGTAATGGAATACGAAGTTTACCTAATAATTTGATGGTTGTCCCTGCACGCTCCTTGGTTGATCTCTCTTTTGAAGATGTCCTTCACTTTCACAAACATGTATCTTCACACATGGAAACACAAACGAATACCTCTCACAAGATCAAATATAACATGTATGAATTAATATCATTTCTAATAATATAACATGAAAGTATGAAAATACTAACTCTTTATAAGAATCATAATAACCATATACAACTCAATAGAGGGGAAAGTGATGTGCATCTTCTATTAATAAAATAAGAAGATTACGACTTACAATCAAATGAATTGATGAAGCTCTTCCCAATATCCTTGCCCAAGCTCTATGATCAATCTGTACGTAAAAGTTTACTCTTTCTTTTCCTCCCCTTTTCCATGAGAGATCCCCAATATATATGATGATAGAGATAAGATGGTGGATAAATCTAGAAACTCAAAATAACAATCTTCTCGAGATCGTATTACGAGAAATCTGACCTTTGATCACACCTCTTTGTAACCAATCCTAATTGAGGAGTAACAGACCCGACCACGTCCTGCATTCTTGTGGTTCCCGACTGGTCGCGACTTGCACAAGAGCAACTCGCTGCCATCAACTTTGGGTCACAAGTTGCAAAGGAACAACCAACAACCGGACAAAAGGATGTTGCAAACTCAGGGAAAAGTGACATAACTCAGTGTCTCAGCCTGCTAACCTCTAGATGATGTCCATCGGGTGATCATATGGAAAATAAATTTATAACACACATGTACAATATTCTCCCAAGAGAGAGGACGTCCCATCCAAAAACAATAAGAATGAGGTCAAGGGAGGTGAATGTCCCTCCATAATGAAAAGTAACCGCCTCAAAAGTCTCCTCCAAGAAAGATCGATCCACAGAGTGGGCTAACAACTACCCAAGGAAAGAAAAGACCACATGTGTGGCATGTGAGAGGCTCCAAGAAGGGGTGACTCATCCAAAGTATGTACAAACGATCATAAACAATGTCTCAATTGTGTAACCTCCTCGTGAAATCATGCTAACCACCTCTCCCAATCATAGGAGGGTCAAAGTAGTCCACACATGCCAAGTAGATGCTCAAACAATCAAGTAATGCAACCTCCAAGGTGGATGACTCCTTTGTAAGAGTGACACATGTATCAAAAGAAAATATATGGTAAATGTTGATGTATTATCATCAGACAGGTACTTCCACATATGCTTAGTGTCTAGCATGTGGAAGTCGTCCTTGTAACCTCTAAAAAAACTTAGGAAGTTCACTTTATGAGTCAATTATTAAAGCGAATGATATTTTAATTAATTAAGTTAATGCCTAAGTATTTGGCATTAGTAACTTAAGTGAGTTGATTAAGTCCTAGTTGTTAGATCTAAAGTGAAGGTGAGATTAGATTTCAGTCGTTGATCACTTTAGGAGATCTAGGGTTTTGTACTTAGGGTTAACTCACTGGAATAAAAGGAATCCTAGGTGAAAGGATGAGACACACACTAAGTAGAGAGTGAAGAGATGTCATCGAGTGGGTGAAGAGAGTTCATCCAAGTGTCAATGGGCATGACTGAGGAATGGTGCTAAGGGGAAACAAGGGAGATAACAACCAAGTGGGCTAGGCTATTGTTGCATTGTATTCCTCTGATGAGCCATTATCCCATGATGGGAGCCCAAGATTGATATTATTAAAATCAAGAAAATATATGGTTATCCCTTCGGGATTTTTCCAGAGGTGTTTACTCTAAATATCTTATGCAATGTGTTATGGTTTCATTTTTTGTTTCTGCTGATTATTTTCAATAAGTAACCTAGCTATGCAGTTAATAAATAAAGATATTTTATTTCGAGTTAATTGTCAGGTGCTAGGTTTGCAGACATTAGCATGGTATCAAAGTTGTGGTTCCGAAGATGAGAAACCAAATTTTCCAAGATCATATTCTGCAACGAAATTTTTTTATTTTCTGCAAGGGTAAAGAAATCAAATTAAAAAAAAAGGAAGGAAAAGAAAACCGTACAATCATACGGTAGCCTCCATACATCGTACGATTGTATGGAGAATTTATAACTAAGTAACTTGTTGCAGATGGGATGAGAGTCGAAGTAAATCGATAGTTGTGGATTGGCCCTACTAAGATAAATGAGATTAGGTTGTTGCGAGTAAATTAGCGTGACACTATTGGATCATGCGATTGCAGATCAAAACATATAAGGAAAAAGTCATCACATGGTTCACATGAGGTAAGGAAATTGCTTTGTTGCAGTTTCCAAACAGGAAAACTGATTAGACGTGGAAAAGAGACAGCTGGTGGATAGACGACTGTGGAGGTGAGTCCATGTAGGCTTGTGGTGGCAGGAAATTGAGTCACCAACTGCAGATCTTCATGGTCTTCTGCGTAGTTGAGCAAAGAGAAAGCAGTTGGCAACAAGGGAGCTTGTGCAGGTAAAGGAAAAGAGTCGTTGGGTAAGGATCAATAGGTAAGTTGACATTAGAGTGAATCATGGGTTGTAGCAGGGGATGTGGCTGAGGTGTGGATCAACTACAGGAAAGGTCGCAACACAAGAGTACAACCACCAATTGTAGAGAGAGGATGCAACACAGGAGATTTGGAAAGAAGGTGGTTGTAAGAGCGGCAGGGACAGTAGCATAGGAGATTCATGTGGGTACAACACCGACAGATGCAAAGATGGTGGTTGAGGAGCAGTTTCCAAACATAGCATATTGGTCGTGGAGAAATCGACCAGTAAACAAGGCATCGTAGAGGGGCTAAGAAAGCCAAGGCAACAGTGGGTCGACACGCCGAGAAACAAGAAGGTATCCCGAGTAGCAGGAAGGTGCCCCGAGCAACAAGCTGAGATAGTCGGAAAAGGTTTTGGGAAGCCCAAAAAATACCTGGGCAGAGGCATAAAGTTGCGGGAAGTCGCGACCAACCTCGGGCAGGGATCCGGTTAGTGGGAAGAAGGCCCAGGTAGTGGGTAGAAAGGCTAGGCAACAGGTCTAGGCATCCAATTTTGAGTTTATTAGTAGGTTGCAGAGATAGTTGCTTCGGGTTTGCGATTTCAAGACAAGTTGGATGGGGTGTCCAACTACAGTCTGTGGAAGGAGAGGATTATGTTGGTGCTTATGGAGAATGATATTTGGGATTTTTCCAATTCCATCATGGCCCCACCAGCAGATCCAAAATATCTAGTCACCCATATGCTAAAGGACGTGAAAGTGAGAAGGATAATCCTAGACAGAGTGAAGTATCATTTGATCCCTCATTCATCGAGAAAGAACGAGAATCACAAGATGGTGCTGAGAGAGAAGCTCAGGGACACGAAGATGACAGGATCATATACAGTGACAATTTATCTCACTCAGATCCGATAGGTTCGATATGAAATAGTGGTGATCGGGGAAGCAATGGATGACTCAGAGTTGGTGAGGACGACACTCAAAGGCTTCACGAAGGAGTGGACACCATTCATCAAAGGGTTTGTGGAACGAGAGAAGCTCCCTGATTGGTCAAGGTTGTCGAATGAATTCATTCAGGAGGAACTTCGGGATGAAGAGTTAAATGGAGGTATGTACAAGAATGAATATGAGAACGTTGCTCTTGTCATCCAGGTTAAGAAGGGAAAGTTCAATAAGTTTTCCAGTGGAGATTCTACCTCTCAAAACGACAAGAAGAAGAAGGACATGAGAAAACTCAAGTTTTATGCATGTCGCAAGTTTGGGTACTATGCAGGTCAATGTCTGAACAAGAAGAAGGTTGGGAGCGAGACACAACCAGAGGTAGATGCGTCGACAAAGGCTCAAATGGATGAGTTTTCCAAGAAGTTTGAACAGATAGAGTTCTTACTTGTTTACCAGACTTCCTTGGGCACCATATTAGCTAGTGCATGGTTGATAGATAATGGAGCCATGTGTCATATAACAAGAGAACGAGACTTGTTTGATAGCTTCACAAATTCAGACTCAAAGATGTATGTGGAACTTGATATGGGGACCAGGAATCCAGTGAGGGGATCTGGAATGGTGTCATTCCAGATGGAATCATGAGGTGTGTTGAGAGTAACAAATGTGTTATGGGTGCCAGAACTCAGGAGGAGTGTGCAATCAGAGTCAACAATTGAGAAGAAAAGCTATGAGGTATTATTCCAAGATGGACATGCATTGATCATGCCCAGAGGATCTAACTCAGACATAGTAGATGTTTTTGGAGTTAGAGAGAGAAATTTGTACATTCTAAAGGGTCAGCCTATGCGAGCTATGGCAAGCAGTAGAGTGATAGAGGACAAGGAGCAAGTAGCTCTGAAGGTTGAGCAACTTAGAGGGAGTCAGCCTTCAGGTTCAAGTGGGAAGGAGCAGCCTTCCAAGTCTTTCCAGAAGAATTCATGGTATGAGATGACCATGCAAGATCCTCAGGAGTAGGAGGTTTCTAGGAGCACAATTAGAGGGAAGTCTTCGCAAATGGGTCCGAGTGAGATGGCATGGATAGCTACTGTGTCAAATAGAGTAGCCAATCAAGTGGATTGGAGAGTAGGAATGGTAGAAGATCTAATAACAAAGATAGAGCCACCTCCAGATGGTAGTAGTAAATTCCTCGCTACGAGGGAGTGTTGATGTATTAGCATCAAACAAGTACTTCCACATAGGTTCGATGTCTAACATGTGGAAGTCATCCTTGTAACCTCTCAAAAAACTTAGGAAGTTCCCTTTATGAGTCATTTTTTGAAGTGAACGATCTTTTAATTAATTAAGTTAAATGACCAATTATTTGACATTAGTAACTTGAGTGAGTTTATTAAGTCATAACCGTTAGATCTGAAGTGAAGGTGATATTAGATCTCAGTCGTTGATCACTTTAGGGTATTTAGGGTTTTGGACTTAGGGTTAACTCAATGTAATAAAAGGCATCCTAGGTGAGAGGATGAGACACACATTGAGTAGAGAGTGAGGAGATCTCATTGAGTGGGTGAAGAGAGTTCATCTAAGTGTGAGTGGGAAGGGATGCAGAAAGGTGCTAAGGGGGAAACAAGGGAGATAACAAACAGGTGGGCTAGGCTATTGTTGCATTGTATTCCTCTGATGGACCATTATCCCAAGACAGGAACCCAAGATTGATATTAATAAAATAAAAAAAATATCTTGTTTTCCCTTTGGGTTTTTTTCATGGGTGTTTACCCAAAGTATCTTGTGTAATGTGTTATGGTTTTAGGTTTTGCTTTCGTTGATTATTTTCATTAAGTTACCTAGATGTGTAGTTAATAAATAAAGATATTATATTTCGAGTTAATTTTCAGGTGTTAGGTTTGCAAACATTAATAGTAAAATGCTTTATGGAATAGAACATGGCATGGTATGACCGGTCAATATACATGAAGAATATCTCCCAAACTCCTAGGGCATTGTGAAGATGGGTGCTCCAAGGTTTCTCTACATAAAAATATGTTAAAAAAAAACTTGAGGTGGTTTTACATGATTTCAAGTGCTAAGTACATGTCATGAGTCCCCAAATGCTAGGGAAATAATCACCTAGGTCAAAGTGTGAAAAATATATAGGTAGATCCATGCTTAGGCATAAAATAAGTGTGTTTTCTAGGTGACAACCTTTACAATACATTAGCAACACTTTTACATAAGAGTAAAGTGAAAAAAATAGGGTTTTCCTAAGTCATCTGTCCTAATAGATCCACCCCAAGACCCTCGCACACACACCTCAACAATAAATGACCTCCATGAGATGGTTAGTATGATCCTTCAGGGAAGTGACTATCTTGAAATGGGAACTAAGAGGACAGGACATGAAAAACCAAAAGGGTCTAGAGAAACCACCTAGATGAAGAAAATACTTTACACAGATCAATAAGCATGGTCTAGCACAATACATAAGATACAATAGTCACACTTTTGGTTGATCATGATACATAATACAAATCATCATGATGGCACAACTTATCACGTAACCTAGGGCTCCGACATCATCTAAAGATATGCAGGAGATCGACTCATATGCTAGAACAAATCTAGAGAAGAAAATGAGTTGCTTTGAAGTGAAACTAATGGGTAGCAGAATCTATAATGGCAAGAAATTTTAACATCCTAAATATGGCATCTCAAAGACATGAAGGGGAACCTTGTTAAGGAGCTAAAAATATTCATTGTCCTAAGAAGATGACGAGGAGAAGAAGAGGATTGAGTACCACATATATGGAGAACATTTTAATGCATTTGAAAAAAAAGAGTATTGAGTCTCAGGCACATGAACAATCATCACTACAAGACCCATGCCATCATGGTTTCAATTTGAGACCAAGGAACTAATTCATTTCAAAGATCGATGTTAGGAATTTTGATGGTAATGATCTCATAGCATAGATATCCTAAATGGAGAAATTATTTGATCTGCACCAAGTGCCAACTCGACAAAAAAGTTGTTATTGTATCCTTATATTTAGAACCTTAACAATTTGTGTGGCATCGATGACTTTGTGACCACAAAAAATACTCTATTGCATGTTGGTCCATGTTTACAAATGAATTGATAACATATTACAGGGATAGTATGAGCAACACCTTCTTTATCCAATTGATTAATCTCAAACTAGAGGTCTAGTTACAAACCACATTCAACTATTTCAAAAGTTTTGTCTTAGAGTTTGAACATAGTCACCAACTTGATGTGAACCCTTCGGATTTTTTGTTTTCTTAGAGGTCACATTTAGTGGTTTCTTTTACCCTTGTTTCAAAAAATGGTGCCACCAATGGAACATTGTTTCCATGTTAAAATATAACTTTTTGCAACCATGGTTTGTAATGTTGCCAATAAAATCCTTAAAATCGACCCTCAAATCGAAAAGTAGTGCTACCAGTGGCACACGTTTTTCTTTTGGGGATTTTAAAATACATCAAGTTTAAAACCATGTGTAACATCTCGCTCGTGTACACACTTGATTGGACTTATTCTTTGAGGACACTTGCGTGCAAGTGATCCAGTTCATTATTTGATTGACTATCTTGATTATGATTATGAGATGTTGAGGATCTGATGATGTTTTATCTTGTTATATTTATATCGACATGTGTTATTGACTGGTTTTCCTGAGTGTGCAGGACTCTGGATGTTTGAGGATGCCGATGGCATCAATGGATCTCCTTGGACTCCAGATTGGGTCAGGAAGTGGGATGTTATGGTTTAAATGTTTTGATATTACATATGTGACATATGAATAGATATTATGATGTTGATTGTTTATCACTGACACGTTTTTTCGATGGATGCAGGTTGACGATAGCTTGCTAACCAGAGTCACATTAGGAGTAAAGGGGTCACGTAGGAAAACCAGAGATATTGAGAGAGAGGTGTGGCAGCAACCCTGCCACAGCCTACTAGCACTCCTGTCGTGGCCCAAACTGTAGGTTAACGATTACCTAGTTCGAGAGATCCACGATGCCATGAGGGAAGACTGTGACAGTCGCTCACGATGATTCTAAGGGGCGCGCAATAAGGCAGGGACCTTATTCCGTAGAGGCCCTTAGTCTCCCACATGGTCACATGATGGAGTATTGACTCTAGGGGTTTGACGTCTACCAAAATCAGTCAAAATATGAGTGGCACCTTTGGAGCACATAGTGCATCTTGAAGGGTACGTCACACAAATAAAACAGGAATGCAAGCGAGTGGCACCCTTGGAGAATGTAGTGCATATTGAAGAACACGTCGCGATTTTAACTCTGGTAAGTTAATAAACCTAGTACCTAGGAAACTATGCCTCCTTAGGACTTGGTCAGCCTTAAAATGAATGATGGTATGAGTAAAGTTTAATAACAAATTTTTCCCTTAAGAACTGTCGCCAAGCCTAGTGAATTTAAAACCTAGGTCTAAGTAGAACATGTGAACAAAAAAAAAACTAAATGGACATGTAACAAGAAGAGGGTAAAGAAAATCCAAACATTAATAATTAAAGTAAAATTTTAATGAAGGATTAATTTATTAAAAGGGTAAATTTTTGTTTATATCTAAACTTGCTAAATCTGAAATTAGAAGAAAAGGGGAATGTCTAACATAGTAGGGAATCTAGTCTTTCGAACCTTCTAATTGTGAATTCAACTAGGCTTTAAGAAAGGCTTTAAGAACCTTCTAAATACCTTGAAGACTATCAGCAGTTTATTGGAGATAATGATCATCCAGATGGATGATGAATAGAGATTTTCCAGAAGGAAAACAGTTCAGAACCTTTACTCCTCTTGTATCACTCTATGGTGAGAGTGACTTATCCAGCATCATATCTAATTACTCAGATGAAGTATGGTTTCGAGAGTTGATGCAGTTGATGGTGATGGTGATGCTCATGATCTAGTCATGAAATAGTCTAGATGCCTATATTGATGCTACCGAGTAAATGGTATGTTTTTGTGCTCAAGTCTATTACCTGTAAATACCTCTCTAGCTAGGAGGGAGTGTTAATATTATGGTAGCTACGGGAGGTATTTACCTCCATGTGTGAACCTGATGAGAATAGAAGACTCTGGGAAGTAAGAGAAACCCTAATGAGTTGACTAATAACCCTATAAGCCTTGTCGGCTCAAGAAGATAATTTATATTAGGCTATTAGCCTCCAAGAGAAGTCGTCGGCCAGAAATAATAATAATACACTGAACAGACACTTATCTAGAAGGAGAAGTAGGCCCCAGCAAAACTGGCAGAACCACTATAAATACAAGGCGCCAGTTCTCATTTGTAGCATCTCAGAATTGCAGTTTCCCAGTTGGTGCGCACTACAGTTCCAGTTGGTGCGCACATGTGGAGGAGGGTTGCAGCTGCAGCTGCAGCAGCATCAAGTTTTCAGTATTGGCTTGAATATCTCTTGGCTAGGGTTTGGACTATTTGATCAGCTTTTTGTGATGCGCTATCCTTAGGGAATGATGCGCTACCCTTTGTTTGGGTATCTAGCCTAGGGTTTACTTCCGGAGGAATTCTCAGTCAAGGTTAAGGTGCTCGGTGGGAGGCTTCAGCCTATGGTTGGGTGACGAAGGTATCGTCAATGGTAAAACGAGCACACCATCTTCTATATTCTAAAATTTACATCACAGCTGTCAATATGGAAGCTCAGTACTTGTCTCATCTCAATGTCTTGCTTTACGTCACAACACTCAGGCTAGAAGCAAGATACTGGACTGGCTTTACGTCACAGATTTCAAAGCCATATAGATTCGCAGCTGGCAGAACATGCAGCAATGTATTCTGTTTCCGCTGTGTTGAGAGCAATACTGGATTGCTTCCTACTCTGCCACGAGATCATAACTGATCCCAAACTGAGACAGCATCCTGAAGTGTTTTTCCTGTCAGAAACACTTCTTGCCCAATCTGCATCAGTATATCCACTCAATGTGAAATCATGATCTCCATCATAGCTAAGACCATAATCTATTGTACCTTTAAGGTACCTCATCACATGTTTTGCAGCCACTAGGTGAACACATCTGGGCTCTACCAGAAACTGACTCAAGGTGTTCACGGAAAAACAAATGTCTGGTCTGGTGTTCGTCGAGTACATTAGCGATCCAATAATCTGTCTGTACAGTGTGGCATTGTTATCACACAATTTGTAGCTAGGTCAAATGGCTATAATATAGAAGACCAAACTGGCGTAACAAGAACCTATCCCACCCAATGTCACCATGATGGGGAGGTTCTTTCTCTTTAGGGAGGTTAGGCCCAGGGGAGACGTCCCCGGTAACCTGGAGTTTTGAAGAGGCAAAAGTTAAAGTGACAAAGGTAAAGTTCCCCCTTCACAGGTCACCACCAAAACAGATAGTCTCGGCTAAACAGCCAATAATGAAGTGAAGCCCCAAAGAAGAACACATGCCCGGAACAAAGAAACAACAAACCAATATATGCAAGCTATAATTCAATGGGTTAGTACTTCATAAGACTATCTGATATTAAAATAAGCAATTATGGCAATAAATATTGACGAAGTCAATGTTTATTAATATAGCAATGCAAATAATATCACTTCCT
>ML785964.1:595619-605892 GCA_009831015.1 Picea engelmannii
TTTCAATGGCTGAAAACTATTTCTCAACAAGGGGACATGTAGCAATGACCTACTTGTGTGCTTGCTACCTAGGGTTTTAAAATCAGCAAATTTATAAGCAAATGCAAGAATACTAACCTACAACCATTCAATCAAGAAGTTTTTCAAGAAAAACACTTACATATCATGAAGAAATGCACATGCAAACCCTAGTTGTAAACCTTCCATGAGAGAAATGCCATAAATGCCAAGAGAAATCCTCCTTCAAGAGTAGTGCCTCACTTTAGAACACCAAAAATACCCAAGTAGGGTGCAAGAAATAGTATCTCACAAGAGAGTGAGTTGTGTTATGTTCAAATGAGGGAAAAACATCCTCAATATATATCAATCCATGACCTTTAATTTACAAAATAGGTCATTAAAACAGCCGACAAGGCTGACTACAAAATTTACACTGTTATTACATTAACTGCTAAGTAAAAGACATAAAATGAGCAAAAGGTGGGACGTCAAGCCCTTCTGAGGGAGACGTTGGCCCTTTTGGGGCATATCCAACATCCAGAAGTCAGACGTTAGCCCTTTTAGGGCTCCTCCAAGCTGCCACACGTGTCAGTAACCTCATCACACTACCACACGCTCAAGGTGACGTCCAGATCTCAAGGGTGACGTCTTGTCCATCAAGAGGAAAACGTTCCATCTGAAGTGGGTGATCCCCCCTAGGTCGGGCTCAGCCAAAGTGTCCTGGGTGGAACGTCCTTCTTTTCTTTACGTGCAAAGGCTCATCACAACAATGTCCTGTCTCTGCCATCCCAACAACCATTTGATGGGCTCTTCAGCCCCATGGAGGTCCAAGCTAATCATCTCCCCAAGTGTACCGGTCCGTTGGTACCTATCCGTCGGGCATGATCCTGGACATCAAAAACTTCGCCCTCCATGGGCTCATTAGTCCTCGGGATCATAGCAATGTCAATCATATTTCATCATTAATTTTATCAAATGCATGCATAAGACACCTAGCATATCATCTAATAGCTCAAAGACATTACACTGACCTACTATATAAAGCCGAAGAAAAGACAAAGTGCCCTGTTGGGCCAGCATCCACAAGAAGAGGAAAGTTTCCCAAAGGATATCATTCAAGCCATGTAACATGAGGTGGTATGGTCTAAGGACGTCCAGACACAGCGAAGACCAGGGGTAGGTATTATCTGTGGGTGCCTTTGTAGGAGGCGAGTTGTACCTGTCATAGATGCAGTTCTTTCCAAGCCCTTTATTGCCTTTGTTCTTTCTTTTTGCTTCAAGGTATGACTAGAGGACACTGCCTTGGCGTGGTGACCAGAGCTGGCAGTGTTACCCACAAATATTTTCGCAGAAATTGTAAGGTTGGCTCGTGATGAAACCCCCTTTCCCTTGGCCATGAAACCAAGGGTCATTGCCCTGGCGTGGTGACCAGATAATGGAAACGTCATACTGCTAGATACCTATGAACATAATGGGACAACTCGTTATGAGACCTCCCATCCTCTTGGTTAGGTCTTGTTTTATTATTTTTCTTCGGGTCCCTTTTGTTTCTTATCAAGAGGCCTTTTATTGCCTTCTCGGGGATCCCTGGGCGAGGCATCTCTAGGTTTCATTTCCTATGACTTTTACCTTTTACCAGCTGCTTTTACCTCATGGGCCTTTAGCCCCTTCTTCCCACAGGACAAAGTGTAACCCCTCAAATAGGTCATCCTAATGCCCGGACTAGGGGAATGGGATGGATGTATGGGAGATAAGATGTAAAATGATAATATGGTGGGAGCGGACGATGGCTTTTCAAATCCCCCTTGGTGGCTAACCAAAACCCATGGATACAAGCATGCTAGGGCACCCCGTAATCCCCGAACAATGGTGAAGTGGGTTAGTGTAAGATCCAAGCAGTTGTCAAAAATGTAAGGAACCTGATGCATATATCTGAAAGTTATAACGATCAAACATGACACATACCATGATACCTGGACCAATTACCTCATGGAGCAAGAGTCTTCTTTGATGCAAGTCCAAGCCGACGGTGATGGATTTTGTTGTTGTTGACAGGACAATTCTGGCGAAGAAGAAGAAGGATGGGCCCTCCAGGGCCATGCTCAGGTCAATCCTGCTCTCGGTACTCGATCATGTCTAGGACATGTGGGCCTCCAGACATGATCTCCTAGTTATCCCTAGAAAACGGGGATAACATCTGGCTCCAACTCGGGGACATGTGCTCACCATAGAGCGCATGAGAACCTCAACATCTCTGGTATAAACCTGCAGACCTGCTCACACTGGACAAGGTGCATCAGCAACAAAGGTGGGGTGGTATTGTCACCCCGCAAAATATAACATGTATACATGTGAAATAAAGCAATCAAGATGCATATGAGGAAACAAACATGAAATGCAGATGGTATAATACACGGAAAAATGCCTACCTATTCATACTTACCTGTACCGTCATGCATCTGGGGGGTAGTAACACTTGATATGTAAAGCGTTTACTGGTAGTTTCATAATCTATCCTTCCATTGTCTCCAGGTTGAAGGAATTTGTACCTGCACAACTCTCGATCTTATAAGGGCCTCCCCATAGGTTGTCAAATGTTTTGTGCATGTCGGGCTTCTCTTTCCTTTTATCCCACAGCAGGACAAGATCTCCTTTGGCGAAACTTCTTCATACTTTATTTTACTATCCCATGATTTCTTATTTTCTACGACAACCTTTTTTAGGATATTCATGAGGTTCTTGTTGGTTGACTCTACTAACCCATTTCCTTGTGGGTAGTAGTTTGAGGAATGGGATAGGGTAATGCCATATTTAAAACAAAATTCTACCAGAGCGTAGGAGCTGAAAGCTTTGACATTATCCGTAGTGATCCTGGAAGGGACACCAAACCTAGTTATGATCCAATCTTCTAAGAAGTTCATGACAACCTCTTCGGTGGCCTTCTTTGTAGGAATTGATTCAACCCATCTAGTGAAATAATTTGTAGCTGTCAGGATCCACCGATAGCCATTACTTGAATTATCTTTGAATTCACCAACAAAATCCAGACCCCATTGTTGAAAGGGTGCCTCCACTACTACCAGTTTCAAAGGTTGTGCTGGAAGTTTTGGTTTGCCGGTGAAGTATTGGCAAGGTTGGCAAGATCGAACGTGTTGATAAGCATCTGAGAAAAGTGTTGGCCAATAATAACCAGCCCTCAAGATCTTATGGGAAGTAGTACGTGCAGCAAAGTGTCCACCACAATGCCCAGAATGCAATTCCTCCAAGATCTTCTTTGCCTCTTCCTTGTTTACGCATCGAAGTATAACGCCATCAGGATTCTTCCACCCAAGTCCATCCTTGGTCAGGCAACACTTCATATCCTTCAATCTCAAATCCCTCCTCTTGTAATCTACCAGATGGTCAGGGAAAGACAAGTTCTTTAGATAATAAACTATATCGGAATACCACTCATCATGTTCTAGTTCACTGACTATTACATTCACCTGCTCATTCTCGCCCATCTGTATGGATTCCTGATTTCTTTCAGTCAACATTTGGGCCAGACCTTATCCCTTTATTATCTTGGTGGGTTTTATCTCTAAGTCATACTCCTGGATTGTGGAAACCCACTTTCCTCTAGTACCCATACAGTCTTGTTGTGATAAAACATCCTTCACGACCGGGTATGGGACATAAGCCTTGATTTTATTGTAACCGATATAATTTCTGAAATGTTTGAGGGATTTAACCAAGGCATAGGCCTGCTTCTCTGTGATGGAGTAGTTCAATTCTGAATCTCTTAGGACTTTGCTCATAAAGGCTACGGGATGTTCATAGTTGTCAACATCCTTCTGCATCAAGACACCTGCAATAGTATCCTGTGATGCAAATGAGAAAATTATGAAATCTCGCGAAACATCGGGACTAATCAAGACGGGGGCTTGGGAGATGGTGTTTTTGATATCTTCAAAAGATTTGTTAGTCTCATCTCCCCACCTGAAAGCAACATCCTTTTTCAGCAGAGCGCTTAATGGTTTTATCCTTTCAGCAAAGTTAGGCACAAATCTGCGGATAAAGTTGATTTTTCCAAGAAACGATTGTAGGGCTTTCTTGTTGACTAGAGGGCGGACATCCTTTATAGATTGGACTCTTTCAGGATCAATGGAGACTCCTCCTGGTGAGGCCACGTGTCCCAACAGTTTTCCTTCGTCAATCCCAAAAACAGACTTCCTAGGATTTAGTGAGATACCATACTTCCTACACCGTTAAAAAACAATCCTAAGGTGGGAGAGATGGTCTTTCCTATCCTTGGATACAACTATAAGGTCATATTGGTAAATTTCTATGATTTTTTGTATAAGGTCCCTGAAGGCAAAATCCATTGCTCTCTGAAAGGTGGCACCCGCATTCATGAGGCCAAACGACATTCTCAAGTACATAAAAGTTCCCCAAGGCGTAGTGAATGCAATTTTGAGTTGATCCTCCCTTTTGAGTAAAACTTGGTTGTATCCCGAGAACCCATCTAGCATAGACATCATCCCTGCCCCTGTGACCCGTTGAAGCAAATGTTCCATGTTTGGGAGGGGATAATTATCCTTTAACGACAACTGGTTGAGGTTGCGGAAATCGACACACAAGCGGATATCACCATTTTTCTTCCGAAAAACTACCAAGTTTGACATCCAAGAAGAATACCTGATTGGGGCTATGATACCAGCGTCAACCATCTTTTGGAGTTCCTTTTGTATCTGTCCAGCCAACTTCGGGTTGATATGCCTTAGCTTCTGTCGGAATGGATTGGCTCCTTCCACCAAGGGTATAGCATGTTGGATAACATCCCCTCTATAGGCCTTTAAGTCATCATAGTTCCAAGCAAAGGTGTCTCTGAACTCCCTAATGAGCTCCAGTATTTCCTTCCTCTCTTTCTCGGTGGTCCCCTTTCATATCTTGACCATTCTCGGATCCATCTTGGTACCAATATTGAATTCCAAGGCTTCCTCAGCTTGCTTATTTGTTCTTTTTCCCTTGAAAATGTCATGCCTGTCAAAAAGGTTCTCTAGAGGAATACAACCCTTTGGTAAGGTATTGTTTTGCAGGTTGATGATTTCCAAGTCCATAGAATTAGCTAGGAAAGCAACTTGTGTATCTGTGAATTCTTTGTTATTCTCCATGAATCTGAGAATTTGATTGTCATCTTCGAACACCTGCCAGTGCTCCAGATTGTCGGGAACAAAAGGTCTAAAAAGAACCTCCATTATGCATAGGTCGTGAAGAGGTCCTTCGCATGGTTGCAAAGTGGAAGCTGAGACAGCCAAAGCATCAGCTACATGGTTTTCTTCTCGAGGGACAGCTTCAATTGATATCCTTCTGAAGGATTTTGAAAGAGTTTGAGCTACATCTCGATATTTTTTTAACTTCTCATTCTTAGTGGCAAATCTCATTAAAACTTGTGACACAATGAGGTCTGAGTCACCTTTTACTTCCAAGATTGTAACACCTTTGTTGATTGCCAGATTAAGTCCCAGAATCAAAGCTTCATATTCAGCCACATTGTTGGTGCAACAGAATTCCATTCTATATGAATGGTAGAAGACCTCACCTGATGGAGTTGTTAAAACTACTCCAGCGCCCGATCCAAAGCTTGAGTGTGAGCCATCGAATTCCAAGGTCCAGATTCCTTTTGTTTCTTCAACTGTGTCTATATCCAACTTCCCTTCCTGAATGAACCAATCATTCAGACCACTATTGATGCATAAAAGTTGATCATCTACCTCATTGGGTTTTTCAACTGGTGATCCAACAAAGGGCTCATTGTAGATGGTGAAAAATCCTCCTTCGGGATAAGGGATGGTGGCTCTGGACTGCTCTTTGTGAATGCTTCCATTCAAGTGTTCAATGAGGTCATTGCGGAGGATAATCCCGAAATTATTAATATCATTTACGACGACCACGTTTATCAAGAAAGGAGCGCTAGGGCAGGAGTCAAAGGCCACCTCGAGATTGTTGATCATTCCTTTTGCGAAATTATCTCCAGTATTTGCTTGTGAGATTTTCAGACCCAATTGTTGCATAACTTCTTCTGTCATTATATTGGTTTTGGCTCTTGGGTGCAGGAGACAGTTGTGGAGGAGAAAATCTTTGACCCAGAGGGAGACATAAAAGGGTTTGAATTCACAAGTTTTAGAAACAAGGTGTCCCACCTGATGAATAAAAAGAGAGAAGTCTTCAGGAAGACTTGGCTCAACATTGTCGTGTGATGCATCCCCAACTTCATCCTCCAGATGGGCCCTTTTTAACGGAGGTTCTTGAGAAGAGATAACACTCTCATGAGAAAGGCTCCATTTCCTTTTGGCGGGAGCTAATTCGATCTGGAGGATGCTTGGAGGTTCAGGTTTTGCCATAGGTTCATTACCTGGATCCCGTGGTTCGCAATTCAGGTTTCTTTGTTGAATGTAATCATCAAAATCAAGATTTCTTTCAATTTGAAAGGCCATGTCTTGTGCTTCTTCTAAAGTTGTTGGTGACCGGTCCTTAACGTTGAATTGCAAGGTTCCTTCTAAGGAGGATAAGAAGTGATCGATGATGGCTTGTTCTGAACCCACCTTTGACCGGATCTTCTTAAGGAAAAGGTTGAACCTATCACTGAAATCTCTTATACTTTCACAAGGTCCTTTGCAAATGTTGAGGTATTGAGAAAAGGAGTCTTGTGAATGCTCACTATCACACCACCTTATTTTAAAGGCTTTCTGTAGCTCTTCAAGGTTTTTTATGCTTCCCTTGGGACATCCATCAATCCAAACTTTAGCATATCCTGTAAGGGAACTTGCAAAGAGTCTCATAAAGACATCAGGGTGATCTTGACTGGCCAAATGAAAGTCAACACTGTCGCAAAAATGGGTCCGATGTGAGTTTCCAGGGGTGCCCTTTCCTGAAAAGAAAGGTAGCCAAGAGTTTGCATTTGTAGGCAAATCATGTAATCCACCTTGGATGTTGCTAAAGTCAAAGCAGTTGAAACTCTCTGAGTGAGACAATTTGTGAGGATTTGGATTGGTTGGAGGCACAGGGTTTGTTAGAGTGGTGGTTGCCACAGTAGCAGGATTCGAATATAGTTTTCTGCTACGGGTCGTCATGGAGTCGCCAGATAGTTTTCCTGAAACTATCAAAGAATAGGGGACTAAAGTCTTAGTGGCGTTGCCAGGTAAGATTGTAAGAGAAAGGTCTTTGAGGCAACGCTTACCAAAGGATTTGTCGTTGAGGAAGATTGACTCAGTGTTCCCCGACAACGGCGCCAAAATGTTATCGTGCAGTTTGTATTTTAGGTCACAGGCTATATGATAGAGGACAAACTGGCATAACAGGAACCTTCCCCACCCAATGTCACCTCGATGGGGAGGTTCTTTCTGTTTAGGGAGGTTAGCCCAGGGGAGACATCCCTGGTAACCTGGGGTTTGAAGAGGCAAAGGATACAAGGTCAAGTGTTAAGATTTCCCTCCTCGCAAGTTACCACCAGTATCAGATAGTCTGGCTAATCAGCCAATAAAAGAAGTGGTCCCTGTTGAAAACACCTGCCCAGAACAAGATAATAACAACACAATATTTATATTTGTAGGCTATAACTCAAAGGGTTAATACTTCTTTAACTATCTGATTTCATTCAATAAGCAATATAATAGATACAAGATGAAGTCAACGTTTTGTTACTTAGCCTATGAAAGATCATTAATTCATCAATATCTACCAAATGATCAAGCCTACAGTATATCCAATCAATAATTTGTTCAGTAAATGCTTGACATCATCATTCAATTGCTTATTATTACACCTTTGTTGCGTCAAGATGAGATATTTACTATGACGTCAGCCTTTATTTTGTTAGTAATGTTAGTTAGGGTTTTGAATTTAGGGTTTTAAAAGATGGTTTTGCACACTACAGGCTCAACGTTGGAGATCTAACCAGTGTCTTAGGGTATATGGAGTCAAAAGCAAGGGCACAAAGTTTCGGGAGGATTAAAACTTAGAGACTGGAAGGTAGGGTTCTATGGTGTTGCAATGGCAGGGCCCTAGAATCAAAACCCTAGGGGAAAGAGGCTCACTCCGGTGTTGCTTAAGCAAGGCCTCGTGCTCTTTCCTCCTTCTCTAAATACAATTGGTAAAACGACTAGCTCAAAATATAAATTTAAGGGAGAAAGTGTTGCAAAGGCAAGGCCTTCAAACCCTAGATGGTGAAACCCTAGGTGTAGTCCAACTAGGCCTAGGGCGTCTCCTCTTTTCAACCTATAACTTCAAAGCTAGCTCAAAAAAAAAAAAAAAGTGTAGCAACGGCTAGGCTATATCTCCTTTTTTCAATGGCTGAAAACTATTTCTCAACAAGGGGACATGTAGCAATGACCTACTTGTGTGCTTGCTACCTAGGGTTTTTAAATCAGCAAATTTATAAGCAAATGCAAGAATACTAACCTACAACCATTCAATCAAGAAGTTTTACAGGAAAAACACTTACATATCATGAAGAAATGCACATGCAAACCCTAGTTGTAAACCTTCCATGAGAGAAATGCCATAAATGCCAAGAGAAATCCTCCTTCAAGAGTAGTGCCTCACTTTAGAATACCAAAAATACCCAAGTAGGGCGCAAGAAATAGTATCTCACAAGAGAGTGAGTTGTGTTATGTTCAAATGAGGGAAAAACATCCTCAATATATATCAATCCATGACCTTTAATTTACAGAATAGGTCATTAAAACAGCCGACAAGGCTGACTACAAAATTTACACTGTTTTTACATTAACCGCTAAGTAAAAGACATAAAATGAGCAAAAGGTGGGACGTCAAGCCCTTCTGAGGGATACGTTGGCCCTTTTTGGGCATATCCAGCATCCAGAAGTCAGACGTTAGCCCTTTTAGGGCTCCTCCAAGCTGCCACACGTGCCAGTAACCTCATCACACTGCCACATGCTCAAGGTGACGTCCAGATCTCCTGGGTGACGTCCTGTACATCAAGAGGAAAACGTTCCATCTGAAGTGGGTGATCCCCCCTAGGTCGGGCTCAGCCAAAGTGTCCTGGGTGGAACGTCCTTCTTTTCTTTACGTGCAAAGGCTCATCACAACATTGTCCTGTCTCTGCCATCCCAACAACCATATGATGGGCTCTTCATCCCCATGGAGGTCCAAGCTAATCATCTCCCCATGTGTACCGGTCCACTGGTACCTGTCCGTCTGGCATGGTCCTGCACATCAAAAACTTCGCCCTCCATGGGCTCATTAGTCCTCGGGATCATAGCAATGTCAATCATATTTCATCATTAATTTTATCAAATGCATGCATAAGACACATAGCATATCATCTAATAGCTCAAAGACATTACACTGACCTACTATACAAAGCCGAAGAAAAGACAAAGTGCCCTGTTGGGATAGCATCCACAAGAAGAGGAAAGTTTCCCAAAGGATATCATTCAAGCCATGTAACATGAGGTGGTATGGTCTAATGACGTCCAGACACAGCGAAGACCAGGGGTAGGTATTATCCGTGGGTGCCTTTGTAGGAGGCGAGTTGTACCTGTCATAGATGAAATTCTTTCCAAGCCCTTTATTGCCTTTGTTCTTTCTTTTTGCTTCAAGGTCTGACCAGAGGACATTGCCTTGGCGTGGTGACCAGAGCTGACAGTGCTACCCACGAGTATTTTCGTAGAAATGATAAGGGTGGCTCGTGATGAGACCCCCTTTCTCTTGGCCATGCAACCAAGGGTCATTGCCCTGGCATGGTGACCAGATAATGGCAACGTCATACTGCTAGATACCTATGAACATAATGGGCCGGCTCGTGATGAGACCTCCCATCCTCTTGGTTAGGTCTTGTTTTATTATTTTTCTTCGGGTCTCTTTTGTTTCTTATCGAGAGGCCTTTTATTGCCTTCTCAGGGATCCCTGGGAGAGGCATCTCTAGGTTTCATTTCCTATGGCTTTTACCTTTTACCAGCTGCTTTTACCTCCTGGGACTTTAGCCCCTTCTTCCCACAGGACAAAGTGTAACCCCTCAAATAGGTCATCCTAATGCCCGGGCTAGGGGAATGGGATGGATGTATGGGAGATAAGATGTAAAATGATAATATGGTGGGAGCGGACGATGGCTTTTCAAATCCCCCTTGGTGGCTAACCAAAACCCATGGATACAAGCTTGCTAGGGCACCTCGTAATCCCCCAACAATGGTCAAGTGGGTTAGTGTAAGATCCAAGCAGTTGTTAGAAATGTAAGGAACCTGATGCATATATCTGAAAGTTATAACGATCA
>ML785964.1:615243-627432 GCA_009831015.1 Picea engelmannii
AATAATAATAATAATGACATGATTAATCCACAATGGGGATTTAATCCAGTAATAATAATGACATGATTAATCCACAATGGGGATTTAATCCAATAACAAAATAATAATAAGAATGCTCTTCGCAGTTACATTATTTCAACAATATCTTATCTATTGGAGCATCTGATGATTATTCCAGATCTGCATCCACCTTGTATCAGGTTCTTGCTTTCATATTAATAAAGGTCAGATCCATGCTTTTGGGTTCCATATCTTGTGTACTGGTTAGATCTTGTACTGTCATTGAATATATCTTCAGATCTATGCTTAATAAATGAATATAACCCTAGGGTCGAAACTTGAGAGGCCAACCTGCAAACAAACACAAACAAACAAGTAAATCAGTGGTTAGTTAGTGTTCCAAGCGAAAACATTGGCTTGGGAACATTACAACCCAGCACTTCCTTTTGGTTGAAGGGATAAGCACTTGGGGTAGTCACATAGCATAGGATTGCTACAATTCACATTTAATCCCCCTAAGTTTAAGAGAGACCTAAAAATCTACTAAAATCAACCTACACACTTTTCACAACATTTGCATCCCAAGTTTTGCTATTTTACTTCAAGTAATTTATTTTTCAAGCAACTTTACTTTTCAGGCAATTTACTTTTCGGCAAATTCCTTTCATGTGAATATTGGTTTTCAAAGCAATCTTTATTTCAGATATTCTTTATTCATTTGGGCATAATTGTTCTAAGTGTAAAGTTATTTCACATATTCTTTGTATAAATATTTCATAGTCTTATTTCATACTTGTAGAGTAGTCTTCATAGTGTATATCTCAATAATCCAATTTTGATAATCTTTAGGCATTGGTCTATTTGTTGTATTGTAAAAAGGTTTGTCTGTCATTAAAGGAATTGCATTTTGCATTGTTTGCTTGTCATTGGGTTGGGTCTCTCTAATTGATAACTTAATTAACTCCTAGATCATTAATCAAAACTTCACATAGTTTAATAGGGTCTAGCCCCCTTGGCTTCCCTAGGAGTGAGCCTAGACGAAAGAAGTCTAGATCGAGGTGACAGTGGGTCTAGACTTAGGTTTGTGCCTCTAAGGACACACCAAGTGGGTTGGAGACTTCTCCACGCTTGTAGGTGTGTATAAGGACGACAACATGCCCCATGTCACTCATCTAAGCCATGTCCTTATGGTCAAAGTCTTCTCCTCCTCAAAACGTCCATGTGTCAATGAGCCATGTCTTCGCCACCAAACCCTAGCCCCTCTAAGTGACGTCAAGCCTCCAAAGATGACGTTTTGCCTCTCCTAGGCAAAACATTTGGCATGTCAGGGCTAGGTCATGTCCTCTAGGTTGTCTTCTAGGCCTCCAAAGGTACATCTCTGTCATCCGGCATGTGGGCCCTTGACATCCAACCTGCGGGTTTAAAGCCCCAAGGAAGCCCAAGCTAGGCTTGTTCTTCCAAAATCGTCCACCAACTAGGTCCTGCAAAGAAAAATAAGCACGCCCACCAAGGATCTCAAGTCATAATATCATGGTGAGTAAATCAAATCAATAAATGAGCCACCTAAGCATGTGTATCAAAGATTACCCGGTCAAACAAGTGCTCAAAGACATTATGCAACTTGCCAAGCTTGGGTATGGGAGGGTTGACAAGGTGTCCTATTGGGTAGACCTTTCCCTAGGTCAAGGAGTATTTCCCAAGTGATCCCTCTCTAAGCCATGTGAAGTAGGTGAAGTGGTTATGGATCAAGACTCACTGGGCATGGGGTTCATGACATACAAGGGGTTGTAGTGTCTCATCCATGGGTGCCTTTGTAGAGGGTGTGTGGCACCTTTGTTTGCAATGCACTTTTTCCAAGCCCATCCTCTTCCCATTCTTTGTTTCTTTCATGTTTTAAAGAACGAGTTGAAGGCCATTGTCCTGGCGTGGTGTCCAAATAATGACAGTGTCACTCACAAATACCTTGGGAAAATGAGAAGGTTGGCTCGTGATGAGACCCCTTTCTCTCAGTTGTGTAACTGAGAGAAACTACCCTGGTTTGGTGGCCAAATGATGGTAATGTCATACCGCTAGATACCCATGATCATGATAGGTCGGCTCATAATGAGACCTCCTATCCTCGAACTAACCCCCTAAGCATTCACTATCATTTATTCTTGTGGGTCCCCCTTTTCTTAGAGAGAAGCGTTTCATTGCTTTCTTGGGGGATCCCTGGGCGAAGCATCTAGAAGGTATATATATAGGATTTTATCTTCAAAGCCAACAACAATCCCTCTGGGCCTTCATCCCCTTCTTCCCATAGAATGAGGGACAACCCCTTCTTGGGTCAATACACCCTAAAATCCCAAGAGATAAGAAAATGGGGGGGGTTTAGGTGATGGAAAGTGGTAAGTATGGTTGGGAATGGTACAATGGTTCTTCAAGGGAGTTCCTAGTAGCAAACTCATTCCCAAGGAAGACCACTTACTAGGGCACAATGTCAACCACCAAGGTGAAACCGGGCAAAAGGCATAATGTCCAAGCATATGTTATGAAATCTAAAGCAGTCTAAGATACAACATACTCAAAATGTCTCAAATATTGAAATGACACCACCATAATACCTGACTTGTACCTCATGGAGTAAGGCCCTGTTATCGCACAATTTGTACTTGCCCCAAAAGCCCAAGGCAAGTGGGTACAGAATTGGCGTAACTGGGAATAACCTATCACTGTCACCTTAATAGGAGATCCCTTTCTATTTAGGAGTATGTTTAAGCTACCACGGGGGAGACGTCCCTGGTGACCTGGGGGTTTGAGAAGGCTAAGGCAAATAGTCACAAGGAAACCCTTCCCCTCTCACAAATCACTTTAATCAGAGGATTCTTTTATGTCTTAAGGATGAAGCAAATGAATAGTATTTTGTACCTGCCCAGAACAAGACAACAAGGCAAATGGGGCACTTTCCAGGTACCAGATGATTGTTAGTACTTCATAAGACAATAAACCTTCATAAAATAAGCTAGCTGATTATAAATTTGCAGCAATGCATCAGTTTATAACAGCAATTAATATCTTATAACAGCCACAAGATTCAAGCCTTGAAATTGCTTGAAAAAGACAATAAAAAGTGACTTTAACTAGGCAAATTGATAGTAAATTGTCACAAGCAAAATGGGCAATGATAGGCTAGTTTTTAATGTCACTTTTGCAGAGATTTTGCTGCAGTTAGATGGCTGTAGCTTTCTTTTGTGACAGCAGCAAGTCTAAATGGTCAAAAGGGCAAGAAAATCATAGTACATACACAAACTAGCATTTACCTAGTAAATCCTCTAGCAATTATCTCAATTGAATTTTGATTGATTTTAGTGCAAGTTATGTGGGTAAAAGTGCTATATCAATGTGAGTTTATATGGCTGTAGGAATGTTTTGCTACAGCAGCAAGTTAGCTTAAGAGTTAGTCTAATCTAAGGTTAGAAAAAGTTAGCAAAGAGTTCAAGGATAAGAGTATAAGTGTTTGTTTGCTCAATCACCACTTGTAAGAGGTAGTCTAGTGCAAATGATAATAATATGTTAAGGGATGGAGAGGACAAGAGAGGTGTTGGTATCCCAAGGCCTCAAAAATCCTTTTCCAAGAGAAAATTGCTATTAGTAACAAGGGTTAGGCCCTAGCGATTTTCTCTTTCCTTGAACAAAATGTAACAAATTATGCAATAGGGCAATGGAAGTAGGGTTACTAGAGTGCTATAATGGTAGGGCTCTAGTATCCACTTCAAATTAGATGCCTTTCAAAAGATTTTAACACTTGGAAGATTATAGGGAAAAAGATGATAACACATGTCATTCCCCTAGGGTTTCAAGCTAGCAATTTCATAATCTTAGACATGAAACAAGTAAAAATAACCATAGCATTCATTCACAATAAAGAAATGTAGAATTTCCATTTACTTCACCAAGAATAATTTAGCAAATCACCCTAGTTGAAGATCCTCCACAAGAAAATAGCCAAAATGCACCAAAAATTGCCTCCTTCAAGAAGTGCGCACCACTAGTTTTAGCCAAATACCCTTAAAGAGGGCCGAATTTCAGACCTCACACTTGTGTGACTAAAAGATGATAAAAAATATAAGAGATTTGTCTCTTATTTATACAATGATATGACCTTTAATTACAATTTAGGTCAGAAAAGGCCAACATGGCCAAATTACATCAAAAATCCAGTTTTACATAAATTTAAAGAATTAAACCCTTAAATGTGTAGTAGAGGTGACGTCATTCCCTCCTAGGGTGACGTTGGGCCTCATTGGTGGGACGTCAGGCTCCATGAGCAAAACCTTAGGCCTTCTAAGGTGTCTGGATGATGCCACACGTGCCACTTGGCACACAATTGCCTCCATCATGTCCATCTGACACCAGGTGACGTCTAGGGTCACAAGGGTGACATCATAGGCCTCCCAAGGCCAACATTCAGGGGGGAGAGCAAGATCCCCCTAGGTCCAGGCCTGCCAAAGTGTCTCTGGTGGAACGTCCTTTTTTGCTGGTGCAAGCCTCTGGTGTCTCTCTACCCCTCGTTGGGGTCACAGCATCCATCTGGTGGGCTTTTAGCCCCATGGAGGTCCAAACTAATCATCTCCCCATATGTACCTGTCCATCGGGCATGGTCCTGCAGCAGCAACAAGTACGCCCTCCATGGGCTCATAAGTCACAGGGATCATAGCAATGGCAATCATGTCTAATAATCAAATTACCCAAACATGTGCATCAAACCCCCCTTTACCCAGACAAATGCTCCAAGACGTTATGCAGTTTAACAAGCCAGGTTTGGAGAGGGTCTCAGGATGTCCTACTGGGCTAATCCTCCTCAAGTTTGGGGTGTTTCCCAGGTGAAGACCAATCTAGGTCATGTAGATGTATGAGATGGTGTAGGGAATGTTTGGGCAAGGGGTGCAGTGATAACAGGGAAATGTAGGTCTTACCTGTGGGTGTCTCTATAGAGGGCGAGTTGCACCTTGTCATGGATGCCAATGTTTTCTATCCCATTCCATGTCTTTTATTCTTTGTCTTATTGCTTCTTCTTTTCAAGAGAATAGCTGGAGGACACTGTCCTGGCATGGTGACCAACGATGACAGCGTTACCCACAAGCACTTTACAGAAATGAGAAGGCTGGCTCATGATGAGACCCCCTTTCTCTTGGCTATGCCACCAAGAGCCACTACCCTGGTTTGGTGACCATATGGATGGCAATGTCATACCGCTACATGCCCATGGACCTAATAGGTCGACTCATGATGAGACCTCCTGATGAACCCCCATTTTGGCATCTTTTTGTTCCCTATTTCCTCTAGATACACATACATTTTGCCCTCCTTTTATGTTTTCCACATACTTATCTTTATAAAGTTCCACCTTTATCACAGGTACTATTATTGCCATATAATCTTCTTGATTTTTGTTCATAAACTAGAATTAGAGTGAACTTTAGAAAATATTTGACTTATTAAATATGTGTGGATTTCAATAATATTAACTATGGCTACAAAATGCAAGGCCCCAGGTTCTAGCTACATAATGCAAGGCCCCAGGTTCATATGAAGATGCGTATCGATGCAAGGCAATTTTGAGATATATGAAGAGGATATTTTAAGAAGATATATTTCCAACACACAGCCATATTCTATTCTTGCATACACACATCAGCACCTACACAGTACGACATGTCTTGAATGAACAGCTTACATGTGGACAAGTGGCAGGGCTGATGGTTATCAGCGTGGAGGTTGCATAACTGTGAGCAGTAATAAGATGCTCAGTATCTTCACTTCAGCGCACATGATAAATCCAAAACAGGAATATACATAATAGTCCACCCAGCGCATCTAGGACGTGAACAACCGGTGGATACGTGGAGACATTAAGCATCAATTTGTTTCAACAGTATTTCCTAGAATCTAGGCGATTGGCGCTCTGCACAGAGCTATCTTTAGCCAAGTGTTTTGTATATATTTGTATGCTCGGTTGAGCAAAGAAGTTAGAGTGTATTAGCATGTGAGACATATCAATATTAAGCTGAGCGTATCTTGCTTTTAGTTTTCAGATTTCTGATATACATATATATATTTTCTGTTGTACATGATCAATCGTTGTTGGTAATTAGTAAAGAGTGAATACGGGAGTACCGTGAGCAAGGGCCCACTCATAGGTACAATCCGTATTATTTCCTTGTTGTTTATATTTTTGTTGTTGATTAAACTCATGCATGATAGTTATACGCTGATCAAATTACTAGTTTCTGAAATTTACTTTATAGTTTGTTGAGTAATGGTTATGTGTTGTATAATGGCCCTGGATATTTGCTGAATAATGACAGTTAAAGAGTATTAAGGTGAATAGATTTCAGCCAGCATCTAAAATCAGACCTATTGTTATCCTAACACCTTATGGTTAAACTCTAGGTATGTGTAGATGAATCTGAGTATGTATAACAGAGCCTAGGTGAAAGAATCTACCATCATAATAAACTTTGGCATCATCCACAGAGCTGAGGACAGGGATCATTAAGTACTTTACCCTTGTTATTATAGCATCGTAATTTTTGAGTTTTATAGACCTTAGCATTTCTTTTTATACCTGTGTACAATTGCTACAAAATCACAGTTCTCGTGAATCCCAGTCAAGTGAACATTCAAAGATTGAGTTTATGATATTTTCAGAGAGCTTAGTTTTCAGAGATATCCCCAGAAGACTGAAAGGATCAAAGTTTTGTGACTTGTTGCTTTCGTAATCATAGCTACAGTAAGCTAGTTCTCCTTTCTGTGCAGATTGCACAAGAGTGCCTCGTAAGCACAATAAGCCCTAGGTTGACAAATGAGTGATAGAGTGTAGAGTGACACCAAACAATTCGGAATCATATTTTTACCTCGTCACCTCCTATGGACGATGACCTTTCATAGACCCACCCAATGGAAACTCGTCCCTAAGGGAACCAACTTACTAGGGCACTCTGTCATCCCCCCCAGGTATGGACAAGTTAAAGAGAATAATTTCCAAGCAAATGTTATGAAACAAATGAGTTCAGTGCACATATTCAAATGCTTCGAAAATCAGAGTGACACATACCATGATACCCGGACTCATTACCTCATGGAGCAAGACCCACTGCTACTTCAGAATCAGGCCAATGGGATGGATGTTGTTGCTGCTGATATATAGGAGGTGTTGAAGAAAAGATGGGCCCTCCAGGGAAAATCTCAAGTCATATGGCTCTTGGTACTCCATGTCTAGGACCTGTGGGCCTCGATACATAATCTCCTTACCTATCCCTAGGATATGGGATAACAAGCCCAATGCCTCTCAGAAGCTAGCTGGCATGGTGGATGCTATCTGAAAATCCTGACTTCTGTGGTGGTGAGAAGGGTCTCCATCTGTGGCACATAGTTATCACATGAAAGATGGAGACCATATAATACACATATGGAGAATGATACACATAGGGTCTATATTAACATGAAAGGACATGTGGCACATAGTTAGAGGAGTAATGCCTTGCATGAGAACACTTGGATACAACGGTGGAATAGGATCATTGGACTAACATCTTGTTAGAGAGTGCACCATCCTACAGGAGAGGTATTAAACCCTAGGAGAATCATGCCTCGAGGGTGTTTCATCATGGGGGTTGGATAAACCCTAGTACGACACTTGTACATCCTTGTGTTAAATTTAGAGCTGCGATTAAGTTCTTTTCAATTTACTAGACAATAATAGCATAAGCAGGATCACTGAGAAAAACACAATCACAAGGTACACAACATTTTATCTTGGTAGACCCTCATGGGGGAGAAAACACAGCAAAAACTTCCTTAATATAGATTGCCAATACAATGCCAAGATAAAAGACCAAACACTAGAGAATATCCAAGACTGAGCAATGCGCCTCTCTCTTCTTCTTCTGGCAACTGCAACTATCTCCAATACTTGCACACTAGATGAATGACTTGAGTAGTGTGAGAATGAGGCATTATCCTCTCTTATTTATACTAGCTGAGGAGTGTTAGGGTTGTGTCTCTTCATTAGGCAGGGCCAACTTCTTCAACTAGTGGTTAAAACCACTTTAATTAGCCCTAGGGGCCGACTTCTCAATTAGCATCATATAAACATGGTTTGACCAATCCACAATAGGGGATTTGCTCATACATAAGTCCCGACATGATCAATCCACAAAAGGGGATTGATCTATTTAATAATAACTCAATTATAATTATAATATATTTCGCAGTTACAATATTTCAACACTCCCCCTCAACAAGAAGGGTATTCTACAACATCATCAGGAGAGAGAGAGGGCAGCAACATCATCAGCATCTGGAACATTGACTGGCATATCTATAAATCATCGGAAGTTTTTCTCATCATCAATATCATCATCATTCACAGCATGGAGCTGGAATAGCATCATCATCATCGTTCACAGCATGGAGATGGAATCTGAAACATCAACTTCAGTTGGTATAAAACTATAGCAACAACATCAACAACACTAGGCTGATACAGCATCATCAACAGCACGAGGCCGATACAGCAACAACATCATCAACAGCACGAGGTTGGAGCAACAACATCATCAACAGCACGAGGCTGAGATAACAACATCATCATCATAGGTCAACAGAATGAGGTAGGTGTAACAACAACATTTTGCCGTACTCTGACAGACCCTAGGGATCTTCCCAAGAATCATAAGATTCCCTAGGATATAAAATCCTAACAGAGCTACCACGTGGTACTCTGATAGACCGTCCTTACCGGACCTTTAGGATCTGCCCAGGAATCAAAAGATTCCCTAGGATATAAAATCCTAACAGAGCTACCACTACTGACCACAGTTGGCATATAAATGCACAGGTACTCTGACAGACCGTTCTTATCGGACCTTCGGGATCTGTCCAGGGATGATCAGTCCCCTAGGATATAAAATCCTAATTGAGCTACTCATTGTTGGTCAGGATACCATAGTATCATCAGCATCACTCCCCCTTTCGAGGGAGGTCCTTTCGGACAACACCAAGCTTGTCTCGAAAGTATTCAAACTTTACACAAGACAGAGGCTTGGTCAACACATCTGCAACCTGCTCATCTGTGCCAACATATTGGAGCTTTACAGCTCCCCTCTGCACCATATCACAAATGTAGTGATACTGGATTTCTATGTTCTTCGACTTGTCATGGAAAACAGGATTCTCCTTCATCTTTATGCAACTTTGGTTATCACATAGAATCACGGTGGCTTTCATCTGCAAATCGAATAGACCTGTCAACAAATTCTGAAGCCATATGGATTCACAACTGGTAGAACATGTTGCAATGTATTCTGCTTCTGTCATGCTAAGAGCAATATTGGATTGTTTCCTGCTCTGCCATGAAGTCATGGTTGACCCCAGACTGAAACAACATCCTAAAGTGCTCTTTCTATCAGAAACACTTCCAGCCCAATCTGAATCAGTATAACCAACCAGTCTGAAGTCATGATCTCCATTATAACAGAGACCAAAGTCCAACGTACCCTTAAGGTATCTCATCACATGTTTTGCAGCAACAAGGCGAACACATTTGGGCTCTACCAGGTACTGACTCAAGGTGTTCACAGCAAAACATATATCTAGCCTGGTATTCGTCAGATACATCAACGATCCAATGATCTGTCTGTACAGTGTAGCATCAACCATTTCTGACGAAGTATCAACCAAGAGCTTCAACTTTGTTTCCATGGGTGTGTTCATGGCTTTACATTCCAACATATCAAACCTCTTCAGTATTTCAACTGCATACTTCCCTTGGTTAAGGAAGATCTTCTCTGGGCTCTGCCAAACTTCAAGACCTAAGAAATAGTGCATCATGCCTAGGTCTTTCATCTCAAATTCTGCAACGAGATTCCTCTTACAATCAGTGATGAGCCTTTCTTCTTCAGTTAAGAATAAGTCATCCACATATAGCAGCAATATATCTGGCTCATCATTCATAACCTTGAAGTAAAGGTTAGAATCAACTTTACTTTTGGTAAATCGCAAGCTCGTCAGGAAACTATCAATTCTGCCATACCAAGCTCTAGGAGCTTGCTTCAACCCGTACAGATCCTTCTTCAACCTGCAGACATGGGTCTTTCTATTTTCAACTTCAAACCCTTGAGGTTGTTCTATATACACTTCTTCTTCAATAACACCATTTAAGAAGGTTGTTTTCACATCCATCTGGTGTAACTTCCACTTCATCTTGGCTGCAAGAGTTGTGATGGTTCTGCTACAAGTGTATCTTGCTACAGGAGCAAACGTCTCTTCATAATCAATGCCTTCCTTTTGAGAAAAGCCACGAGCTACAAACCTTGCTTTATGTTTTTCAATACTTCCATCTACAGCATGTTTTATCTTGTATAACCATTTGGAAGATACCACATCTTTGTTATGTGGTCTGGGAACTATTTCCCATACATCATTCTTTATAATGGATTGGTATTCTTCTGTCATGGCATCCGCCCATTCTTTCTTTTGAATGACTTCTTCAAAGCAAGTCGGCTCCTTTTCTATGAGATCACACATCAAAGCCATGGAACTGGAGAATGGCTTAGGTTTCTTGATTTGTCTCATCGTTCCTTCTGGGGCACCATACTTCTCTCCATCTTGAATGAGTTCCCTTGCCTAGGATGGCTTTCTCTTGTGAGTGATCATCATTTGGGGAGGTTCTTGAGATTCTTTCATATCATGATCTTCTGGAATCTCATCATCAGGGGTATTTGCAACTTCCCTCACTGATTCTGCAACTCTGGGAGCTACAGGCTCTTCTTCATATACTTATTCAAGCTGGGATCTCCTTGATTTCTTGAGTGTTGCATCTTCATCAAAGGTTACATCTCTGTTGATCTCAATATGATGGTAACCTGGTATGTAAATTCTGAAGGCCTTAGAGACCTCACAGTATCCAACAAATATTCCCTTCTTTCCTGAAGGGTCCAGCTTGGTTTTCTTTTCTTTCAGAATGTGTACAAACATTGGATAGCCAAATATTTTGAGATGGCTTACTTCTGGCTTCTTTCTGGAGAACATTTCTTCAAGGGTTTTGAATCCAAGTGCACTATGGGATAATATGTTTTGGACATACATTGTTGTTCTTGTTGCTTCACCCCATAAGTGCATTGGAAGATCTTGATCGTGGATCATGGTCTTCACTGCTTCCATTATTGTTCTATTCTTTCTTTCTGCTACACCATTTTGCTAGGGATGATACGGAGTGGTGAGCTCCCTCTTGATCCTGGCATCTCTGCAAAAGCTTACAAATTCTTTTGAGGTGTATTCTCCTCCATTATCTGACTTGAGTATCTTGATTTTTCTTTCTGAGAGGTTTTCTATCTAGGCTTTGAATTCCTTGAATTTTCCAAACACTTCATATTTTGATTTCAAGAAGTAAACCCAAGTCTTGCAAGAATAATCATCAATAAATGACACATAGTATACATACCCACTAAGAGAGGTTGATGGCATTGGGCCACATACATCTGAGTGGATGAGCTCCAAGATTCCTTCTGCTTTACTGTCGCTCTTCGAGAAAGGATTCTTTATGTTCTTTCCTTGTGCACATCCCTTGCACACACCTTCATGATCAATCCTGAATTATGGTAGACCTGTAACTACCTTGCTTACTGTTATCCCCAATATCTAGGGATAACTAGGAGATCATGTCTCGAGGCCCACATGGTCCTAGACATGGAGTACCGAGAGCGGGATTGACTTGAGCATGGCCCTGGAGGGCCCATCTTTCTTCTTCACCAGACTTGTCCTGTCGACAGTAGCAGTTTCCATCACCACCGACCTGGGCTTGCATCTGAGAGGACTCTTGCTCCATGAGGTAATTGGTCCGAGGTATCATGGTATGTGTCATATTTGATTGTTACAACCTTCTTATATATGCATTAGGTTCCTTTCATTTCTGATGACTGCTTGGATCTTACACTAATCCACTTGACCATTGTTGGGGTGATTGATTGGGTAGCTTAGCAAGCTGATATTCATAGGTCTTGGTTAGCCTTGCAGAGCCATCGTCCGCTCCCACCATCTTATCATATTTACATCTTATACCCCGCTCATCCATCCCATTCCCCTAGTCTGGCCATTAGGATGACCTTTGAGGGTTACATCTTGTCTTGTGGGAAGAAGGGGCTAAAG
>ML785964.1:641553-663804 GCA_009831015.1 Picea engelmannii
ACGAGTATTTGCAAAGCATGGGCTTCACCAAAAGTGAAGTAGAACCCAACCTATATCTCATACAAGTTGGTGAGGATCCTCTTATATTGGTGTTGTATGTTGAT
Source organism: Picea engelmannii (assembly GCA_009831015.1). Lineage (NCBI taxonomy): Eukaryota > Viridiplantae > Streptophyta > Pinopsida > Pinales > Pinaceae > Picea > Picea engelmannii. The sequence continues at coordinate 641,658 of ML785964.1, forward strand.
GATTTGTTCCTCACAGGAGCAGAGAAGCTCATTGCTAGTTGCAAGAAGGATTTGGCTTTGGAGTTCGAGATGAAGGACATTGGTTTGATGGATTACGTCTTGGGATTGGAGGTGTGGCAGCAGTCGGGCAAGATCTTCCTCACACGAGGGAAGTATGCAATTGAGATACTAAGGAGGTTCGAGATGTTGGACTGTAAATCCATGACTACACCTACGATCACCAATCTGAAGAAGCTAGGGGCTTCGAATTCAGACTTGGTGGGTCCCATGATGTACAGGAAGTTGATTGGTTTGTTGATATATCTGGTCAATACCAGGCCAAATATTTGCTTTATTGTCAACACCTTGAGCTAGTTCATGGTTGAGTTGAGGCATGTGCATTGGGTAGCAACGCAACGAAGCATGTGCTTAGGTACCTTCAGGGTACAGTTGGATTTGGTCTAAGATGTGTCAGGGGTGATGGAGTGAGGTTGCATGGATATTTAGACTCAGATTGGGCAGGTAGTGCAGTTGACTAGAAGAGCTCTTCTGGTGGTTGCTTCAGCCTGGGATCAACAATGGTTTCTTGGTTAAACAGGAACAGACTTTTGTGGCAGTCAGTTCAGCAAAGGCAGAGTATATGGCAGCTAGTTTGGCAAGTTGTGAGGCTATTTGGCTTCACAAGCTTCTTGCAGGGTTATCTGGTCAGGTGTTGGAGACTACGATGATTTACTGCGACAATCAGAGTTGTGTCAAACTCTCAGAGAACCCCCTTTGTATGGAGTTAGGGCTTGGAATTGTTGTTGTTGGGGTTTCACACCTACTTGGAGGAAAAAACAATTCTAATTTAATGTTGAGTTTAGAAGGGATTCTTAAACTCACTCATTAGACTCCTATAAAAGGAGAGGCAATGTGAGAAGGCACCACACATCATATTTTGTCGTAATGGTGTTGGCATGAGTGAGTGAGCACTCTTGCCAAGGAGATTGGGGTTGCAAATTACAACAAAGGAAATTTGGCAAAACTGGCCTAGGGTTTCTATCTTTCTGTTTTCTGATTTTCTGCCAAGAGAGAGAGGCCACACGTGTAAGGAGAGAGAGGTCGCACATGTGAGGAGAATAGTTGCATGTGTGAGGAGAACAGCCGCACGTGTGAGGGAGAGAGTCACACGTGTGATAGGAAGAGGAGAATAGGCCATAAGTGTGAGTTGTACAGTCTATACCACACATGCGGATCGTACAGCAAAAATAGTTACACGTGCAGACCGTACGACGCATTTATTGCAGGTCGTGCAAAGAGACATCAGTAGGGCACAACAACAGATTTCTAAATTGGAAGTTTTCCAGAATTTTGTTGAAGTTGTAATTTGCTAAGAAGGTTGTTTTTGTCCTCGGAATTTCTCAATCTGAAAATTTTACTGAACAAAAAATTGTCTCTTGTGCATGGATGATTTTTCTCTAATCTTTGTGCTTCCGCTATAAATTTCTGTCATAATTTCAGTATAAAATTATTCAATGATAATAGCCCTAGTTTACTGTTTGAGGTCACTTGGAAGTAATTTTCAGATCTGAATAATAGCCCCAACTTTGTCCACCGAAATCACCTCAAGACAGCACAAGTCCTCCCATGTAGAACGACTTGGCTCCTTGAGGGAGATCGCCCCTCTTCGTCTAAGTTTGCCTCAAAATCGCAGAGTTGATCTTACTCTCCTTGTCTTCCAAATCTACCTTCCTTGGTTGTGCTCCCTTGTTCTCTTATAGGGACTCCAAAGGTCACCATCACGAACTGTCACATCTTTTGGGGGTGTTATGCCCCTTCAAGAACCCATGTGTCCAAATGAATCGTTGCACCCCCTTCGCAAACCCCGACGCCCAAACAAATCGTCGCACCCCTTCGCAGACCCAGTTTCCCAAACGAATCCTTATGCCTGTCAAACGTCATGGCACTTGAGACCGACGCGCACAACCTTGGTGCGCTCCTCATGCCGACGCACCCCAATCTCTTGGTCACTTCATACTTGGGCAAGCCCCTTGACACGTTCGCATGCCCAAGGTGTCCACTTGCCCAACTCGTGCAATACTTGGGTGCCAAAGCAACCCCATGTTCCATCTCCTTGAGGACTTGGGCGAGAGTCTTTGTGCCCATCTAAACAAAGACCTTACAGGAGCCAAATCTGATCCTGGCCTTGGGCCACACTCCTTTCATATTTTCTCAGATCCAGCATTTGGTCACCCCCATTTTTCAGATTTATCTGATTTTCTGGATCTCTGACCACAACAGACACTTGGCCATTTATATTTCAGAAAATTCAGGAAAAAAAAATAATCCATCCAAACCAGAAATCAGGAAGAAGAAAAAGGTCCACACAGGTTGAATAACCAAACAACTCAGAATTCAAATTATAAAGATTGAGAGGCCTAAGAACAGCAGATACGCCACCATCTGCAAACCCTGCCCTCTATTCAGTGATTACAATCACCATTCAAAAATAACGGAAATTGCAGCAAAACCATTACAGAAAATCGTGGGCTAAAAAAACCGCAACTATAAGGGAAAATAAATACGATGAGTAAGGGGTTATCAGTGGTATTCTTAATCTAATGCCGCCTGTTCACCACACCTCATTTCATTTGGTATAGTGGCTACCGTAAAAATCATTTGGAGACAATCTAAGGCACCATTACCGCTGAACAGGTAATCAGAAAGAACGAAATTCGTGGGACAACGCCACTGTCAAGCTGCCATCGCCGTAGATTGAGGTTGTGCCAAAAGCTCTGTCCAGAAGTCAGGAAACCAATAAAAGACGGACCCGGCATAACAGGCTTCTGATCCAGAGGAATTATAAAAATTATATGCATATTAAAGATGATTGTCACTCGCCTAGGTCGTAAAGTCATGGGGAGGACACGCCCTTCCATATCGCCTCTAATAAAAAATAATCATGGTTGAACATAACACATTTTATAATTTTATAATATAAATTCAAAAGGGGTGATTTAATAACGTTGCATTTCTAATCAAAAGGAAACTCAAAAATTTGGATTATTATATTATTATATGATTCCATGAAGCCTGTCAAGTGGGGTTAATTCAACTCCATTTGAGAAGTTTAATAAGTGAAAAGAGTATATTTAATTTTTTTATTAAAATTAAGAGAAAATGGGATTACTTAAACTCCTTTTAACAAGGGTTGTATGGCAGCTTAGTTCCTGCTAAGTAGACTAGTCCCTGCTAAGTAGATTTGGAAATGGAGATGATAGTTGACACCCTATAATTATTGATAATGATGATCACTGTGAAACATGAACATTATGTTAACTAGGGGCTAGTTTCCTAGTCTTAAAAGAAATCAATTTGTAGAGATTTTAAAATGAAAAAAATTAACACTCATAATTATACCCTCAGAAAAATTGAAATTCAAAGAAGTCGACCTAGACTCACAAGGAATGGAGGAAGACATACTAGTCTATAGTTTTGGGATTAACCTAAATTTCCTTCCAATTAAATTAAGCTAGCCAAATGCAAATTGCATTTTAAAAATATTTGATTTTTCTTTTTGAAAATAAGTCATTCAAATTTTATATAATATTTATTATATTACATAATAAATATAATCTAAATAATATATTAGATAATAAATATAATATAAATATAATAATGCATAATAATAAATAAATAGTACAACTTTTTATATTTAGATGTGATAATTGGTGAAATTCATTGATTATGTAATTAATTCTACATATTGAAAGACGTGAAGGAAGCAATAACACTTAAATTCTGTCAACCAATTAGAAATGAGAAACACAAATATTTTTATTATATCCAAAAATATATATTTGTTTTCCTATGTTAAACATTACATTGCATACACAAATTTATGGTAAAAAACTCATTGATATAGTCTCATGGCAGAGACAAATAAGTGTATAGGTCATTTATAAAGTTATAAAGTGAAAGGAGTATTTAAAGTTTCTAACTTAAAGTAAAGTTATAGGGTATTTAATTTTTTAATTATAGGAGGATTGAGTTGCATATAGAGGATCGTTTAGGAGGCAAAACACTCTCTTAGAAGCCTATCACAACTTTAATCTTTAACGCAAGAAGCTTCAGCACCTACAGCAATGCTCATTCGGGGCGAGGGAATTTATTAGAAAAAATCACATATATAAAATATGTGTTTTCTCTAATAAATCCCTCCACCCCCACCTTCACCTTCACTCTCATCAAAGTTAAGAAAAATGAGTATTTATTAATGGAAAAATATTTCCTAATAAATCCCCACTCCCAACCCAACCTAACCCCACCTTCACCTTCACCTTCATATCAAAGTTAAAGAAAATAAGTATTTATTGATGAAAAAGTATTATTACTTTAACATATATGTTATGTTATATAACATAACATATATTATATGTTATATAACATAACATATGTGTTATGTTATAATATATAACATAACATATGTGTTAAAATTTCTCCATCCCCACTTTCACCTTCACTTTCATCACTTTCATCAAAGTTAAGAAAAATGGATGAAAGTTAAGAAAAATGAGTATTTATTGATGGAAAAATATTTTTTAATAAATCCTCACTCCCAACCTAATCCTACTTTCACTTTCATATCAAAGTTAAACTTCATATCAAAGGAAAATAAATATTTATTGATGAAAAAGTATTATTACTTTAAAGTATCATTCAAATTTATCAAAGTTAAGGAAAATGAGTATTTATTGATGAAAAAGTATTAAAGTTAAGGAAAATGAATATTTATTGATGGAAAAGTATTACTTTAAAGCTCATTCAAATTTATCAAAGTTAAGGAAAATGAGTATTTATTGATGGAAAAGTATTACTTGAAAGGTATCATTCAAATTTTAGGTTTTTAATTTTTTAATGAAAGTTACGGGGAAATGAGTATTTATTGTTGGAAAAGTATTACTTGAAAGGTGTCATTCAAATTTAGGAAAATAAAAGTATTACTTAAAAGGTATTTAGGAAAAGAGTAGTTTATAGTTTGAATATCCGATATCGGATTGAAGAAGTAGGACCTTAGTAATTTCATGTAAAAAAAATATTCATTAAAGGAATCCACATATATACTAATCGTGGAGTATTTACAACGTGAACTAGAATATTATCAAGAGAATAATTAAAAATTATAATTTAAGAATGACAAATTCTTTAAGGGTTTAATAGAGGAAAATAATTATCACTTGAAATTAGAGGAAAATAATTATCACTTAAAATAATAAAGAATTAATCACACAAATTAAGGAATTTAAGGAATTAAATATTGAGAAAAAACCAATTCAATCAAAAATTACAAGGAAACCAAGTTCTCAGGAAAAAATTTGATAATAAATTTACTAAAAAAAGTTGAAGAAATTTCTCGCCTAAAAAATCATAGTTAAAAACTACTTGCACAAATCAAGAAGTCAAAGGATAAGAAGCAGTGTGCGTTTAGAAGTTGGAATAAGAAAATCGAGATCTCAAGAAGAAATTATTAGAAAAAAATGAAGAAAATTCCCACTTAAGAAACCCCAATTAAACGTTGCTCAAACAAATCAAAAGGTTAAAAGATGAAACGTTAGAGAATCAAAACCTTAAAAATAAAGTCGACAAGTCAAAAATTAATAAAGAAATCGTATGCTTGAGGGATCATAATCAAAGCTTACTTACACAAATTAAGAAGCTTAAGAATTGTTATCCCCGATTTCTAGGGATAACTAGGAGATCATGTCTCGAGGCCCACAGGTCCTCGACATGGAGTACCGAGAGCAGGATTGACCTGAGCATGGCCCTGGAGGGCCCATCTTTCTTCTTTTTCATCAGACTTGTTCTGTCAGCAGCAGCAGCATCCATCACCTTCGGCTTGGACTTGTATCGGAGAAGACTCTTGCTCCATGAGGTAATTGGTCCAGGTATCATGGTATGTGTCATATTTGATCATTATAACCTTCAGATATATGCATCAAATTCCTTTCATTTCTGACGACTGCTTGGATCTTACATTAACCCACTTGACCATGGTTGGGGGGGATTGACAAGGTACCCCAGCAAGCTTGTACCCATAGATTTTGGTTAGCCACCAAGGGGGATTTTGAAGGGCCATCGTCCGCTCCCATCATATCATCACTCTTACATCTTATCTCCCACTCATCTATCTCATTCCCCTACTCCGGACATTAGGATGACCTGTTTGTGGGGTTACACCTTATCTCGTGGGAAGAAGGGGCTAAAGGCCCAGGTGGTAAAAGCAGCTAGTAAAAGATAAAAGCCAATAAAAAAATAAAACCTAGAGATGCCTCGCCCAGGGATCCCCGAGAAGGCAATAAAAAACCTCTCAACAAGAAACAAGAGGAACCCGAAGAAAAATAGCAAAACAAGACATAGCCAAGAGGATGGGGGGTCTCATCACGAGCCAGCCCATTATGTTCATGGGTACCTAGCAGTATGACATTGCCTCATAACATCATACTTTGTAAGAATCTCTCAGCATAACATCATACTTTGTAAGAATCTCTCAGTTAAGAGAACAACTACAAGTTATTGAAGAAATCATTTCATAAAAGGAACTGGTAAATATAGTACTCAATGGCCTTCCCAAGACATGGGATGCATTTGTTGCAAGCATGAACACAAGAAAGGAGTATCGCACATTTGAAGAACTTTGGACCTGCTGTGCACAAGAAGAATCAAGGATTAGCACAAAAGAGAAATCCCAAAAGAAATATGATGATCAAGCCTTCACAACAAAATTCAAGAATTTCAGGAATAAGAGGAAGTTTGGCTTAAGGAAGAAACCAAATCGAGAAAAGGATATGTCAAAATACAATGCTTCAACTGTCGAAAATATGGTCACTACAGGGACCATTGTCCTTAGTTAAAGAAAAGGAAGAAAACAGATGAAGCAACAGTTGTCGAAGAAAGGGAACCCTCAAAGAAAGCCAAGCAGGATAAACCAAACTTCTTCTTCTAGTCAAGGTAACAATATTCTTCTATAACATAGTTCTTGTACATACCATGTTTACATAGTTCCTGTACATATCATGCATATCTATTTCTTAGAAGAAAAGATGGCCAGTGAAACAATACGTATGGAAGAATAACAAGATAAGGATTGCTATTACGATGACTATAAGAAGATGAAGTACATTGACAAATTCCTAAGGAATCTATTATATAAGTAACAACTGCCAGATAGGTCAACATCAGAATCAAACTTGAAGAGACCCAGAAGGAGTCAAATCAAAAAGAAGTCAGTAATTAAGAGGAAATTAGAATAAGACTTGTGACATTTTGTAGAAGGCAATAAGGATGCAGATGAAAGCATGGACTTTCTTAGATGGAGGGAGTTCATTACAGAATTCCAAAAGAAGAGCATGCATTCGTGCATGAAGTCGGGATTAGGAGGGAGTTAATCCTAAATGATATGATCCATCGAAGAATATGTGAAGATTATGAATTATTTGTCCATGTTCCCCATTGAAAGTAGCAGCCATGATAAGCAGCACGTGTCCAGTTTGACTCTAGAAAAAGTCTTCTTCGAAAAGAAGTCTTAAGTATCCTTGGTTGTCCATCTACATCTATGTTCCTATGATGAAAGGAAGAAGTTGGAATCTTCGGGAAGAAAGGGCCTGGAATCTATATAAGACTCCATGGACCCCAAAGTTAAAGAGAAACACGAGGAAGAACATGAAGATTCCAAGAAAGAAAGAAAAGACAACACAACCAATTATTATACCGAGAATCATAAGACTACCAACTTGGTTTGAACCCACTAGAAGCAATCAAGTAGAAGAAATGGAAGTTGTGATGAAGAACAGTGTATGTAAGAAAATGTGAAAAAGACTTATGAATGGAAGTGTTGCGAGATTCAGAACTAGAGGTTCTTCCAGAAGGAGGGAGAAGACTATGACGACAGCTTGTTCCATTAAACCAAATATACCTCTTGCAGTATCCATGGATTGAAATTTACATGTAAAACATTGTTCTTCCCAATAAAGCAAATTGAGAAAGAAGTTTATACCAGAAGAAGACCCATGTATGCAAATGGAAGAAGACCTTGCATGGATTCAAGCAACTTGATGCAGAGTATCTCATATAAATCAGAAGCATGGCGAAAACTTCCTATGACAAAGAAAGTTTATCAGAATGGTGACTCAGAAGTCTGTGGTGATGGATTGCAAATCCATGGCTAACTTCCATGATAACAGATCTGAAGAAGTTGAAGAGACTCTAATTGGCTCGTTAATTGGCTCGTTAATGTATTTGGAGAATACTCAACCAAATATTTGTTTTGTGGGACGTTTAAATTATGACATACAGTTGCATGAATTTATCAATTCAGAGTGCAGATGACAAAATAAATGCTACTTGGATATGTTTCAGTTTGAGCTTTGCCACGATGTCATGGGCTAGTAGGAAACAAAAGTATGTTTCACTCAGCGCTACAGAAGAAAAGTATATTGCAACTTGTGATGCTTGTACAGAAGCAATGTGGCTCCATAAGTTGGTTTTTGGACTGTTTGATCAGGTGTTGAATTCAACCATGATATATTGTAATGATCAGAGCTATGTCAAGCTTTCAGAGAAAACATGTGTTCCATGATAGGCCTAAGTACATTGAGATCAAGCATTATATTCTCCATGATAAAGTCCAGAAGAGAGAAGTGGTTCTCTAGTATATCTCCACAGATGAGAAAATAGCAGATATTTTGGTAAAGCCTATGTCCAAGATAAAAAGTTTGCATACTTAAGAGACAAGTTGGGGCTCGTGGAGACGACTTCTTTATTGGAAAATGAAGTGATTACTCCCAGGTTGGGAGGGAGCATTGATATGTTATTGATTTATGGACAGTCATTTTCCAGTTCGGAAAATGGTCCAAGATGGAAAGTTCCTTTCCAATGCGGAAAGTGGTTTGAGATTTATGACGGACAAGCATTTTCCAGTTCGGAAAATAATCCAGATTGGACAGTCATTTTCGTAATGAAAATGGTCCGATAGATTGTTGATGTACCATAGACAATGATTCCCCCTTGTGGCCAGTGTGAGGGAATGGTCTAGGACAGTCATTTTTCTTGACAGTCGCTTTGAGTAGTGGTCAAGTAGAATGGTTTGCCTCGCCGAGCAGTCATTCTTTCGAAGTTCACAGTTGTGAGCAGTTTTGAAGAATGGTCACGTTATCCCCTATCCTAGGGATAACAAAGGAGATCATGTCTCGAGGCCCACAAGTCCTAGACATGGAATGTCAAGAGCCGAATAACTTGAGCATGGCCTTGGAGGGCCCCTCTTTGCTTCAGTGCAGCCCATTTATCAGCAACAGCAACATCCATCCCACCAGCATGGTCCTGAAGAAGCAGTAAGTCTTGCTCCATGAGGTAATGAGTCCGGGTATCATGGTATGTGTCACTCTGATTATTAAATCACTTGAATATGTTGCATTAAATTCTCCTTCATTTCATAATGTTTGCTTGGAAATTATGCTCTTTAACTTGTTCATACCTGGGAAGGTGACATGATGCCCTAGTAAGTTAGTCTCCCTTTAGGATGGATTGCCATTGGGTGGGTCTATGAAAGGTCATCGTCCATTCCCTCCATACTTACCACTTTCCATCTTTATTCCTCTCATTTTCCCCCTACCTTTGTTCGGGCATTGGGATTTGCCACACTAGTAAGGGTTGTACCTTGCCTTGTGGGAAGAAGGGGCTAAAGGCCCAGGGGATAAAAATAGTTGGCAAGAGTTAAAATCCAAAATTAAACCTTTGAGATGCTTCGCAAAGGGATTCCCGAGAAAGCAGTAAAACGCTTCTCAGTAGAAAAGGGAACCTGTAAGATAAATAAGCATTCAAGGTATTAGTTGGTGAATGGGAGGTCTCATCATGAGTCGGCCTATTATGACCATGGGTATGTAGCGGTATGACACTACCATCTATCCGGTCACCAAACCAGGGTAGTGGCTCTTGGTGGCATAGCCAAGAGAAAGGGGGTCTCATCATGAGTCAGCCTTCTCATCTTCGTGAAATGCTTGTGGGTAATGTTGTCACCTCTGGTCACCAAGCCAAGACAGTGTCCCTCATCTCTTCCCTTGAAGCATAAAAGAAAAAGATAAAAAGAAATAAAACTAAGAATAAAAGGCATTGAATGGACTAGGAAAGAATAACATCTATGATAAGGTACAACTCGCCCTCTACAAAGCCACCCACAGGTAAGATCTACATTTCCCTGTTATCATTGCACCCCATGCCCAAACACTTCTCCCCACACCACCTTACACACACTTACATGACCTAGATTAGCTCTCACCTGGAAAACACCCCAAACTTAAGGAGGATTAACCCAATAGGACTCCTTGAGACCTTCTCCAAACCTGACTTGTTAAATGACATAACGTCTTTGAGCATTTATCTGGGTAAAGGGGGGTTTTGATGCACATGTTTGGGTAATTTGATTATTAGATGTGATTGACATTGCTATGATCCTTGTGACTTATGAACCCTTGGAGGGCGTACTTGTTGTTGTTGCAGGACTTTGCCCAGTGGACAAGTACACGTGGGGGAATAATTAGCTCAGATCTCCATGGGACTAAAAGCCCACAAATGGATGTCGTAACCCCAAGCAAGGGCAAGGGGACATTAGAGACCTGCACCAGGAAGAAAGAAGGGTGTTGCCCTTGGAGACACTCTGGCAAAACTGGACCCAGGGGGATCTTGCTCTTCCACCTGGACGTTAACCTTTGAGGGCCCATGATGTCATCATTATAACCCTTGATGTCATCCAGAGCTAGGATTTGCATATTGAGGGAAATTATGAGTTGGTTGGCACGTGTGGGCATCATCCATGGCCTTTGGAGGCCAAGCGTTCTGCATCTGGAGCCCAACGTTCCACTTTAGGGGCTCAACGTCACCCTAGAAGGGCATGACGTCACCCTTGGAGATGATTTCAGGGGTTAATTAATTTTATTTATGCCACATTTGAATTTATTTATAATTTGGCCAAGTCAACCTTTATTTGACCATAAATTAATTAAAGGTCACCAGTTTTGTATAAATAAACATAAAGTATATTCATTTTTATCATCACAACTCCTCACACAAGAGGAGAGGTCTGAAATTTTCTCCCTAGAAGAGCTATTGACTGAAATTGTGAGGCACACTCTTGTATAAGGCTGATTTTTTGCAAGTGGATCAATCTTGGAAGCTTTTATGGTGATCTTGCATGGTATTTTCATGATTATTCTTGGTGCAAGTAGGTAAAATCTGCATTTTTTTCATTTATTGAATGGTTTATGTATGGTTTTATTTGTTCATAGAAGATTATGAGATTACATGGTATACTTAATGCTTGAAGTAAGGAACTTAATTTGCTACTTTCTTACTTTCTATTTACCAAGTTTTTCATTGAATTGATCTAGTAACTAGTGAAACCCTAGAGCCTTAGTTTCCTAGCACTCTAAGGTTTTGACCTAGTTATCTTTGCCTAAGTTCTTATCCCATAAAAAGCCTAAGGAGAGCAAGGTGCTAGGGCCTAGAATTGCCTACACCCTAGTATCTCGTTTTCTTGAGGAAAATGCATAGGGGGACTGTTGACCGCCTATTCAACTAGGGGGTCAACTCCATGTACCATGAAGATATGCATCATCAGATGCTACCAAGTCAGAGACTATTTGGTTCTACTGGGCAATTTTTGCCTCCAGCACATATTTTTGTAATTGGAATTTCCGCACCCCTGCGTGGGTTAATAATGTACTAGGTCTGCATGAATCATAGTTAGGTCAGTTACCTTGGGATTTCTTCATTAGGAGAGTTCCTTTCACTGATTGTTTTTTATCCTCGGGTTATTAATTTGGCTTTTCAGCCTTATTAATTTCCCTTGAGTTTTTCACCCTCACCATTAATAATTCCTCCAAAGTGGTGAAAGGTGTTATAATGGATTTATCCTTTGGTAGCTAGTGTTTAGGAATGATGTAAATGACCATGTATGACATCTTAGAAAGTTTCGCGGAATTCTGTCAAGTCTAAATAGGTTTTTTTTTAATTTATTAAAATTGCCTAAGGTTGGGTAAATTAATTATTTTTAATTATTTTTTAGCAAATATTGTAAAAACTAGGTCCTTGGGCTTTTGCTAGGGGTATTTGTGCTCAAAAGAAATGGAATGAGACCCCCTACACCCTTGGACCAAGTTTCAGCTCAGTCGGACAACTTTTGCTAGGTGTTTGTCCACCAGGAGTCTCAGTCAGTCAAAACAACAATTTTAATTGCTAAGTTATGATATAGGAAAAATGTCGTTTTTGTAGTTTTGAGCAAATGGGGTAAAGTAAAGATGGATAAAGGTGAGAGAGATTCTTCCTAACTTTTCTTAACCTTTTCCAACCCTCACATCACCCCCTCACCTAGCCATTAAGCAAAAACGTCACTTTTCTTAGAGTGGTGTGCCTCCCTTCTAGAAAGTCTCCAAAAAGTGAAAAAATAATAAAAAAATTGATGGGAGACTTATTCTATCCCTTGGTGTGTCTCCCTAGACCCTACAACTCATCATTTGACTTGTCAAAGCCTTGCCAACTCACTCCAACTCATTATCAGTTCATCCATCCATGCCAAAACCCTAAAAGTGACCTTTCTTTGATGTGTGACACTTGTAACTCATCCAAGAGGGGTAGCTTTGTCTTCCCAAGTATAAATAGAACCCCTCCCTTACTCATTTCTGACCATCTCTTGACCTATTGTTGTGCTACCCAATTCTTGCCCCATCTCTCTCTCTCATTTGTCCATCTTGCTCTCACTTCATTTTGCTCTTGAGAGTGTTGGAGCAACATGTTGTTGCAAGACTCTCCTCTTGAGTAATAGAAAGGTTTTGGAGGATTTGAAGAAACAAAGAGTATTCTTGTTACTTCTTGCAACTATTGAGGTGATCTTGTTCTAGTTTTCTCTCTTATGCATGCTTTAAGTTTATAGATCTAGAGTAGAAACTCCAAGCAAAGTATTTTGCTTGGATAGATTTGTGGTAGTATTATCATAGATCTAGTGAAGTGTTTATTTGGGTATTGCAAAGTATTTTGTTTTACCATCTAGATCTACTCACATTCTATCTATTTTTGTAGTTTTTCTTTCAAATTTGCAGGTTTACCTCTAGGGTTTTGTTGGGATGGTCTCAAGGAAGAGTCTACTCTCAAAGCCAATCTAAACTTCATTGTTTTTCAGATCTGATTTTTCTGCTCATTCATTCCATATTTCAGTTGCTAACAATCATAGATAGGTCACTTTAAATCAACTTTTATTTGAATACTTGTATGTGAAAAATTTATGCATAAAAACAGAAATTTTTCTTGATTTGTTTTGTGTTGTGCAGCATTTCCAGCAAGCAATAGATTGCTGGTTTTTCCAGATTCTTACCAAGTTTAGGGGTTATGTTGCCCACTTTCGGTCACACAACACTTCCAAGGCATATCCTTTGATTGGGTAACGAAAATCACTCTTTCCCTACCTCTTTCTAGCATTGTAAAGTCATTTTTCTTTAATTTCCAACCCTCTTTGGCACAACAAAGGAAGGCTTGCCTCCACCTTGTGCCATTGTGAGTGGTTTGTTGTTTTTTTTGCTTTCATTTCAAGTTTTGTTTCATGGTTGCCTACACCTTGGATGAGTAGTTGGCAAAGCCAACCCCCAATATAGTATGGCTAGTTTAGTTATGTGCTTTTGATTTGCTTATACTCATCTCAAAATATTCTAGAAGTAGATCCCACACTCACATAACTAGATCTTAGCTTAAGCCCTTGAGGCATAAATTTACTTGCATGCTTTAAATCTTCCAAGTTTTCATTTCCTAACACTTGTTCTTAATGCAATACACTCATGGTTAATTGGTGATGGTTTAAAGCAATCTTTTTTCATTTGCAAGTAGCTCTATCTTCATAGCATCTATCTTAATGCAATTCACACATGGGCAAATGGTGATGATTTGACTATTTTCCATTGAAAAGTTGTTGTCCTTTAAAGCACTCATTTATTTTAAGCTTGCAAACACAAATGGTTAAGTAAATGTTGTAGAAGTAACTATTTCATTTCAGCATATAATTATATGTTCTATATGTGTTTACATGCTTCAATCTTATGATTTAGAACACATCTTTTGCGCTGGATAAAGTTTCGGTTTTGGCATTATTTCTTTGTTTTTTGGCAAGTAAAAGTCACCTAAACACTCTTAAACACTTAAAAATACTTAGTCCATAGGTATAACAACTTACTAGACTTAATAGGACACCTTAATTCACCATCTTCGCCATCTAAAACGGGGTTTGAGCAAGGCAATGGAAGGTGTTAGGTCGGGGACGATCTCACGGTGCGCGGCGTCTTTTCCGGAAGTACTCGGATCTTTAGGGTTGACCTGTGAAGCTAGGGTAGGCCTCGTTGCCTCACTTCTTGAGCATCCAGCAGCCATTTGGTAATTGGGGGAGGAGAATTTTGGGTTGACACTTAGCTAGGAGTAACTCAAAAATTAATAATCTTTAAGCAACTATTTAATCCACTAAGCATTTGGGCATCATCTTCATTGGTACATTTTATGGTTGTCATCTAAGCAATACTTGCAAGCACTCTTCACTTTTAATTTTATATGCAAGGCTATTACTTTTAACTTTGTGGATTAATCATCTAAGTGTCATATTTTATGTTGTAGAGCACTTGTTCTTCAAAAGCATTTCATTTTATTTGATTATTGTTCTTTATGGTGTCATCCCTCAAGAGGTTGTGCATCCCCTTTGGAGGCACTATCTTGTTGGGTCTTGAGTGTTGTGGTTGCCATTGGTAAGCAATCCAATAGAGTAAGTGCTATTGGGGCATGCTTGGCTTGATGTGTTGATAATCTTTATGCTTTAAATATCTTTAATTTCCTGCACATACAAGCACATGGTTAATAAGTCTCTTTGTATCTTTGTATCTTGTAGCTCTTAGACTCTTCTTGTTGTAATTTTGTATAATTGTGTATATCTCTTGCTTATAATTGTTGTAACATCTATCATTTCGTTTTTTAGTTGTAAGTAGTTGTATCTAACATTGTTGTGGAATAGTTGTACTCTTGTAATCTTTTGTAATCATTTTGTAATCTAAACCCCTCAAACATTAGTTGACCCCTTTGCCCAATCTTAGGCACTAGTCTTAGTTGTCCTAGGAAAAGGCTTTCTTGTCATAAGTAAATCATTGCATCTTGCATTGTTGCCTTTGCATCATAGCTTAGTCTTTCCCCCCAACCTTGTAACTAACTAAAACCAACTCCTAGAACATAACGTAAATCACATCTAGTAACTAAGGTCTACCCCCCTTGGCTTCCCTAGGAGTAAGCCTAGACAAAAGAGGTTCAAGTCAAAGTGACAGTGTGGGCTTTGAACCTAGGCATTGTGCCTCCAAGGACACACTAAATGAGCAGGACTTAGCTCATGTTTGCAAGTGTGTATAAGGACGGCAACAGGGACTTAAGTTACTACTTCTCCTATGCATTCCTCTTGGACTTTTGTGCACTATCAAAATTGATTTGCAGCCTTAGAAGAAGCCGTCCACTTGACTCCATAAGCCCTAGAAGGCACTAGTTCTAGCCTCTCTCTTATTGAAGGATTGATTAAGCACTCAAACTCTCTTTATTGAAGCTTTTGCTAACTTCTACTAACCCTAAACTAGACTAATTCATTAACTAACTTGTTGTTGTTGCAAATCATTGCTACAGCCATACAAATTCATGCTAAATTGCCACAGTCACTTAAATAACTCACACTTAGCTCATCCAGAAATCACTTATGACAATTGTCAATCTATCTACTAGATAAATGTTGAGTTAGCATGGTGTTTTCTTGCAATTTTGAGCACCAAAATTTGTTGTTGTTACAAAAGATTTCTACAGCCATCTAACTGCAGCAAATTCTCTGCAAAAGTGATATTAAACGCTAGCTAAACATTGCCAACTTTGCTTGTGACAATTTATTATCAATTTGCCTAGTCAGAGTTACCTTTTCTTGTCTTTTTCAAGCAATTTCAAGGCATAATTCTTGTGGTTGTTACAAAATACTCATTGTTGTTATAAATTGTCACATTATTGCAACTTTACATCAGCTAGCCCATTTTTTGAAGGTTCGTGGCCTTAAGAAGCACTAACATCATATTTTGTACTTGAAAGCTGCCATATTTTCTTTGTTGTCTTGTTTTGGGCAGGTACACTCCATTTTTACCGTTGCTTCATCCCTTAAAGACCTTAAAAACCTTTTGACTTGAGTTACCAGTGAGGGGGGTTTTCTTGCATCCTTGCCTTAGTCTTATCGGCCCTTTAGGTCACTGGGGACGTCTCCCCCGGGGTAACTTTGATATACTCTTAAATAGAAAGGGGTTTCCTATTAATGTGACAGTGATAGGTCACCCCTTGTTACACCAATCTTGCATTCACTTGCCTTGGGCTTTAGGCAAGTACAGATTGTGCGATAACATGTCTGTTTTGGAGGTTGGTGCAGGACAGTCATTCCCTAGGGAAAACTCATTCTCTCCAGGTTGCACTATGATTAGTGGCGGAGGAATGGCCCAGCTAGGTGAATGGTCCAGGTTCAACAATTAGGGATATGCATTCCCTAGGGCAGACTCATTCTCTCCAGGTTGCACTATGATTAGTGTCGGAGGAATGGCCCAGTTAGGTGAATGGTCCAAGCTCATAAATCAAGAACATTTATTCTTCTATGCTTGGGAAAAGTATTCCAGATAGCCCATGGCTGATGTTTTACTTTCTGAGGGCAGATGCTCTTCCAGATCTCACAGATGTGAGTGGAAGAATGAACCAGATGACTCAGTTTGTATCATGATATTGTTCTGCAAGTTGATATCAAATGATATGATTGTTGTGAGACTATGTCTCTGGACAGTAGTTGTATGCCACTGTGGTGGATGTGTTCCACTGGTTGTGACTATGTGTCACTAGTTAGTAGTCATGTGCTACTAGGTGTGGTTGTGTACCACTGGATAGTAGTTGTGTACTACTATGGATAGACACAGTTGTGTTCTATTGAATGGCATTGCTCCGATTTCCATGAAGACTATCACTAGCATTGGAGATGATTATCAGCTAGATGGATAGTCAGTATGTCGATGGACATACATTCTCACTGTGGAAAATGGTCCAGGACAATGATTCTTCTAGGACGTATGTTCGGATTAGAAGAATAGTCCTTGTAACCCATGGCGTGGCTTCCAGCATCTGTTGGAACAATTATTCTTTTATGACATATGTCTGGATTAGAAGAATGGTTCTTGTATCACTCTGTGGAGTGAATGACTTATTCAACATCATGCCCGATTACCTAGATGGAGTATGGCTTCGAGAGATGATGGAGTTGATGCTATCAAATGATATTGATAGTGATGACAGTGCTCATGATTTGATCATGAGATAGTCTGTGTGGTTATGATGTTGCTACTAGTTGAATGGTTTGTTTGTGCTCAAGACCATTTCCTTTAATACCTCCCTAGCTAGGAGGGACTGTTGATATTATGGTAGTTGGGGGAGGTATTAACCTCCACGTGTAACCTTTGATAAGACTAAAATATTTTGGGAAGCAAGAGAAACCCTAAAACATTGGATAATAACTCTAGGAGACAAGTCGGCTTAAGAGAATATTTAATATTAAGTTATTATCCTTCAAAAAGAGAAGTCGACCCAGTCAAGTGAGATAGAGTAGTATAAATAGAGGGCGTTAGAGCTCATTTGTAATACTCACTCTCACAACTGCATAAGACCAGTGGTACGCAAGTTTGGAGAGGAACTGCAGCTGCAACTGCTGCAACTAGCATTTCGATTTTGGCTTGGAGTTTCTCTTGGTTATGGTTTGGACTTTCTGCTTGGTCTTTGGTTATTCTTGCTTGGTGCGCTAGCCTTGAAGAAAGGTGTGTTACCATAGTTGGCTATTGGATTTCTTCCGGAATTATTTTGTCTGTCAAGGTTAAGGTGCTTGGGGGTGGCCTTTGTGCCTATGGTTGGGTGACATATTGCTATATTGTCTATGGTGAAACGAGTTGTAGAAATTTAATGACAAAATCAGCAAGTAAATAATTATGTCATACACTTAGCAACCTAGAGATAACTGTCTTGTATGAACTCTGAAATGTCTAAACCCACATTCAGAAATTACCATAAGCAGAAATACACATTGCTAAGCAATTTAGCAGCAGAATAAACACAATGGACAGCAACCATTCAACTCAGAAAAACTCAAAAATTTAGGCAATGCCACGGAAAACCCCAATGTGGAGAAACTCAATGAGAGAGAGAGAGAGATCTATTATTCAGCTTCAAGAAAAATACATATCAGCAGCAACAATACATATTCCAGCAAGAAAAATCCACTTACAGCACACTAAAACAGTCCCCACAAATTCTGCCTCGAAATCTGTGCCAAGTTTGTACTATTGTACGGCCCACCCAGAAAATCTGCACCTTGAAATCCGTGCATACAGTCTGTTATACGGACTATTCTGTATGACCCAGTAGCAGCAAAAAAAACTCTCTAAACAGCCTCGAAAAACGTGCCCATCTTGCTTCGATTTATGTGCCCTCTTCCCCTTGTTGTACGGACTGTACGAATCCATACAGTATGGCCTCCAAGAGTAAAAAAATCACTGAGCACTCAAACATAAATGTTTCCATGGAATTTGTGCCCAAAATCTCTTGGTAAATGTGCCCTCTTTGTTGCCCTAATTTCCCTCTCTCAAGCTTACTCGAAAATCTCTCTCAATCTTCTTCTCTTGTGTCTTGCACACTACCCAATGCATTCTCTTATAATCTGAAAGTGACCCTTCACCTTCTCCAACCCTAGATCTAATGGCCAAGATCTAATCTTGCCTTTACAAGATCAAGGGTCATGATTCATTCCCTCCAAAATAAATCACTTTAAAATATCAAATTACATTCACTTTATAACATAAGTGCACTTTATGAGATAGTCACTTTAATATTAGAAGGTACACATTATTAAAAAGTCACTTTAATAAAAGAACCACTTTATCACAACTTTATAAAAACTCATTACAAAGTCAAGTGTCTAGTAGTGTAGGTACAAGGTAACTTCCGCATACAAGACACATATGTGGAGTACCTCCTGAGCTAAAAAGTTAACACTCCCTCTTAGCGAGGGATGTACTCGTTGCCATCTCCATCGTCTGGTCCCATCACACTGTGCTCAGTAGGACCTCCCTCTGAACCTGGAGCCATCCTCAATACCTGCACAGAACTCGAACTAGACGATCTTCTCCTGACAGCTAGTCTGAACCCTGAGCTCCTAGGAGAATCCACTCCACCCTAAGCATCGGTTCGATCACACCAGCTGAGCCTCCTGCCAGTGCTCAGAAGAGACTCCCTCTCTTCTCTCGGAATGCAAGACTGAATCCTTGGGGCCACCACAGTCTCAAGAACCTCATGCTCCTCATCCAACGTTGAATCATAACCTGAAGGTTGTCCTTGCAACATGTACAACCTGTCCACACGATCACCAATCAGTTGTGGTTCCACCGGGTCCACTCCCTCCCTATAGATAAATACATGTCACCTCTAGAACAATGTACAATATCCAACATCCTCCAAAGTTGAGACTGAGAGCAAGTTAACCCTCAACCCTGGAACAAAGAGAACTCCATCAAGCTCCAGGAATACCCCATACTCGAGTCAAAATCTAACCTTGCCAACTCCACATACAGCTCGCGCCATACCTCCTTCACTCTCCACCAGTCGGTCAGGACCTATCTTAGTGATAATAAGGAATACTCATGAGATTCCCGTCATGTGACAAGAGGCTCCACTATCAACAATCCATCTGAAATCACCCCCAAATCCTCCACTACCGACACTGGATACTAGAGTCACCAAAGACAATTCCCTGTCATACTTGGAAGCAAAGTCCTCAATGGTTGTTGTAGCAGCTGTCTCAGGCCCCTCTTGTTCCTTCTTCTTGTTCTTTTGTAGGCAAAAGCATCCATGACAACAGTATATGTTCAGAACGGGAGTCCTCACCAGATTTTGAAGAATATGACTCCCAAAGAAGCCTTCACCGGAGTGAAGCCTGAGGTTGGACACTTCAGGATATTTGGGTGTCCAATATACTTTCATGTACCCAAGGAGAAGAGGTCCAAGATAGACCCTTCAGGGAGAAAGGGTACATTTGTGGGATACAGTGAATCTTCAAGGGCATACCGGATCTACATCCCTGGACAAAGACAGATTGAGGTGAGCAGAGATGTCATCTTTGAGGAAGACGTAGCCTTTCGAAGATCCAGAGAATCGCATATGGAGATTGACAGCAAGAGAGTACCTTCTCCCCCTTCAACAGTTCAGAGGGAGACAACCATTGTTCCAGTCAATCCAGCTGATCCAGTTGCTCCAATTGATGTTCCCAGAGACATTGCAGTAGGCCATAAAAGGCCTGCCTAGGCTCAACAAACTCTGCAGGAGGCAGAGGGACATGCAGCTCCTCGAGGCACATTCCGAGAGAGTAAGAGACGAAAGAGATTTTCGAGCTATCTTTCAGCCATGTGCCACATCATTGATACCGAGCCTTCTTGTCATGGAGAAGCAGCAGGTTAGCAGGTATGGAAAGATGTCATGACATAAGAGTATCAGTCCATCATGAAGAATGATGTGTGGGATATTGTTTCGAGACCAGAAGGGAAGTTTGTAGTGACTTCCAAGTGGATCTATAAGATCAAGCATGCAACTGATGGAACTGTCGAGAAGTACAAAGCGAGATTTGTAGCCAGAGGATTCTCACAGGTGGAGGGAATTGATTATGAGGAGACGTTTTCTCATGTGGCTTCATACACTTCCATCTGTACTATCATTGCACTAGCTGCATCTATGGGTTAGAAACTACATCAGATGGATGTAAAGACAGCCTTTCTCAATGGTGAGATTGAGGAAGAAGTTTACATCGAGTAGCCAGAGGGATTCGTGATACATGACGAGAAATCTCATGTGTGAATGTTGAAGAAATCCTTGTATGGACTAAAGCAGGCACCTCATGCTTGGTACGAGATGGATGGATTCCTGATGAGTTTGGGCTTCAACAAGAGTGTTGTTGATCCAAACCTATATTATCACAATGTTGGTGACGAGTGCCTGATCTTGTTCATGTATGTGGATGATTTATTCCTCACCGGTTCAGAAAGACTTATTATTGAATGCAAGCGAGCATTGACTTCTGAATTCGAGATGAAGGATCTGGGTATGATGCACTACTTCTTGGGACAAGAAGTATGGCAGAGGACTAATGAGATTTTCCTGAGTCAAGGAAAATATACAGTGGAGATATTGAAGAAATTCGTTATGACAGACTACAAATCCATGCCTACACCGGTGGTGATGGATCTGAAGAAAATGAACGAGGCTTCTATTGATTCAGGCAAGATTAATCCACATCTATACCGATAGCTGATTGGATCATTGATGTATCTGGTTAACGTCAGACCTGATATATGCTATGCAGTGAATGTAATTAGTTAGTTCATGAGTCAGCCGAGATAGACTCACTGGATAGCAGTGAAGCATGTATTGATATATCTACGAGGCGCAGTTGGATATGGCTTGAGATATGCCTCTGGTGTAGACATGAGATTGCAGGGATGTGCTTATGCAAATTGGGCAGGGAGCGCAGTGGACTGGAAGAGCACATCTGGTTGTTGTTTCACCCTAGGGTCTACCATGGTTTCCTGGTGTAGCAGGAAACAGAGCTCTTTGACTTTGAGTACCGCAAAAGCAGAGTATATAGCATTGAGTGTGGCATTTTGTGAAGCAGTGTGGCTTTGCAAGCTCCATACAGATTTATTTGATCATGAGATGGATTCTACCATTATTCATTGTGATAACCAGAGTTGTGTGAAGCTCTCTGAGAATCTTGTGTTTCACGATAAATCGAAACACATTGAGATCAAATACCATTATATCAGAGACATGGTGTAGAGGAAAGCAGTACACGTATAGTACCTTCCTACACATGAGCAGATTGCAGATATCTTCACCAAATCGCTTGCCAGAATGAAGTTCAAGCACTTCTGTGAGAGACTTAGCCTGGTGGAGAATGTCTCCCTAGCTGAGAGGGAGTGTTGATGATTGCAGCGTCGTGTGACATTCTCCAGGATACGTTCTCCTCTATGAC
>ML785964.1:763519-776612 GCA_009831015.1 Picea engelmannii
TCAAGAAGGAGTTGAGTATCCCACTTGGGGAGGCATCACCTTCTTGAGTCTTGAGTGCTTTTATGGTTGCCATTGAAAAGCAGTCCAATAGAGTAAGTGCTATTGGGGCATGCTTGGCTCATGTGTTGATCTCACTTTGATTTGCTTGTATTTTTGTATCTATTTGTATCTTGTGTAATCATTATAACATCTTTAATTCTTTTGTAAATACTGGTAATCATTAATTTGTGGGGGTAGTTGCAACTTACTTTACTTGTAAATTGTTTGTAATTGAACACCCTAAAATCTAGTTGACCCCATTGCCCAACCTTAGGCACTAGTCATAGTTGATTTAGGGAAAGGGTTGCTTGTCATTTAGATAATCTTGCACTTTGCATTTGCTGCCTTAGCATCTTAGGTTAGCTTTCCCAAAATCCTTTTAACAAATTAAAACCAACTCCTAGAACATAAACGTTAAATCAAATCTAGTAACTAGGGTCTACCCCCCTTGGCTTCCCTAGGAGTAAGCCTAGAAGGAAGAGGTTCCAGTCAAGGTGACAGTGTGGACTGTGAACCTAGGCATTGTGCCTCCAAGGACACACTAAGTGAGTTGGACTTAGCTCATGTTTGCAAGTGTGCATTAGGACGGCAACATCTTTGGCGTCGTTGCCGGGGATAAGTCATTTATCCTTGGTCAAAACGACTTAACTTAATTTTTTAAGAGCTAAGTAATAAAGGCTTTAGTCCCTTAAAATTCTTTGAGCTTGCATTGGTTAGCTTTGTGTGATTCTTTTCCAAGTGGCAACTCCATTGAACAAATCTATCAAGTATACTGCAAGGAGAAATCCTTGTTGGCTGCTTGAAATTCTTGGAGAAGAAGCACTCATTGATATCCAATTCTTGTTCCAAACTTAACAAATTAACTTTTGTTTTTCTTCTTGTTTTTTCCTTGTTTGATGCTCTTGTTTGTCTGAAATAAACTTGGTCATCTGGCGACTCCACTTTTAAATAATTTGACGAGGTATTTTGCAAGAAGGAATTCCTGACTTGCTTTGCTTCACCCTTGAACTTGGAAGGGTTTGTGGGTGAAGCTAGCTAGTCCTTCTTCTTGTTGGATCCTTTAAATCCTTCATGTTATGATAAAGGTAGTGACATTTTTGATAATATTGATGAGTTCATACATGTTGGAAGGCATAAGTGGGATGTGATTGGTTCTAATGAGGATCCCATTTACGACATTGAGGGTCATTTCCAAAAGTTGCCTTTACAACTATCATATGAGGTTACTAAATCTGATATTTGGCAACAAGGAGATGATATGATTACAAACCTTTTTTAGACACCCAAGGATGACCTGGTGATATGTTCTCCTAATGATTTTCGGTGATACCTTGAGGATTTTGATGAATATTTCGTTGAGCACTTGGATTTACTCTATGAAGAATATTATCAACCACCGTTGTGCTCAAATCTTGATAGAGGTGAGGGCATTGCTTGTCCAACCCATGGTACTTGTGACGAAGTTATCCAACCCCCATTTACTTTACCTCACTGTGTCACTGAGGGTGTAGTTGGGAAAATTGTCCCTTGTATTGAATTTTCTCCAGAACAAAGCCTTCTTTTAGAATTCAAGGGTAGGTTGAATACTTTGAGAAGAAGTTTATTATGTCACTCTTTCAACTTTCCCTTAGAAATTTGCCAATCATTCTCTAGGTTTTTATTAGTCCTTTCCCAGACTTCAGGATCTGATGATATCCAAGGTAGCCAACCTTCGGACTCTTTTTAGCCTTCCGAACCTTGGATTTTTCACAATCCCTTTCTGAGTTGGATTGAGCACTTTCCTAAAGGTGTGAATTGGCATGATTGTGTCCCTCCCTCCCGCCTCCATGAGCTAGACTTTACAATTTTCGATGGTACAATACATTTTCTAACTCATGTTATTTTTGTGCTTGACTTATCACTGTTTTGGTTTATGATGAAGCACAAAGGCAGGTATTATGAGACGTTGCTAGGATGGTTTCATTGGCTATTTGACTACACCTAGCATTCAACCAACAGGTAAGTAGAGGTAAGTAGGTAGGCATTTGCATTCATTGTATATACCATCTGCATTTCATGCTAGAATAGTTGTATTTCTATTTGTATTTATGATTGCTTACTTTTATTTCATCTTATCATATATGAGCCAGGGGTGATATCACCACCCCAAATGATTACTAATCAATCTTATTGAGATCAAGCAGGTCACAGGTCATACCAGAGATGTTGACGTTCTCATGCGCTCTACAGTGAGCACATGTCCCCGAGTTGGAGCCAAATGTTATCCCCTATCCTAGGGATAACTAAGGAGATTATGTCTCGAGGCCCATAGGTCCTAGACATGGAGTACCAAGAGCCATATTGACTTGAGCCTGGCCCTGGAGGGCCCATGACGTCGCCTTTGTGACCCTTTACGTCACCTACCATCAAATGGACATGATGGAGGTAGTTGTGTGCCAAGTGGCACGTGTGGCATGATCCAGAGGCCTTGGAAGGCCTAACGTTTTGCTCCTGGAGGCCAACATCTCACCTAGGAGGCCCAACGTCACCCTAGAAGGGCATGACGTCACCTCTTTTGCATGTTTTAGGGTTTAATTTGTCAAATTTATGTAAAAAACTGGATATTTGATGTAACTAGCCATGTCGGCCTTTTTGACCTAATTTTGTAATTAAAGGTCATTTGGATTGCAGCAGCAATCTTGAAGGAATCAAATGATAATGTGTGAACTAAGGACAAGAGGGATGATGGTTGAGGTGTTGGTAACCCAAGGCCTGAATCAACAAACCCTAGAAGGAAAACGGCTACTAGAAAGTATGTAACCCTAGGCCCTAGAGGTTTTCCTTCTTCTTTAGCTCAAGCTTGAAGTAAATAAAGGCTTGATGAAGCAAATGATGCTAGAGTACTACAATGGTAGGGCTCTAGCACATGCTTCAAAGGATAGGTTTTCTAGAAAAATCTAGTAGGTGAAAAGCTATTGAGACAAGGACAATAACATGTTCTTGATTTCCTAGGGTTTTAAGCTAGCAATTTCATAATCTTAGTAAAATGCAAAGTAAAATACTATAACCATTCAAAGGAAAGAAGAATTCCAGAAATTCACTTACATTCTTCAAGAATAATCTAGCCAATAACCTAGTTGAAGACTTTCCAACAAGAAAATGCCAAAAAACACCAAAATAAGCCTCCTCCAAGAGTTGCGCACCACTTAATTTCAGCCAATAAACCCTAAGGAAGCCGAATTTCAGACCTCACTTGTGTGAGTGAAAGAATGATGATAAAATACAAGGGCCAAATCCCCTATTTATACAATCAAAATGACCTTTAATTACAAAATTAGGTCAAAAAGGCTGACATGGCCAATTTACATGAGAAAATCCAATTTTACACAAAATTGTCAAATAAAACCCTAATTTTATCTTTTTAGGGTGACACCATGCCCCTCCTAGCGTGACGTTAGCCTTCTTGCTGGAACGTTAGCCCTCCAAGTGAAACATTGGGGCTCAAAACCCCTCTAGAACTGCCACATGTGCCAACCAATGTCGTCTTCAAGCTGGATGCCTCAACTGGTGACGTCAAGGCTCTGAATGATGAAGTCAAGGGTCTTCAAGGGCCAACATCATGGTGGGAGGGAAAGACCCCCTTGGGTCCAATCCTGCCAAGCTGTCTCTGGTGGAACGTCCTCCTCTCTCTCTAGTGCAAGCCTCTGGTATATGTTTTCCCCTGGCTGGGGTCTCAACATCCATCTGGTGGGATTTTAGCCCTATGGAGGTCCGAGCTAATCATCTCCCCATGTGTACCTGTCCGTCGGGCATGGTCTTGCAGCAACAACAAGTACGCCCTCCATGGGCTCATAAGTCATAGGAATCATAGCAATGGAAACCACATCTAATAATCAAGCTACCCAAACATGTGCATAAAAGCCCCCTTTCCCAGACAAGTGCTCAAAGACGTTATGTTGTTCTACAAGCCAGGTTTGGAGAGGGTTTCAGGACATCCTATTGGGCTAATTCTCCTTAGATGTGGGATGTTTCCAGGCAAAGACCAATCTAGGTCATGTAAGTGCATGAGATGGTATGGGGATGTTTGGGCGATGGGTGCAGTGATGACAGGGAAATGTAGGGCTTACCTGTGGGTTCCTCTGAAGAGGGTGAGTTGCACCTTGTCAGGGATGCAAATGTTTCCAAGCCCAATCAATGCCTTTTTACCTTTTTATCTTATTGCTTTTTCTTTCAAGAGAATAGCTGGGGGACACTGCCCTGGCGTGGTGACCAGTGGTGACAGTGTTACCCACAAGAATTTCACGGAGATGAGAAGGTTGGCTCATGATGAGACCCCCTTTCTCTTGGCTATGCTACCAAGAGCCACTACCCTGGCGTGGTGACCAGTTGAATGGTAGTGTCATACCGCTACATGCCCATGGACCTAATAGGTTGGCTCGTGATGAGACCCCCTATCCTCCAACTAGGTCTTGAGTTTATTTATTTTATGGGTCCCTCCTTTTTCTTATTGAGAAGCCTTTTATTGCTTTCTCGGGGATCCCTGGGCAAAGCATCTAAAGGTTTTGTTCTTTTGGATTTTATCTTTTGCCATCTACTTTTACCCTCTGGGCCTTTAGCCCCTTCTTCCCACAAGGCAAGGTACAACCCTTAACTAGCTTGGCAAACCCAATGCCCGAACCAATGCAAGGGATAGATGAAAGGGAAGATGATGAAAAGTGATAAGTATGGCGGGAATGGACGATGACCTTTCATAAACCAACCTAGTGGCAATTCACTCCTAAGGGAACCAACTTGCTAGGGCGTTCTGTCACCCCCCAGTTATGGACAAGTCAAAAGGCATAAAGTCCAAGCACACATCATGGAGCAAAAGAGAATTAAATGCACATATTCAAATGTTTTGAGACTCAGAGTGACACATACCATGATACCCGGACTCATTACCTCATGGAGCAAGACCCACTGCTGCTTCAGGACCAGGCCGATGGGATGGATGTTGCTACTGCTGAGAGGATGGAGACACTGAAGAAGAAAGATGGGCCCTCCAGGGCCAGGCTCAAGTCAATATGGCTCTCGGTACTCCATGTCTAGGACCTGTGGGCCTCGAGACATAATCTCCTTAGTTATCCCCAGGCTAGGGGATAACAGGTATCATTCTTCAGCAAAGAGAAGGATTTATGATTGGTAGAGGGCGATTTTTGTGAAGAGGGATGCACCCATTTGATGCTGGATTAGATTTTCTGCTGGGGTCGACTTAATCCTTGTTAGAGGCCGATTTACAATCAAAGAGAGGGGTTAACTGTATGCTGGGCGTAACTACATCAGAGCTGGGCCGAGTCTATTTATTCTCTATCTATTTCTAGACTGCTGGCAGCTTCTCTTCATCATCTGGGTAGAGTTGGGTTGCTGGTCCAGAGTATATATAAATTCTGGGCATACTTCTCTCCACTTACAGGCCTGTATATCAGCAATGCTTCATATCTAGATCCGTTTTGCATCTTCCCAGGGAGCTGTTATATCAATACTGCCACTTATGATGTTTATTCCTCTCTGTGTATGAAGAACAGCATATAGAAAGGACATACCAGGTTCTTATTCACTGCTGTATACCATTTCTGAGCATTGCTATTTTGTATTACAGCCATCTAGAGTAATAGAAAGTCAGCCAGTAATGATTTTGTGTGCCATTTCTATTTGAATACTGTTAATAGTTCAGAGTCCTTGCATCTCCTTACACAAGTAATTGCATCCAAACTGTTTACTCTAATTCCTGAACCGTATAAGAAACAAACAAAAAAACTATATACTTTTTGGCAAGGTCATTACAACTTAATTCTCACAAACACAGAATTAATGCTTTCATTCATCTCTACAGAGCATAAAACAATGGCTGTGATGCTGTCAAAACATCGTCTGTAGCCTCTACAATGGGGTACGCAAACCATGGTGTCTTTTTCCTTCTAGACGTTTTGCAATGGTGTCACAGACTATGGCATTTTTTTACAATGGTGTCTTCTTGCTTTTTTTTAAATGCCCATGAACTGACTGATGCCTTTCTCTACCTGAAAAAGGATACAACTGCAAGGATGTCTGATACTGCTGGTGTGACTCTGG
The DNA here is from genome assembly GCA_009831015.1 of Picea engelmannii. Taxonomy (NCBI): domain Eukaryota; kingdom Viridiplantae; phylum Streptophyta; class Pinopsida; order Pinales; family Pinaceae; genus Picea; species Picea engelmannii. Next base: position 769,649 of record ML785964.1, read on the forward strand.
TCTACTATGCCTCAAAATCTTTGATGTCGATGCCTCTGTATGTCATCACCTGTGTTATCATTGCCGTAATGGTCTTTCAAATCCCTTTAAAATATTTCTTTATATTGATTTAAGAGTCTATTCACCTTTGAAACATTAGTATATTTAAATCTTTTGTTGTTTTAAATTCAACTATTAATAAAGACTACCTTGCTTGTGCCTATCAATTTGCCTCTTTCATGTGATTTGAGATCAAGAACCTCCCTAGCAAAATCTCTTGTGCAGATCCTAGTTCTCCGATATTGGATCACATGCACCAATCACTATCACTCTGACACCATTGATAGTTAATCGTGCCATACATAGGCATAAAAGAGGAGAGAAATCGGGCACATGAATAATGCTACTTGATTGTATTGATCATGAATACTTGTTGCATAGAAACATGAGTCAGAAGTTGTGACCAGTTATTGTCTCATATATAACTATTAGGTGATTAATTGGAATCCATAAATACATAACACAACACTTTATCAAGTGCAACATAATACAAATATTATTGCTAAAATAAACCTTAACACCTAGCACTTCAACCAAATATGTTGCTACCAGTATGCTGTGTACTCTAAGATTATGGCAATCGTAACTGTTCCAAATTTAAGTGGAGTGACTTAGTACTTGCAGAAATCTTTCTCTACAGTCTACTCTAAAGTTTCACAAATAGCTATGTTTCGGTCTAATGTTTATGCAAACCAAACTCGTTCTCCTGTAAGGAATTAAGACTTCCTATTCTAAGTGTATAGTAATCATTTTGAACTTCCAATTGGAATGAATCACGCCACCTCAAATCTCCTTTAAACATTTCCACATTTGACATTCTCAAAGGCAAATACAGGTCACCTACCAGTCGAGCTTGATAACCAAATGCTCTACAATACAATGTAAAGCAATTCGCCCACTCTCCACAGCGGCCTCTCTTGGTCTCCACAATCTGCAATCAAGGATATAGTCAAATCATGGATTTTGCGGACTTGATAATGTCGTTAGGAAGCCCATCAAATAAGCTAAATTCAGAACATGAACTTGGAGAAATTGAAATTGAAATTATATCAATGTCCACTAGATAGCAAATTAGGTCAAAGGGACTACAGAATACATACATCATGAGAATCGCACACAAAAACAGGGGGGTACAAGAGGCCCCCTAAAATGAGAATGAAAAGTAAGTACAAGAACAACAGAAAATGAAAAAAAAAAAACTGGGCGTACAAAAAGGTTATCCCAAGGGGAAAAACCCTATAAACATTGGGACAAGACAGTTGTTAAAAGTGCTAGAATTATAAAAACCTTCAGTGGATCATTGTAGCGCGGAAAGCGAGTAGTCCCTGAACACTTTTTGCACCTGTGTTTCACAAACAATTCATGAGTTTAAGCATTCACAATAGTGATTAAAACTTAGATAAAAGTTTCGGCAACTTAGTTTGTAAGAGAATTTGATAACACCATACATAATAAATAATAGAACTAGTGATAGAATATAATTACAAGTCTATGGAGCTAATTAGAGAGATAATCTCTATCTCACTATATTCCAAACTCATTGCAATGTGGGTCTTTATCATTTGAAAAATATAGGAGAATATTGTGATTGCCAAAAATGTAATATCTGCATGTTGGGGCCAAAATATGAAAAATCTGAAGAATTTCGAGGCTCCAAAGACCACTAGTTCTCAAAGACTCTACAAAAACCTACAATACAAGGTTGAGAAAAAGGACAAGATACCCTATTGGGCTAGTATCCATAAGGAAAGGAAAGTCTCCAAGGGGTTTCTTCGAAGCCATGTAACGAGGTGAAGTGGTTTGAAGGGATGTCTAGACATACGGGTAGAGTGAGAGTCAAGGATGCATGATATTACCTGTGGGTGCCTTTGTAGAAGGCAAGCTGTACCCGTCATGGATGCAAATTTTTCCAAGCCCCTTTTGCCTTTATTCTTTTCTTTATTTGCTTTTTCTGCTTCTTTTCTTTTTTTATTCAAGGGCTAACCAAAGGACACTGCCTTGGCGTGGTGACCAGAGATGACAGTGTTACCCACAAGTACTTTCACAGCGGTGAATAGGCTGGCTCGTGATGAGACCCCCTATCCTCTTGATTAGGTCTTGTTTGTTATTTTTTCGGGTCCCTCTTGTTTCTTGCTGAGAGGCTTTTTATTGCCTTCTCGGGGATCCCTGGGCGAAGCATCTCGAGGTTTCATTTTTAGGCTTTTATCTTTTACCAGCTGCTTTTACCTCCTGGGCCTTTAGCCCCTTCTTCCCACGAGATAAGGTGCAATCCCACAAACAGATCATCCTAATGCCCGGACAAGGGGAATGGGACAGATGAGCAGGAGACAAGATGGAAAAGTGATGGTATGATGGGAGCGGACGATGGCTCTTTAGAAACCCCCCCAGTGGCAAACCAAAACCTATGGGTACAGGCTTGCTAGGGCATCCAGTCAATCTCCCCAAGCATGGTCAAGTGGGTCAATGTAAGATCCAAGCAGTCGTCAAAAATAAAAGGAATTAGATGCATACATTACCTCATGGAGCAAGAGCCTTCTCCGATACAAGACCAAGCCGATGGTGATGGATGTTGCTGCTGCTGACAGGAGGAATCTGACTAACGAAGAGAAGAATGGGCCCTCCAGGGCCATGCTCAGGTCAATCCTTCTCTCGATACTCCATGTCTAGGACCTGTGGGCCTCGAGACATGATCTCCTAGTTATCCCTAGAAATCGGGGATAACAGGGTGCATGCTGCCCAATTTCATTCACAACACACCTCCAAGTACCTCCTTTCAAAAGTGGTAAATCTATCCTCTTCTTCTCTTCTATCTAAATCACTGTAAGCAAGCCCAAAGGAGTGTACCCAAGTGGCTTGCATTCTTTGCATTTCAGTTTTTTCTTTCCAAGTTTTAGTTTAGTTTATTTTCCGTATTTTATTTCATAGCTTAGCTAGTTTAATCGTGGATATCTACATGCATGCTTAAAGTTAAAATTATCTAGAGTAGACCTCACATCTAAATGCTAGCTTAGAGCTCGTGGAGGCTTAGATTAAATCTTTGTTTTTTTCGTTGCATGCAAGTCATTTATTTCTTAAACATTTATCTTACACATAGGCTTAAAAGTCACACGACCTTACAGGAATGTGTGTGGCTTTGAATCTAGATCCATTCCCACACATGGGGTAATTGAAAATGTGGAAGTCTTCCTTAAAGAATACCCTAAGAGAGTAATCCACATTGACATAGTAGTAGTAGACGTCCCAGATGTGTGGGGGATGTTATTGTCTAGGAAGTTTGCCTGAATGATGGGAGGTACTCTTGAGATGGACCTCACTTACGTGAATATACCTTTGAACAATGGAACGATAGGCCGTCTCTCGAATGTGCCTATGACTAGAACCCATGTGCAAGAAACTAGTGACACCATCAAAGATGACAAAGCACATGAACAAATCATGGAAAGTCTTCCTGAATTTTCTCCTGATGATATGCCTTTTGCAACGGAGGAAGACTTTGATTAGATACAATGGCCCAAGAGAGAAGAATACCAGCAACTCCTAGATAAGTATAAAGACAAAGAAGTCGGGGCTGTAAAATTACTAAAGAAGGGATAAAGCGATATATTGATTCGGCCATCCTAGCAGGAACTTTTCACAGTAGAATTCCACCCTCCTCCCTCTGCACAATACAGCAGGGTTGTTCAGGAAACAACCAAATTCAAAATCAGAGAATACAAGGAGGGGGACATAGTATGGATGTGGGATGTCAAGAAAGGAGAGCCAACTAATGTCAAAGGAAGTACTCAATTTTGGCTTGGGCCTTTCAAAGTTGGAAAAAAATCAGTTGATGATTCTTACTACTTGTCCACATTGGAAGGAAGAAGGTGTCCATTACCAGTTAGCGGGCACCTCCTCAAGCCCCACCAAGGTGGGGGGAATTGACTACACAGGTAAGTGCAGATAAGTAGGCATGTGCATTCATTGTATATACCATTTGCATTTCATGATAGAATAGTTTGTTTTCACACTTGTACATATGCTTGCTTTCAGTTTTATATATATGTGAGTTGGGGGTGATATCACCACCCCAAATGATTGTTAACATTTTATGTTGAGATCAAGCAGGTTACAGGTTATGCCAGAGATGTTGAGGTTCTCATGCGCTCTACAGTGAGCACATGTCCCCGAGTTGGAGCTAGTTGTTATCCCCAGTTTAGGGATAACTAAGGAGATTATGTCTTGAGGCCCACAGGTCCTAGACATGGAGTACTGAGAACCAGATCGACTTGAGCATAGCCCTAGAGGGCCCATCTTTTCTTTCTTCAGCGCCTCCACTTTGTCAGCAGCAACAACATCCATCACCTCAGCCTGGTCCTGTGGCAGAAGTGGGTCTTGCTCCATGAGGTAATGAGTCTGGGTATCATGGTGTGTGTCACTATGATCCTCAAAACCTTTGAATATGTGCATTTGATTCTTTTTGTTTCTAACAGGTGCTTAGATCTTATACCTATCCACTTGACCATATATGGGGTGAATGACAAGATGCCCTAGTAAGCTTGTGCCCATAGGTTTTGAGTTGCTACTGGGGGGATTCATGAGAAGCCATCGTCTTCTCCCACCGTACTTACCACTTTCCATCTTTCTTCCGCTCATCCATCCCATTACATTGGTCCAGGCATTGGGTTGGCCAAATATTTAAGGGTTGCACCGTACCTTGTGGGAAGAAGGGGCTAAAGGCCCAGAGGGTAAAAGTAGCTGGCAAAAGATAAAAGCCAAAGAATGAAACCTCGAGATGCTTTGCCCAGGGATCTCTGAGAAAGCAGTAAAAGGCTTCTCAACAAGAAACAGAGGGACCCATAAAAAATAATAAAACAAGACCTAGTTAGAGGATACGGGGTCTCATCACGAGCCAACCTATTAAGTCCATGGGCATCTAGTAGTATGACACTACCAGCAGCTGGTCACCACGCCAGGTTAGCGGCTCTTGGTTGCATAGCCAAGAAAAAGAGGGTCTCATCACGAGCCAGCCTCTCATTTCTGTGAAATGCTTGTGGGTAATGTTATCCCCACTTTTCAGGGATAACTAGGAGATCATGTCTCGAGGCCCGCAGGTCCTAGACATGGAGTACCGAGAGCAGGATTGACCTGACATGGCCCTGCAGGGCTTACCTTTTCTTCTTCCATCGTCTTTATCTTGTCAACAGCAGCAACATCCATCACCATCGGTTTGGTCCTGTATCAAAAGAGGTTCTTGCTTCATGAGGTAATTAGTCCAGGTATCATGGTATGTGTCACATTTGATCATTAAAACCTTTAAATGTATGCATCTGACTCCTTTTATTTCTAACGACTGCTTGGATCTTACATTTGCCAACTTGACCATGTTTGGGGGGATTGACAGGGTGCCCTAGAAAGCCTGTATCTGTAGGTTTTGGTTTTCCACTGGGGGGATTTCTGAAAATCCATCGTCCACTCCCATCATAGCACCACTTTTTCATCTTACTTCCCGCTCACTTATCCCTTTCCCCTTGTCCAGGCATTGGGTTGACCTATTTTCAAGATTGCGCTTTACCTCGTGGGAAGAAGGGGCTAAAGGCCTAGAAGGTAAAAGAAAGTTGGTAAAAGATAAAAGCCTAAGAATAAAACCTCGAGATGCTTCACCCAGGGATCCCCAAGAAAGCAATAAGAGGCTTCTCAGCAAGAAACAAGAGGGACCCAGAAAAACAATAAAACAAGACCTAGTTAGAGGATAGGGGGTCTCATCATGAGCCAGCCTATTAAGACCATGGGTACCTAGTAGTATGACATTGCCACCAGTTGGTTACCACGCTAGGGCAGTGACTCTTGGTTGCATGGCCAAGGGAAAGGGGGTCTCATCATGAGCCAGCCTTCTCATCTCTGTGAAAGTACTTGTGGGTAACACTGTCAGCTCTGCTCACCATGCCAAGGCAGTGTCCCCTGATTAGCTCTTGAATAAAGAAAGCAAAAAAAGAATAAAAGAATAAAGGCAAGAATGGACTTGGAAAAAATGCATCCGTGACAGGTACAACTCGCCTTCTACAAAGGCACCCACAGGAAACACTTTTGCATCCTTAGCCTTCACTGCACCCACATGCTTGGACATCCCCTGACCACATCACCCACTTACATGGCTTGGATGAGGTATTTTCGGGAACTTTCCTTTTCCTGTGGACACTAGCCCAATAGGACACCTTGTCTCTTTCTTCAGACTTGTATTGCAGACTTGTGTAACGTCTTTGAGCTATTGATTGATGTATTAGGGATTTTGTGTATATGTTTAATAATATTGATGAGATGTGATTGACATTGCTATGATCCCTGTGACTGATGAGCCCATGGAGGGCGTAGCCTTTGATGTGCAGGACCATGCCCGACGGACAGGTACCATTTGGACCGGTACACATGGGGAGATGATCAGTTCGGACCTCCATGGGGCTTAAGAGCCCACCAGATGGATGTTGAGACCCCATCAAGGGGCAGAGACAAGACAGAGGTTGATTAGAGACTTTGCACCGGAGAAGAAGAAGACATTCCACCAGAGGCACCCCGACACAGCTGGAATTAGGGGGATTGACCCATTTTCAGTGGAACTTTGGCTCTAGATGGCCTAGGACGTCACCAGGAGGCTTATGATGTCATCATGAGCGTGTTGGCGGATGGACAGGGCAGTTGGCACGTGTGGCAGCTTGGAGGAGCCCAAAAAGGGCTAACGTCTTGCTTCAGAAGGTTGCACTTACCCTAATAGGGGATAACGTCACCCTAGAAAGGGGTGACGTCTTACCTTTTGCTTGATTAGGGTTTAGATTTGACAATTTAATGTAAAAACAGTATGATTTGATATTATGGCCTTGTCGGCCTTTTTACCTGACCTAAATGTAAAATTAGGTCAAGGTTTTGTATAAATGAGGGATTTTAACTCTCATTT
>ML785965.1:0-11308 GCA_009831015.1 Picea engelmannii
TTTTTTTTTTTTTTTTTTTAACTTCATAATAGTAATTTTAAACTTAATGTGTTATGTGTAATTGGGTGATATTAACAATACTACAAATTAGAGTTAATTGGGTTTAGCTTGGATGGTTGGGAGGAATGATTGTTATCCTCCCTATCTGGGATCAATTCCCATAAAATGACATGTTGTGCTCATAATGAGTATATTGTTGTAAAAAACTTAATCTCATAACAAAGCCTTTGTTATCTTAGAATGAATTTACAATGAACTCATTGCTCCAATGCAATTAATGTTGTTAGTGTTCATAGTCTCCACTCATTAATCAAAATTAAAATTTTATAAGGCACTTTATAACTATATACTTCGTAAAGTAACACCCATTTCTCTAATAACTACACAACTCTAATTTGTGTCCATTTTATCAAAAGCTTGTGATGTTATGATGAGATTTACCCATTTTAGCATGACCGTCATTGTAATAAAACTACTTCCCTTACAACACTTTTAGTCTATAAGTTGAAAACTCCTTGCATTATGGATTGGCATGTTTGCTTCCCACATTCCCGTGTCTTCTTGCTCTTTTTCCACTTTCTAGTTTTGTTGGGTTTTTTTGGTTCCTTGGCAAGTCCCCACATTCCTATATTCCATTTTGTGAAGTGCAAAGTGTGGAGATTTGTCTCTTTCTCTCCGTGGTCAAGTCTTCTTTCTATATTTTCGTTTTTCCACATTCTACATGTGGAATGTAATGTGTGAAGTCTTGTTGCTCTTTTTTTGCATGGCCAAGTATTAGTGAAGAAAAGCATAGTCAATGGGTTTATTTAATGTCACGTAGATAGGAGATGTTATATTTCTAAAGTAACATTAAATAAAGGGAACCAATGCAGAATAAAGGAACCGAAAAATGGGGACATTATAGTTCTCCCTCCCCAAAGATTACTTGTCCTTAAACAATGCCATCACATCTCGTCGCTCCATTGAATGAACCAGACTCAAACTGGAAATGATACCAGGGTCCCCCACTTGGAAGATGTGAAGCATCCTCTGCCCAAAGAGTGGTCCGGAAAGGGACTAACATAAGAGGCCTCCTAAATACTGTTGATAATTAGAGAAACTCAATATTGCAACAACTCGATCAACAACTCAAAGAATTTTTCTACTAGGGAACCAATCTCATGAAAGCAAAAATCGGCTCTCACCTTTGTGTCAGCTGTTGAACCACCTAGTACTGAAAACCATTTGTCCAAAGATAATATCATAAAGGAACCACCATGCTGACGTTGTGCCACTCTGATCATAATCGTTTGACCATCGTGCCTAGTCTGCATCCTCCTCTCCCGGAACTCCAAGTTGAAATACCTATAAGGGATGGATATATTACCATGAATAGTAGCCATCATAGGAATCCAAGTGAAGTCACGGTCTACAAATCCACTTCCACACTCGATCTCGAATATCAAAAAAATAAATTTGTCCCGATTACTGACAATGACCCCAAGCTTCTTTTGGATTCTAAACCTCTCTCCACTAGATAGATTTGTCACGCGTTATGCCTCATACTTCGAGAAAATCATTGGGAAGTGAACGAACTGGTCAGTCACTGCATACATACTATCTTCCCACTACACCCTCGATAGAATTGTGATGTAATTTGCCAACATGCTCTCCCACTCTCACCTAGAGATGTCCAAAGAATGCATCAATCATGTGTGATGAGTGTGCCCTGAACTGCCCTACTAAAAAGTTGTACACTCCCCCATATCTCCCAACACTTCATCTGTAAATCCCCTCCATGCGATCCTCTCTCGGTCCTGCCTGGATGATGTAAAACACTCTCTTCTCATAGCATTGATCTGCAAGGTGATAACATAATAATCCACCTGACTACCCATGGTAAACTAGGAAATCATGAGTTGTGTAAACTCGATCGACTCCTCACATGACCACTCCTCTGAGCAACCAATGCTAAGCATCCCAAAAGTAAACTTTGAAAACACTGTAGTCCCTGGGTACCCATTATCATGAATCATACTCAACCGAGGAATCTCAGTGAAGTTATAACCTACCAGTACACGATTATAATCGATCATAGGTATTGTGGAAGAAAAAATTTCCCTCCATATAGAAAATAACTCCACAACTCTTCTCACAACATCCCCACAATGGCACAGACCAATTACTGGCACAACCCTGTCAATCATCCTCATCATCTGAAGCAGTCTATCAGTCCGATGAATTCTAGGATCCCACCACCAAATTGGAATTCCACCACTCCTGATGCTTGTTTAAACCTCTATATGGCAATCCAACAATTTTTGGATCTCCTCCCATGCACTCTGCAGGATGATCACACATTGGTCCAAATAAAATATCTCTGTCATGACCACAATTCCAACTGTCTCGTCCAACTAGATGATATGAACCTCCCATGTCCTATTGTATATAATAAGGGCATCAAATAACAACAATAGATGCCTCTACCACTTCCTGCAAGACTGGAAAGTGACTAGTCCATTGGTCAACCCCAAGGACACGACCAAAAAATCATAAGGAATCCTGGAAGAAGACCTATGAGTATCCTTATCCCTAGTCTTGATTTGATGACATCCCAGATGAAGATTGATCATTGAGGAATATGCGACTCCCCGAGGTGCAACCATCCACTCACCGATATTGGGTAAGCACAACTCAATGGTATGCTCAAGGACTATGTCGGGAGGTCTCCCTGGTGGAAACACCCCACAACTCCACTGTACATTATCGCATGCTAATGAATACCCCTGCATACTACTTCCTATCACTGAATCATCTAGTACCATCATGTATCCTATAGGTGCTACTGTATCCATCACTTTACAAATTTCTCCTGAACCTGTATCCCATATCATACTCATGCTTGTCATATACTTGTCTACCCAATCCATGGGTGCATATACATCCTTGTAGGTTGGTCCACAAGGAATGTTCTCAATTATCTCCTCTATAGCTAAGCCTTGAACCTTTAGTGGGCTCTCCAAAAGAAACAACTCATGATCCCCACAATGTAAAACAAGAGCATAGTCAAAACCTCTACGTAATACCTCTCCTCAAGCACCTGCAACTCTAAATGCTCGTCGTGCAAAATAGCCACAAGAGGCTCCTCCCTCAAATCCTGAGTGTCACTCATGTCCTCATGTGTCACGACTAACAAAGATGTTGGATTCTTCGTTGTAAGTGATGAAGCGCATACCAAACTCAACTAGAAACAAAGCTCCCCAACCTCCCTTTCCTTTTCCTTAGCGAACTTGAGAGCAAGGTCCCTATCCATGAAAAATTGCAAGTAATCTAATTTCATCTACTCTAGTGCTTCTTTGATGATGTGTAATTGAGTACTAGTGACTTCGCCTATAACTTCCTTTTGTCTCTCCCCCAACTGGGTTTCCCACATAAGGTCTTCAATAAACTTATGAGTACTATCTTCCTTTGTCAATACTTGTACAAGTTACTCCTCTATGACCAATAATCAGTCCTCCAAAACTTGCAATGCTAAGGGTCTTTGTTCCATTTCATCATCATGTTGAGGTACAGTCACACCCTCATCGTCATAGACATAATACACAGGGATAGATGTTGGATCCTCAACATCGACTGATTGGAACATTTTCTCGTAGTCATCATAAGCAGGAGAAAATGTTGCATCCACATCTTTCCCATCTAGCACACTAGTGTCATCGACCTCATCGGTTAGCTCTAATGGTGTATCATAGGCTATTGTTTGGTCTTCCTTTATGCACACATCGTCAACATGGATAGATGCATGCTCCCCCATATGTCCTTCATGGTCATCTCTCTTTAATTTCTTCTCTATGCCTTTAAAGGAATCCTCGTCCAAATCCTTGGGCCAACTTCCATACTTGATGGTTTAATAGCCTTGAAAGGACATAGCTTCACATATCTCCTCATCAAATGCTAGACACTCCTCATAGTAGTAAGGCATATATTTAATTGCTGCTAACCTCCTCGAAATTTCATCCATGAGTTCTTGATTTTCCTTCACCTTCTTAAGCCACTACATCGTTGTATAAGTCCTGGTCACTTGATGTAAACACTATGAAAATGTCCCCTCAAAGATGGTCTATGCTTGTCGTTGTTATGTTTAGAACATTTTTTTGGGTTATACATTTCATTAAACACTTGGATAGCATGTTCCTTTCTCACTATAAACCCCTCTTGTCATTGATGTTAATTTGTTTATGCGTATATCTGGGTTAGTACTTTTGACAAACACTTTGTTGGCATATTCAAAATCCCGTGTAAAGAGCTCCTTAATTGATTATGTTAGTTATGTGTTGCTGTTATGTGTTTCTTAGTGGAGTTTACATTTGATAGACATGGTTTGATGCCAAAATAACAAGTTTAAACAACTCATTGGCAACTAGAATTTAGATCAACAAGAACAACCCAATTTTTTGTCGTTTATTATCAAACTAATATACAAACAATTATCAGGCCACAAAATTACAGGTCTGGCCCGATTTGCTGCTATTTTGATATGCACCTACAACAATGCAATTTTCCTCCTGATGGAACCCCTTTCAATAGTAAATATGGGTACATACTGTAGGAGAACTGAAGATGAGAAAGAGTGTTGGAATGACTGCTGTGCAAACTCTCCAAACACCACGACCTTTTTTCACGCAAGTGATCGGCTTCCATCCACAAGGAATTCGGTCTTCATCACCAAGATATTTGTCCTAGTACCAAGGGAGCACTTCCCAGCCACAGAAAATTACGCCCAACACTAAGACTCAGTTCCCAATAGTAGGTTACTCAGTCTCCATAAGAGTGATTCGTCCCAAAAAGGAAAGAGGGAGATTCTCTAAAATAAACTCGTCCCTCAATAGTAAGATTCCATCGAACAATTAATCATGGTCTCCCCATAGCCTTAACTCGACCCAAACAAGAGAGATCGGCTAAGCTAAAAGGACCCTTGGCCCTCCTTAATCTTCTCGGTTCAGCTCCAAGAGCCCACGACTCTTCTACTCCTCGTGGATCTACAAAAGGGGGCAGATTGGTCCCTCCAAACACCCTCTCGGGTTCTCTTAGTCTCACTATTCTATAAGGGGAGGGATTGAGCCCTTCAAATGACCTCTAGCGGCCCTCTCAAAGGGTTATAGAACCCTCACAAGCTTCACAGATTCTCCGAGTGTCCATGGCATTTCAGAGAGATAGATCGACCCTCCAAGAAAGGAACTCGACCCTAACAACAGTAAACTTGGGTTGCACAAGTAAAACTTGGCCCTACAAGTGAAGCAACTTGCCCAGGTTCTGGGAAAACTCAACCAACACTCCAAGTCGACCCCTGTTGCAAAATAACTCGCCCCTCTAAAACCTGGTGTTGCTACAAAATGGAATTTTGGCCCCTCTTCACTTGGATCTGCTATCAAATGGAATTTACAATCTTTCTAAGACCCAGGTATGCTACCAAACATAATATAAGATGTGGATATGCTACCCAATGGAAGATACAACCCTTAACAATGATAAAAATGTAGCCACTGACCAACTTGATTGGCCTTGGTATCACTGTTTCCCCTCAGGATGGAAAGTTCTCCAGCTCTGATACCACTGTAATATCCCCAAGATAGATAGGCTGAGATATTATGCTCTTCTGTGCAATAAGTGTTCTTTATGCTCAAAACTGGTTGACAAATTTTTACAAATAGTTTGCATGTATTCTACTAATAGAGGTTTCATCAAACATATTACATGTAATACAAATACACCAGAAATAGAAAAGACAATATGTGGTATTTTATTATGAATGGAATATGGAACAAAACAAGAATAAGCTTCTACTAGCTGCTATAACAGCTAGAACACATCAATAAAAACACATAACATCAAGCCAAAAACCTGGAATCATGCCATGGCCTCCTAAATAGATGAAAACCCTCTAATTTCCACAACCTCTCCAATAAAATCGCTACAACCCAAAACTGAAGTCAAATCAAAAGATGAAGCTGCAATGAAGATCCCAGATGCATCCTCCTCCTTGTGTAGCTAGGGTGGATATTGCACCACCGAAACTAAACACCAATGGAAGGGTTTTACCACAACCCTAATGGAAACCTTGGCTCTAAGAGCACCTCAAAGAGATCAATCCAAAACATAATCCCAAAGTGAAGCACTATCCCTCCTTTTATTCTTCCTCCATTCCCTTCTAGAACTTCCCCCTTTTGCCTAAATGAACATGACCCTTATTCCCCTTGTTAATTTTCACTTAAAGATTAAAGCCACTTTTACTAATGTCTAAGTGGCAATTAATCTAAAAGTTACATTATTACCTTTTTACTTAATGTCACTTTAGAAATATAGCATCTCCTAGCTAAGTGACATTAAATAAACTCCTTGAGTCCCCTTTTCTTCACTAACAAGCCTCAGAAGTTATTTCCAATTGCAGAAGAGGGGAACCCAAAAATTGGGACATTACAAAAATGTAGAGTGTAGAGAGTGTTGTTTCTCTTTCTCATTCCCTTTCTTATGTATTATGATTACACATTACCACGTGTTCCTCCTCTCATCAATATACTTCTGTACCACCCTATACAAGGGTTTCCATGTCCGATCTATGGATATAGGGACAATCATCCAATGGGGTGGTTGCTTCCATGCTATCCCAACTTACATCCCGTGTTCTTTATTTTCTACATTTATTGGACTATGAAGGTGCAAATTTTTATTAATGGGTTCTAGCAATAAGGAACTATCGCCCTCTTCCAAGCTCAATGGTCAAATAGAGGGTGACATAACTCCTTTACATATGTAGAACCATTTATCAATGTTTTGAGATATCCATAATTCCAATTGCCAACCCTTTTTTACTAGATTATGGATGAAATTAGTTAGAACTTTATGCAATAAAATAAAACAGCTATTTATTTTCACCATTTCATATAGAAATAGGATTTTTAGACTAATTGAAATAATGATGGCCTTCAATTTAAAAAGTAGAATCTATGTTAAAATGTGTGATGCTACAAACACATTTTTATTTTTCTTGAGCATTGAGTAGAGTTTCCATATTTGCAAATTGTGATGTACTTGACCACCCTTGTGCCTGCTGGGATGGTGGGGCACTGGAAACCACCAATTTCCCTTCAATTTCACACATTACAACTCTAATACCAATATGTATAATATGCCTTGTCATATGATACAAATCTGCAAGCTATTACATAATTCACATTGAACATTCAAAAAATGTATGCATAAAAATTCATTAAACACAACATTTAAACATATATATACACACACAAAATAAAGTAGCATAAAATCACATATAAACAACACTTATGTTTTCTAAAGAATGTATAATAACTAGTTGCAAATGTGGGATGTTCCTTCGAGTCGTAGGCACTATTGCACATGTTCTTTATGCAACAAACCATCCATGATCTAGGGCCACGAGTCCAAAAGGACTGATCAGTAAGATTTATGTGGTATATGAGTCGGAGAATCCACAATATTTACATTTGCTTGTATCCTAATTCCCATTAATTTCAGATCCTATTCACTCTTGCAACCATCCCAATCATTATCTCTCTTTTCCCCTTCATTATGCATAATCCAAAGTCCCCTTCTATGCAATGCAGTCCCTCGACTTATCACACCCCTTTCCAGGATCTAGCACATACTTTCCAAGAAAAATATCAATGCTAGGATCTAGAAGGATTCTCGATGTCAAATTTCACACTAAAATTACAATTCAACCCCATTACAAGCTTGAGCTCCATTCCTCCTGCAACTCATGCTAGGCTAGAGTAATGGTATAATAATGGTAAAAATGATCCCCCACTTCCCAAAAATAAGGAATAAGTATGCATTCTTTAAACTTGCCACTTGGCACTCAAGGAAATCCACCTAACTACCTTGGCACATGTCCCAAGGTTGATTTTTCTCTTTTACATAAGCTAAGGTAAGGTACTTTGATTACAATAAAATATGTTATTTCCAAGCTTTGTCCCCTTTGGGCCCTCTTAGCCCAATATTGTTCCTCTCTTGTGGAGTCATATCCCCCAATCATCTTATTCCCTCTCATCTCGTATTGAACAATGTATTTTTATTAATAAATTTGATGTACATCATTTACATTTCTTGGCCCTTAGTCATACTATTCAGATTACAGCCTAATTCACATATTTACATTACATTAAATTTCCAAGGATCAAAACTAGGGTGTTACGTCCCCGCCCCCCTTATTTGTGCATTGTCCTCACTGCACATAACCATATAGGTGCACACATATATACAATTCTTACATCAAAATTATGATTACATTAAAGTTTTAAATCCAATGTGGGTATTCCTTCCACATTGCAACCTGCATTTCCACTAAACCTTACTTTTCCAATGCCTTTGTTCTTGAGCATTGTGTCCTTCTTGTTGCTAATATACTCTTTGGTTGTAGTTGGTATTGCATCCCATTTTCCTTTGAAATACCCCATCCTTGGTGGTCTTCTTTCCAAATACTCGATTCACATTTTCATTTTTAGTAGTTCCTATAACAACCATCAATAAAACATACATGTTATGACTATTATCATTCATCAATTATATTATTAATGGGAGTTTTCAACTCCACAATATAATAATGTATTAAAAAATAAATATGCAATTTTAGTTCAATACTTATCTTCATGGCTATTTCTCTACTTTACAAGGTTGTTGTCAGCATCCCATCTCGCATTATATTCATTAATTTCATGTAGATCCCTAACCCCTTTAAATAACTAATGGCTCCACTACCTTCCTCACATTTTTTGAAGATTTTAGAGTTGAACACTCTATTTAGGAGTTTCCATGGACCTTTGTGTCCCACTCAATGGAGGGGTAATCCCAGGAAAGGCTTCCAAATTCTTTTGTAACTTGAAACGACTTGATCATCCCCTATATATTTACATGGATCATGTGAACTATAAATCCATGAATGAAAGGGAAGAGAAGCCATGTTTTCACCAATAATAGAGCATTCAATTAGCAAGCAAACTGAGAGAACCTATCTAGGATAAAACCAATCTCCCCACTAAATATTACTAATGCCAATTAAAGTTATTGAAGGAGGGAATTAAGGGTCCCTCTAATTGACGAATGAATGGTAGAGTACAATGCTTAGTTTTTTACTCTATGGCATGAGTGAAGAACCAAGGTTCTAGAGGATAATCAAAAGAGAGGATCATAGTGCTTCATGAGGACCTATCTAAAATAAGTTAAAGCATCCTTTGGTACAATCCAGGATTCACAATTGAAGAATCCAACAATTTCATTCTTCTATATAGAGTCTGCAACTTTATGTCAGTGACGAGTTTTGATTCAACATGGTATAAGGAAGAAAAATATTGATTGTTACCTTTATTAAGCTTTGATATGTCAATTCAACAATGGGGTCCTCACTACATGAAGCTATGTGATCCACCCTTGGGATAAGGGGTTTTATGAACTTCTAACTCATATTTGAACATGAAAAAGAAACTATAATTAACAAGGGGCCATGTTTTATGGGAGGATTTGGCCTCTTTATGAGGCCTTGGTAGTGAAGTTTTACTTGTACATCGAGTCCCTATCTTTAGTCCTTAGTTGGGTATAAATTACTAGCTTACCCCCTTGAAAGAGAATGTTTTCAGTTTTGATAAGTTATATTAGATGCATATTCTAAACTATGGATCTATGATTATTAAATTATGAATTTATGAATCCCTATATTTAGTCCTTAGCTAGGTATCACTAACAATCTTACCCCTTGAAAGGCAATGTTTCAAGTTTTTATAAGTTAATTTAGGAACATATTCTAAATTGGATCTATGATTATTAAGCCATGAATCTATGAATCCTTATCTTTAGTATTTAGTTTGGTATAATTAACTAACCTACCCCCTTGAACTTACAATGTTTCGAGTTTTGGCAGGTTAGTTTAAGTGCATACTCTAAACAATGGATCTATGAATATTAATGTGTAAAATAGTTTTCTCGAGCAAAATGCACCTTCACCAATGAATTTACTATTTCCTGGAATACATTTATTACTATTATGATTATTTTAAAAGTGAAGCCCTCAATTATTTCTCTAGGATATTTGAAGGGTGAATCCATCTCTCTACATGATTACTCAATATATTCATCAAGTGTTTCGATGTAACCAATCCCCATGGCACATAATTAAATCCCGCATATCATTGAGGCATGATTAAGGTAAATGATCAAGATTTGAATCTGTACATAAGTGGTCTAAAACTATCATAAATGTAAAATATCTTATTTAAACAAATGGCAATATGTGCATGGATAATGCCCTTCACTCATTCTTATTCCCTGAAGTATTAAAGAAACACTATTATTATTATTATGGTCACATAAGAAATTACCTCATGATAGAATCCTTTGAATTTTAGTATAGAAATGAACCATCTTTGAGCCTCCTCTTATGTTGCCCCATTTTAAAGATCATCATGTGATAGACTACGAACTAGTTCAATTTTTTCAACCTAACATAGATTCTAGGAAAGATAAAGGCCATTCTTGTGAAACACCCAAGATTTCACTTTGCAACATAAAACATCAAAGCATTGTTATAGTTACATATATGTCTAGGTCATAACAAGAAGGAAATTTATAGAAATTTTGATGCCCCCTTTAGTTGATGCATCGAGAATATTTTCATACTTTCTCCTTACAGAGTTGAATTGGAAGATCCATATCATCTAAGGGTCCATTCCTTGACTAAAAGGAAGTTAATATATTCAAGGAGGGAAAAATCTAAATTTGATCAAAATGAGGATGTAACTGCCGATGAGGGTTCACAATAGCAATGAATCTAAGACTAGTGATAGTTCTCTATAAATCATGAAAATGGTAATAATAACAAATAGGAATGTTAACCATCTATCAACACTATGTCCATCCAATCTCTTAAACATGTAGATTCACAAGCCAACATTAAGCTTGCATTCCCAAATCCACATGGACAACATTTTTCTTTTTATACCCAACCAACTCAATTATTAGAGACCACTAATCCCACATCCATAACACTCCAATGTCTTTCAATAGGGGTTGACTCAACCTAAAAAAGGGAAGTCATATTCATTGTAGTGAGTGGAGGATGAGAGAATGTTAAATGCACTATCATTCTTGAAGTCAACGACGAGGAGCAAGCTTGATAAACATATGGATACATGTTTAATATTATATGTAAAAAAGTATGACATTAACAATTTTCCTTATGAAAGAGAACTATCTCTTTGGTGATCATATTGTGATAGAAGGGGATAAAACAATATAACAATTT
>ML785965.1:39167-53004 GCA_009831015.1 Picea engelmannii
AAAACACATTCTGGACCCCCCCCCCCACCTCCGTTGAAAGAAGAACGGACGGGGGGGTCCGGAATCCAATATAGACCATAGATCTAGGCGCTGAAGCTGGATCCGTTCAGATGAGCACATATATTATCTCCGATTCCGGACCCCCCCCCCACTGTTAAAGGTAGAATGATCGGGGGGGGTCTGGAAAGACTTGTCCACTGTAGATCTGGGTGCGAACATCTGAGCCGTTCATACATGAGCTATGCATAATTGTGAGCGCAAAGGCATATGTGCCTAGAAAACTTAAGATAAGTGCATATTGTGGGTTTTCCCAAGCTTTTCCATGTTTCTATCACCAAGGGGTTAGACATCAAACCTTTTAAACCTCAAAGAAATGGTTCAACATTGATCATCGAGCTGGTTTTATTGAAATAAAGCAAACTACCCTATGTCCTAACCTAATTACCTATGAGAATTAGCCCATATTAAATTGTTGGACTAAGAACTTACTCTATCCTAGGGCTATTTGACCAAGATTAGGCAGTCTGGTCAGATTTATTCACTAACTAACCTAGATCACTTGGCTAAGATTAAATAGTTTAGCCAAGCTTATTCACTACTCCTATCAACATCAATTTAAAAGAACTTGGCCGTGCTTGAAATATATGGACCAAGTCATTGTTATTGCATGGGGCTCTATTGAATTTCTTTTATGCCCTCTTTTATTCTTTTTCTTTTCTTTTTCTTTTTCTTTCTTTTTCCTTAAATTATTTGCAGAATGAAAAATCATTTGACAAACAAAAACACTAAAGAGATAACATTTCAGTCACCAGTTGATCCTATAAATTATAGGGTTATAACACATGCAACGATGTTTATATATTATATTAATGATATGCATAATTACATATACAAAATCAGGCTCCTGGCCTTAACACTTAGTCTCTCCAGCCTAATAAACACATAATCCTACCAAATTATCAATACTCGGCTCACCAGCCTACAAAAGATGATTACAATTCATAATATACCTGGGGCACTATCGAGGGATATTAGAATCCCCTCCCCTTATTTTTGCACTGTCCTCGGTGCAAATTTTACACAACATCAACAAGATTTTTAAAATATTCAAAACGATGCAGGTATTCTACTCGCATAGTATCCTCATGCTCCCATCTTGCGTCCTCGGGACCATACCAGGTCCACTAGTCCTTTACAAGTCCCATGGCTCAATTCCAGAGCTGTTTGGTTTTCCAGTCCAATATGTGCATAGGATGCACTTGCAAGACACCTTCTTGCTCCACCTGAATCACATTCCAATCGATAACATGATTAGCATCAGGTATATATTTCTTAAGCAATGAAACATGAAACACATTATGTACAATCATGGATGTAGGTAATGCAAGCATATATGCAACTGGCCCAATCCTTTCTAGGATTTGAAATGACCCACAAAATCCGGCTGCCAACTTGGCGCAATTTCCCACCTTCAGGGAACTTATATTGTCTTTCACTTTCAGGAAAACATGATCACCCACTTTAAACTCTCTGTGGGTTCTGTTTTTATCAGCATAAATTTTCTGCCTGTCTTGGGAAACTTTCAAATTCTTCTTAATTTTTAGAATTTTCTCTTCCATTTCCTTGAGCAACTCTGGCCCAACTACTGCCCTATCAGCTAGATTATCCCAACTTACTGGAGTATTTCACTTTCTACCATAAAGTGATTCAAATGGGCTCATCTTCAACGATGCTCGATACCCATTATTGTAGGCGAATTCTACCAAGTGTAGGTAGTCTTCCCATTTCAATGGTTTGTCTATCACATACATCCTCAATATGTCTTGTATTACTTGATTCACCCGCTTTGTCTTCCCATCCGACACAATATGATAGGATGTGCTAAAGTTTAGATTCATTTTGAATCCTTTGAATAACCTCTTCCAAAACTTGGAGGTAAATTTCGGGTCCCTGTCAGACACAATTGTCTTGGGAATACCGTGCAATCGTGTTATTTCCCTCATAAAAATATCAACAACATTCGTTGCCTTGTGAGTAGTCTTTAACATAATGAAATGGTAAGCTTTCATAAGCTTTTCCACCACCACCATGATTGAATCATGTTGCTTTCTGGTTTTGGGAAATCCTGTGATGAAATCCATTGTCACTACTTCCCACTGCCATTCAGGAATGGGTAAAGGCTGCAACAACCCTACTTGGTGCCTGTGCTCAACTTTAACCTTTTGACACTCCATACATCTAGCGATGTATTCAACAATCTCTTTCTTCATACCTGGCCAAAAGTAATGGCTCTTGACTGTTGCTATAATTTTCTGATATCCAGGGTGCCCAGCATAAGGCACATTATGCATTTCATTAAAAATCACAAGTTCTAATTTTTGGACATTAGGTACATAAATTTTGTTCTTGTACAAGAGTGTTCTATCAGTTTCCAATTTATAATTTTCCACTTTCTGTGGCATCTCACCTTGGTGTAGCTTTGCTACCAGCTCCATGTACTACAAATCTGCATTTGCATCTTCCAAAATTCTTCCCTTAATATCAGTTCGGTACATGCTAATGGTTGTAGCATGTAATTCATGCACTCTCCTTCTGAGAGCATCATACACTTTTTTTTTCTTCCCTTTGATATGCTTGATATCAAAGTTATACTCACAAAGAAACTCCAGCCATGTACTCTGCCTAGCATTCAGAGTTGTCTGATCAAACAAATACTTCAGATCATTATGGTCTGTCCTCATTTCAAACCTCCTTCCCATGAGGTAATGTCTCCATTTCTTTAGATCATGTACTATGGCTGCCAACTCCAAATCATGAGTGGCATAGTTCCTTTCATGCTCTTTCAAATTTCTGGATTCATAACAAATTAGGTATCCATTCTGACTGAGGACTCCTCCCAGTCCCTCTTTGAATGCATCTGTGCATAATATGAAATCCACATTTGTATCTGCAATATTCAGGATTGGAGCATTAGTTAACAGTTGCTTAAATTGTTGGAAGCTTTTCTCACATTCCTAAGTCCACTGAAAATTCTTCTCCTTCCTTTGCAAGGAAGTGATAGGGTGAGCTATCCTTGAGAACCCTGCGATAAAGCTTCTATAATAACCAGCTAGACCCATAAAGGATATGACTTCCATCATGTTCTTTGGCATTGGCCATTCTCTGATGGCCTCAATCTTCTCGGGATCTACAACTATCCCATCCTCTAAAATAATATGCCCCAAGTAATGGATCTACTTTTGATAAAATGAGCATTTGCTCAACTTGGAATACAGTTGATGCTCTCTTAGCACTTGCAACACCATCCTTAGATGTTTTTCATTCTCTTCCTCCGACTTGGAATACACCAGAATGTCATCCAGGAAGACTATGACAAACTTGTCTAGATAGTCCCTGAATACACCATTCATCAGGCACATAAAAATAGCGGGTGCATTCGACAGTCCAAACGGCACCACTGTGAACTCATAATGACCATACCTTGTTCTGAAGGAGGTCTTTCTGATGTCTCGATCTAAGGTCTATCTTCGAAAATATCTTCGCATCCTTCAACTGATCGAAGAGGTCATCAATCCTCGAAAGAGGATATTTGTTCTTTACAGTTACTTTGTTCAATTGTGTAAAATTGATACACCATCTCAACGTCCCATCCTTCTTCTTCAAGAACAGGACCAGGGCACCCCAAGGTGACACACTTGGGCATATATACCCCTTCTTCAGAATCTCTTCAAGCTGCAATTGCAACTCTTTCAGCTCTGGCGTACTCATTCTGTAAGTAGCTTTTGACATTGGAGCTACTCCAGGCATCATGTTTACAGAGAAGTCAATATCTCTCTTCGGGGGTTGTTTGGGCACCTCTTGAAATACATCTTCAAACTCCTTTAGTACCGCATGATATCCAATATTTAAGACCTCATCCTTAAATTCTTCCTCCACATGGGCTGCAAATAATTGACCTCCTTTCCTGTAGCACTTCTTCAGTTGCATTGCTGAGATTTATCTAATAGAAACAACTCTGGGAATTCCTTGGATTGTTTTCTGATTTCCTTCCTCATCCAGGCAAGTGAATGACTTGTTACATCATTCCAAGATGGCATGGTGTTGGTCCAACTAGTCCATCCCAATTAGACAGTCATAAGAACCTAAAGGCATAACATTCAATTCAACCTTTGTTCTCAGTCCATTCATGTCCAATGGACATGACTTAACTAAATCAATGACTTTTATCTTGGTTCCTATAGCCAGCTGCACTAACCAAGACTTTTCATGTTTTCTTCTTGACAATTGAAAATTTTCCACCACTCTAGAATCTATATAACTATGGCTAGCCCCTAAATCAATTAAAATAGTAAAGGCATGGTTGTTGATCATACCTTCCACTTCAATCATGTGCAACTGATATTCAACTTGCTTGTTGTCTAGGGATGTGTAGATCCTTGGCATTCTACTGCCCATGTCCTCCACTATTTCATCATACTAAACATTGTGGATAGTTCTCACTTTGTCATTTCTATGGGGGAAATCTTTTTACCTGTGGTTTCCTTTACAACCCCAACATTCCATAGGTGGTTGTCTTAACATCTTCCCACTCACTTTAGCTGTCCTAGGCTCTCTATAAGATGGTTTTCCTTGAGGATTGTTCTTAGAAAAGGGTGGCTTTGTTCCCTTCTTCCTTTGATCCATCTTGAATTTCTTCTTGTCTTCCCAAGCCTTCCAAAAGGTAGGTTTCTCTCACTACTAAATTTGAACGTTTTTGCGACGAAGTAGTGACGAATTTTCGTCGGAATAGGGTCGTTGTTGCGACCAAGATGATTTTTTTTTTGTTGGAATAGATTCGTCGGTCTAGTGACTACACATGTATCTTTATCGGTCTAGCGACCGGGAAAAGAAGCCTATACACAATAGGGAAAAGTTACCATTCATCGGTCCATCCACCAAGATTAGTCAGTATAGCGACCCACTTTAGTCGTAAGCCTTGCTAGAATCTCTAAGGAAAACATAACCTTGGTCACTCTAGTGACCATAATTAGTCGGTCTAGTGACTAATGTTAGTCGGTCTAACGACCCACTTTAGTTGCAAGCCTTGCTAGCATCTCTAAGGAAAACATAACCTTGGTCACTCTAGCGACCATATTTAGTTAGTCTAGTGACTAATGTTAGTTGGTCTAATGACTAATATTAATCACAAGAGCGACCAAGACAACCCTGAAAAACTTAGTCAAACAACCAAATGGCTATACAAGCGACGAACCTATTCGTTGCTAGAGCGACTAATGTTGTGTTTTTTTTTAAAAACAAATATTCCATTCACACAGGAATAAGGTTGGGGTTCTGTTAGCGATCAAAAATCACTAGATAATATTTCCCAAATCACATGATAAGAGGATCATTAGGTAGAAGAGTTATTTTTAAATCTTAAAGTTTTAGAGTTTTTGAGAAAGGCTCAAATTCACATAAATTCAATTAAATGATTATTTCACCTCTAAAAATAGGCCAAAGGTTAATTTTAGCTTTCGACGGCTAAATCTGAAATATACAGTTTAATGAGCCACCAAAAAGATCTGACATTCGGAGGCTAAAAGGAAAAATACATGACTAGTAAGTTGTCAAAAGATCTGAAGAGTCCAGATCGGTCTTCTTTCTGCCCAGATCACGTTTTTTCGTTTCCAGAATCCATGGGAATGATCTCAAATTAAAGATAATAATTTTATTTTTAAATCTTAAAGTTTTAGAGGTTTTGAGAAAGTCTCAAATTCACATAAATTCAATAAAATGAGGATTTCACCTCTAAAAATAGGCCAACGGTTAATTTTAGCTTTCAACGGCTAAATTTGAAATTTATAGTGTAATGAGCCGCTGAAAATATCTAACTTTCGGCGGCTAAAAGGCAAAATACATGACTAGTAAGCCACCGAAAGCTATGAAGAGTCCAGATCGATCTTCTTTCTTCCTAGATCGCATTTTTCCATTTCTAGAATCTGTGGGAATGATCTCAAATTAAAGATAATAATTATCAAAAGCTAGATCATCCTCTTCATCAAGTTTTGAAGGCATATGGTAAGGTAATGAAGCCAAATGGCATGTTTATTCTTGACAGAAATCTCCCAGCCATCAAAGACAGATTTCAAAATCTATGATTTTCACCAGCAAGCTGCCAAATAATTCTCCAGGTTGTCAAATTCGACTTATGATGATAAGACTCGATCATTTATGCTAAAAGATCAAATTGATTATTTTTATTTTTGGTATTTCAGATCCATTAAATTAGGATCTTGAAACCTTGATGTAAAGGCTATAAAAGCCTAAAAATTCTAAGACACCAAAGGGGGGGGAGGGGGGGAACAATTTGAGGACTGTGGTTCTATTCTTGAAGACTTGTACATTTCATCCTTTGGAGATGTCCATGAATATATCTTGACATCGAGCTTCTTTCACTTTGTTTGTTCAGTTTTCATATCATTTCTTTACAAGTTTATGTATACTCAATGACAGAAGGTTGTCATCCCATCTCTTCATTGGTATATTAGACTTATATACATTACTTCTTATGTTTTTCTTAGTGCTAGATAGCTATCATCCTATCAGTGCACTCATAAGCTTAAGCTGCAAGTATTTAGTTATTATGTATGGCCATCTACTATATACAAATCTTATATATGTTATTGTTGGTATGAAGAAGTATCTTACCTATCATTACTGGCCATTCACATATGCCTTTGTGTAGGTATTTCTTGCTAGCATAATGAGTCTTCTCCATGTTTTCATACATTGATTAAAACCTTCCGAGAAGCATAGTTGAAAGCCTTGGTATTTCAAGTGACCCAAGTCTTTCTAAATGGATGTGAGTTTATAATGTCATCCGATTTGATCCTTTTTCCTCCACATTTTATTGATCTATTTAAGTTACCAATGTTACACCCTTCTATAGTCAAGGAGTCATTTCTTGGAGAGATAACATTTTCATTATGTACTTGGGAGTTGGCACTGGAGTCAACCCCCTAATGGTCAATACCGGTGATCCAATTTACCTTGTCATTTCTAGATGTAAGCACCATTGTGATGAGTCTCAATCCATGCTAGGGGATTTAATATCGAGCCTCAAATTTTGGAAGGTGAATCTAGAGAATTGGGTGGAGGAGATTTCACAGCAACAAACCTCCCTTACGGAGTAGTTGGGCACTATTAAATCGAAGGAATTCCTGTTAGATGTGGAAAATCAATGCCTAAGAGAAAAATCCAAGGAACAAGAAGCTACAACGACATGTAAAGAATATAGTCAGCCTTCCCAAGCCTGATATAGGCCCTAGGAGGTTGATAGTCACATCCAACATATGACCAATTTTAATACATATCTCATCGAGATGGAAATAACAACTGAAGGCATAACTATGTACAATGTGCATATTAATAAGAAACACAAAAATCCTATGAAATGTATTAACTTAAAATATGTGCATTTGGTAGTTATACAAATAATCTATCCAAAGTCAATTTGAATATTTCATAATTTTCAGATACAATTAGGCTAAAAAACAATTCTGAACTATGATTACTATTTGCCAATATCCCCATAACATTTTTTCATGCAAGGAAAATAATTTTATTTCATGATAAATCAATGTTGAACCTAGATTATTGAAAGAGTTAATAACATACTTATTTTACCAATTTCAACAACCATTTTCTAAATTTCATCCAGGCAAATATCAGTATAGTGAGTAGAGCCAAAATAGATTGGTGTCCACTTTTCCATAAAATCACGGTATGTTACATGTTTTCCTTCATGGTTCACTAGGTTAAACAACCCACCAATGGAAACTTTGCCTACTAAGGGCCTGTCTTTCACCTGTGTACATAGATTCTTTATTTCTAAAAAAAACAAAGAGTGAAAATATCTCATATTTCACATAGACCATGATATGACAAAAACTACATACAATGAAATAATGAAACACTCTTTCATGTAAACTCATCTAAAAGATATTCAATGAATGATTCAAGGAAATGTATGTGACAACAAGATATTCRMTTATAAAGTGTGCAAATDCCACATGTGTTTGTGTTTGTATACAATGCCTAGAGGATGATGCTTTCAATCTCAAGAATAATGCAAGTATTCAAATTATTAAGATCAATCAATGACTAAATTTTAATGATATACACAATTGCCTAATAGAGCACAATAATTTTCTTTGAAGTATCTATGACTTTTATCAAACTAATTTCAAGACATCAATATTTCAAAGCCACAAAACGTTTCATATGGGTCAATCCAATAATCCAATAGTATCCTTCTCAGTTCATTACATATAAGAAGTTGGGACTGTCTATTTGACTTAAATTCAATATGTATCAGTCCTACTTGTCCTAAATATGCAGATGCAAATGATATGTAACCCTTCCAAATGCACACAAGTTAATATTTTTAACGTTGCTTATGTATGCAGATTGTAGGTTATGTTCCCCAAATTAAATGTGGTTGGGAATGACTATGTTCACACAGTCATAATTGAAGGTTTTACTATGATTTTGGGTGGAGAGTTTGGGAGGCAGTTTAGGTAGAGTGAATTTGAGGTATGTGAGTTTGTTTTTAGGGGTGTGTCAAAGTGGAATAGGGTCTTAAATTAAGACTTCAGGACAGTCAATAGTAAGGGTTTCTATAGGTAGCCGTGGGGTGTCTAAATGTTTAGGAGATAGGGTTAATGGCCTTTCTTTAGGGAGATAATGGCCTAGGCATGAAAGGGGAGATATCCTAGGGTGAGCTAGTATGAAAATAGGTCAACGTTAGGTAGGTTGGGGTTGCAAAAATAGATTAGGATAGTCAAATGGTAGACAGTTCTGAGGATGTGTGTGAGTTTTTAGGATAGTAGGAGAGAGGCCTAGAGATCTTGCATTAGGGGTTTAATAGTTTAGAGTGGTGGCTAGGTTAGTGTAGGTAGCTAATGAATATGGACAACAAACTTCACAAAGAGTGTTGTCCAAAGGAAATTCCTTGAATTTTTTTTAATATTTACCATTCCAATAAAGTTGTGTTCAAACCAAGCATGTGTATTATTAATGTCAACACCACCTAAGTAGAAATCCTTGATCTTCTCAAAATGTTGACATATAAATAACTTATTATTAACTGGACCTAAGTAATGCCTCCCTTTAAATGAATATTATAAATAACTACAAAAAATTTTGATCCCCATTTTACTAAATGTATGGCATGTTTCTTTCCTTTGGGGAGTTTTTCAAGGTGAAATGGATATTTTCTTTACAAATGAATGATTATGGATTTACTGGAAATAATTTTCTTGATCCTTTTTTATGTTAGGATACATGACTTCCGAAATTTTCTTTTTATGAATGAAAGCACCCAATAATAGGGAAATGTAAGAATACCAAAATATGATAATTTTATCAATGTTCACTAATGACCTCAAAGGTAGGTCAATGAGACTCAAAAGTACAATTGAGTAGTGACCCATTGTGGGATCATAGTAGCATCTCCTAGAAGCTAAATTATAAAACAAAATAAGTTAAACTACTAAAAAAGAGAAATGACAAAATGGAAGTTTCATATGTAACATGAAAAAGGGATACTCATCCTCGTTAGAAGATGAAGCCCTTGATGTCACTACAAAAATAGTACTAAAAGTAGAGAAGGGAGAATATGATTTCCCTGGTGAGTCACCAACCATAGATTAGTCAATTCATTGCCTCACAATGTCTTTAGGGGAGAGTCTAGATTTGAGAGGACTTGAATATGTAACCATGGGTGAAATTAAAAATACCTAGTGATTGAAGATTGGTTTCATGAATGGGGTTTGTAGTGGAAAATGAATTGTGATAAGAAAGATATCTCCTCAAAATCCTAGTGGGGGTAGGTCTGCTAGATGGAGGTTGAATAAAAGCACATAGCCCATCCAATCTAGTATTTGGTGTGACCTAGGTCTTTTCCTACCACTCATTTCCACCAACTGTTTTGATCGAGAGAAGAAAGGAAGTGATTAGCTTAATATGATCCATCCTTAGAGGTCCATGTAAGATCTATCCTCTGTATCCCAACATTTTCATGATAAAATGAGTTAGGATTCTCTAGTATGGATACCAAAAGAAGTTAGAGAGATAACTGCAAGAGTATCGGTAGTAGAGGACATAAATGAAGTGTTGACACAAAAGGTGGATATCTTATATACACAAACAAAAGGAAACTAGGTCTTCTGTTTTAACATAATGGAGAAGGGACCACCAGTGTTGAACATGACACACCCACCACTCATAAAAATAAAGTGGAATACTTTTCAGACTCAAAGATTGCAATTGTAGATATCCAATTCATGGATGCAAAGATGAATCATCCTCAAAATATAATTGTATTTATACTTACCCTGAAATTACAACAAAAGTGGATAACATAGGTGATGAAACCAAAGGTAGACATAGAAAGTGAAATAATAAGCAAACAATATCACCTTGGAGAGAATTGGTTGAAAAAAGAACACATTCATCAGATGTACAAGGTGTTCTAGTATTAAAAATGGCATTCCATCCACTCATAGGGCATGTGGAATGGAATAGGAACCTTGATACTGGATTGTTTTAAATATCCTATTCATAGTCTGGACAAAGAAAATACACACCTCATTACTAAACTCAATTGAATGATGAGAAGTTCTTCCCATTTCTACAATTAATCACCACACAACACATAAATCTAATTTATGGCATCAACTAGGACTCAAATCCAAATTTAAGAAAAGGATCATTTCCTTATTTATGATAAATGATTATAAGTTGCACTTAACTATAGGGAACATAATTACAATTGTGTCCTTGTCACAGGTTCAAATATATCATTAGCTCAAGGAAATATTTAATAAACAAGTGACCAAAAGAACAAACCCACACAAACATGGTGACAACAACAATTGGAAGGTGTACTTATATGGAAATTAGTATCTAAATCTAGTTAGAAGAGACATGATCCGAGTTATTGGCTTTAATCAGTTAAAATGGTATGTTGTTCTAGACATTGCAATAAATCAAATGATATGTTAATTGCCCCAAAATGTCCAAGAATGGGGGACTGTGTCAGAGTGAATCTATATCTAGGATTAAAATGGTGGGACTGTATTTGTAATAGTTATGTCAGTCCTAAATTGAGTGCCAAGTTAGTATCTTTAGTAGATTTAGGGAGCTATAGAGATTAGGTCTAGATGTCTTGCGTTAGGCCACTAAGAGTCTAGGATTTCTAGGCTTAGGATGTAGGTTAGGTTTAGGGTAGGCCGAGGTATGTATGGGTAGCCTAGGTTAGGTTAGGAGGTTCGAACCTCCTAGGAGGAGAAAGAATCATATGAAGAGGATGATGAACCTCAGGGTCACTACGTTCAGTGTGTACTTGTAACATCCCGCTCTGGCGCACTGAGAACACTTATTATTTGAGGACACTTGCTCGCAAGTGATATGGACCCTTTTTGATGTTAGACCTTTTATATTTGATTATGATGTGATTGACAGATGACATGATGTGTTATTATTTGATGTAGACGGGTGCTATTGACTCAGTTTTATTGAGTGTGCAGGGTTTTTGACCTTGAGGATGCAGAGGCATCGATAGAACCCCCTTGGACTCTAGACTGAGTCAGGGAGTGTGCTTTTGGGTTGATATGTTTATTATGATGTTTCATTTGATTTGATGATTTGATGTTGAGATTTCTGACATGATTATTGGTGATGCAGGCCGACGATAGCTTGCCGACTTGACTCACATATGGAGTAAAGGGGCCACACATGATTGCAGAGAGGTTGAGGGAGAGGGGTGGACAACAACCCTGCCACCGCCTGCTAGCACTCCCGCCGTGGCTCGAACTGTAGGTTAACGATTACCTAGTTCGAGAGGACCCACGATGCCATGAGGGCCGACTGCGATAGTCGCTCACGATGATTCTAAGGGGCGCGCAATAAGGCGGGGGGCTTATTCCTTAGAGCCCTTAGTCTCCTACTAGTTCACCTGGTGGAGTATTGACTCCAGGGGTTATAGAGGTCTACCAATCAGTTTAGTTGGCGAGTGGCACCCTTGGAGCACGTGGTGCATCCTGAAGGGCACGCCACACAAAAGAAACTCAGTTGGCGAGTGGCACCCTTGGAGCACGTGGTGCATCCTGAAGGGCACGTCGCCAAAAGAAATTCCAGAGGCGAGTGGCACCCTTGGCGCATGTGGTGCGACCTGAAGGGTACGTCACGATAAAGGTGGTTGAAGGAGTTAGCCTAACTATCCCTAAGTCTTCAGCTCCTGAATAAAACCTTAAGCATTACCCTTAACCAATCGTCGCCTAGCTCTGAATCTAAACCCTAAGCCTAGGACCTTCTAGAAACCGGGGGGGAATTTTAGGGTGGCCTTAACAAATGTAAATTCAAAAAAAAAGTAAACAAAAAACTCATACCATCACCCTCTCTTTATCCTTGTCTACTTAATAAAACTATCCTCCATCGCCTAGATCTTCCAGTATCCATCTCCCTTTTACTTGTCTAGTTCACATTCCTATATCGCCATCCCTCCTCATAAATCCTCTTTATTCCTCTTTGTGAAACATTTAATTTTCCCCTGTACTGGTTTTCCATCGCCTTAATCTCTCATTAATCCTAAATATACAGATATATTAATGGTAAATTAAATGATGAATGCATGATTATTAATAGAAAAAATGAATATATATATATATGTATATTTATATTAGAAACAAGTTATAAACAAATAAAGTTAAGCATGTGAAAATAAAAGGAAATAAAAATGAGCGCACATACCCTTGAATTTTTGAAAAGAAAAAATAAAAATGAAATATATAAACAAAATAAACTAAAAAGAAAAACAAGAAAGTCAAAAGAGAAAAAGGGGGGGGGAAACCTAATAAAAACAAGAATTAGGGTTTGAGACGGGATAAAAAGAAAGGGAGAGGGGGAAGGAAGGGACTTTTGCTCAGATTGGTATGGTTATGCTGCGAGAATAGAGACTGACTGATTTCTGGTAGGAGTTGGGGATTCTTAGCTGACTTGAGTGGTAGCTCAGCCTTGGAGGCGAGCTGAGAAGCTAGTTACTCTCTGATTGTGTGTGGCCCCTTTGCAGCTCGGGGGGCTGCGGGGGAAGAAGAGTACCCCTAGCGTTTGGCTGGGAGGTACCGGTGGGTTCTTCGCGGTCGGCAAGCAGGAGCTAGAGCGGCAGGAGCAGGATTCGTTGCGGAAGGCGAATAAGGCAAAGGTATGTTCTTGAACTGAGTAAAGTAGAATGGATAGTGATGTACTACTGCGATTATGGTTGTAATTGTCCTTCCTCGTCCTTAAGCTCTGAAGATTTTCGTTTTCATAAATAGTTCAGTTTAGGGTTACTGTTAAAATCGTTGGGTTAGGATTATTCATTTTTTTTTCTTCCCTATATACAGGTACGATTTTAGAGCTGGGTAAATTTGTAGGGGCGTTTATATATTGTTGTGGGCGGATTTTTGACTATGGGCGTGTAATAACGTACTATGGGCGTTTCATTTTTTTTTATTTACTGTCTGCTAGTTTAACAACTTCTGAAATCAATGCTTCCCTCTCTGTCCACTTGTTGATGCCGGACGACTGTCTCATAGAGTCGATTCTGTTGAGGGCGAGTGACCCTTATTGGTTCTCTTGGAATGTTAGATTGAAGGGGTGAACTCGTTGCAAGGCTCACTGTTGACTCTAACACCGTCTGCCACAGTTTTTGCCCGTGCTGGGCTCATTTTGTCTCTTAACCCTTCGTCCTATCACTCCTGGACTGAACATTCTAGCGATACAGTTGTTTCTTTTGGTGAAATCGTCCTGGTCCTTA
>ML785965.1:84695-99175 GCA_009831015.1 Picea engelmannii
TCTCTTTGAGGCACTAGAGAAAAATGTGGAACACTTATATGTTTTCTTTACATATCAAATGTGAGTAATACCTTGATTTATATAATAATATGATGGACCCCTAGATTACCATTTTTTCCCCATCCTATTGCCATGTATTATTAGTGTATTTTCCTCAAAGACCTAAGACTTTCCTAAGAACTCTTGTTTTAATCGACAATGTGATAACAAGTGTACAAATTACATTCTATAAATTGTGAACACATGATATGATGGAAAACACTTAGTAGACTTAATCGATCAGGTGTCATTAATGTATAACCATTGTCACATGTGATGGAACCTACCATTGATGGTGCCCCAAGTTACTGCAAATGTCTCTAAATCCCCTTCCCAAAATAATGAGTTGAATTTTATAGGAAGATATTCTCTACAAGGAAGGCATTGAGGTATCTATCATCAATTGGTGCGAAATAATATTAGGAACATGAATTGAGGTCTTGGACAATAAATTTGAGAGAACAAACCACTAAGTACAACTTGGCAATGGGAAGGTTGATATGGATGGTAAAGATATTTTAGAAATGTCCAACGCAAGCTAAAAACTTCCCTTTAACATAAGCATGACCTAATGATGACCTGGGAAACTATCGACACCAAAAGGGAGAAATTATATACACCAATAATTCAAGAGACAATGAAGGGTGTTCCATAAAGACTAGAAGAATAACCAATCATAGAAGTGAAAACTCAAAATCATGGTGTTATCTCCTAAAATAAACTTGTCATTTTATTTGATTTTTAGGTGATAGCATAGTCATGAATAAGTGTCATTTTTAATTTTTTGTGCTTTATGGTCTCCAAGAAAAGGGAACAAGTGAAAAAATCCAAAATAAATCGATTTGTTGTTTATTTTTTTCAAAAATCAAAGAAAAGTCTTTTCGGCGACTAACCATTGTTTTGAAGTTGATAAGGAGCCACTGAAAATTCAAGCTTCTGACGGAAAATGTGACTTTTGGAAACAAGAAGGAGCCACCTAAAAGTCAAGCTTTTGACGTAAAATGCGACTTTTGGAAACAAGAAGGAGCCACCGAAAGTGTAGAAGCGGTTTTGGGCACCGCCTCTTCAGGAGTTCAAAAGAGAAAAGGAGGTACACACATCATAAAGGGAGGATGACCATTTTTATGGGAGATTGGTGTGCTTACACGACCTTATCACTGGTTATGGAATAATCATTCCGAATTTAGTTTTACAACATGTGTGAAGGTGTGATGTCCTATCAGTCCTGAGGGTTATCCAGTCATTATTAAATTTCATTTGCTCGTTGTCGGATCTTGTCTACATCTACATTATGGTCATCATTTAAATTCAAATTCCACAAGTTCTAAAGGCCTATAAACAATGTTTATCCTCCACCATTTGATCATATAGAGTTTATTCTTCATCACCAGTAGGTTCTTTCGATTGGTAATTTCTCTGTTTCAGGTTTCTATAGGTTATATTGTGTTTTGCAGATGGGTAAGAAACGAGGTGGTCCACCTCTCAGGAAGGAGTTAGACAACATTCAATATTTACAATCTCATCCAGAGATTCATCAATATTTCTCATATGTAGGCTATCTCACTTATGTGGAAAATCTACAAGAGGGTTACCACCAGGGTATCATAGAAGCCTATGCAAAATATTATGATGGAAAAAAAGCCATAGTTGGCCCTTTGGAGATACAATTTGATGAAGCAGTCATAGCCTCTGCTATAGGCATGCCAAGAACAAGGAAAAAATGGTTCAAAACCACAGTCACCAAGAATCTGGAGTTTAGACCTTATTTAAAGCCTGAATTCCAAGACATCATTTGGAATAGGGAAATCGTAATTTCTCATCTGGAGGAGAAGTGACAAACTCTTCTCAAATCCATACAATTGTATATTACTACAAAGGGAAGGTATGATAGGGCCATGTTATACCACTTCAAACTTATGGACCACTTTACAGGAAAGGTTCCTCTCAATCTACCATATTATTTTCACAAGAGCTTGACAAAGATGTCACACAAGGTCCAAGATGAACCTGATCATATCCAGAACACCTTGTTTCATTTTGGTTTGATCAAAATGATTCTTGTAGAAGAAATGAGGAAGAAATAAAGAACATGGGAACACTTCCTGTTTTGGGGAGGTTTTGAGTTAGACACTCAACCTAATAAAGGCAAGAGGAAATCAAGAAAGAAACTACCAAATCCTTAGAGTAGTTTGAAGAGGAGGAGAGCCATCACCCTTGACCTCTCAGAAGAACCAACATCCATCTCAAAAGTCAAGAAGGCAAAGAATAAATTGGTTTTCAATGAAGCTACAGAGAAAGATTCAACTCAGCAGAACAAGCAAGCAAATGTACTTAACTTACCCTACTCAGAATCTGATTCTGAGCCAAACAAAGAAGAGGTCCCTGTTGATCAGAACATAGAATTTTCTATGGAGCAAGCACCAAAAATTGAGAGGTTCACAGGTTATGAGGAAGGAGAAAAATCAAGAAAGAGAAAATCTAGCAAATCACAAAAGATTAAGAAACTCAAAGAGAAAATAGAACAGCAGGAAGTGATAGAGAGGGTGATAAAGGCCAGATATGAGACTCTATCAAAGAATTTTCCATAAAATAGTGCAACTTTGGAAATATTGGCACTTGAAAGTGTAAATGAAAAGAAGAAGAAGAGGAGGATAATAAAGGATAATCACCAACTATTTTGGTTTGCTAAGGATTTGAAGAAAAAGATAAAAAATTTGAAGGCTAAAATAGCTACAAACCTAGATTTGCATGTCCTTGCAGAGGTTGCTTAAGATTTGTAAGTGGATCAATCCAAATAATCAAGGAAAAGACTCATTTTTGAATTTTTTATATTTTTAACAAACATAGTCTTTTCGGTGGCATAATCAGCATAACAACACATAGTTAGCCACCAAAAATTAGGGCTTTCGGTGGCTAACTCGCATTTTTCAGGGCAAAAGAGGCGTTGAAACTGTTGGAAACAGAATTTGAAGATATGGCGCTCGAGCAAAGGGGATTTTCGGTGATGAAGCATAAATTAATATCAAACAAATTTCTCCATACATTTTGGCATCTTGTTTTAGAGTTTTGAGGCATTAAACGAAGTAGCTAGGTTGATGATTAGCCTATCATTATTGAAGACTGCTTAGAATTGTTGAGGAACATATCCATCTGTTTAATAAAGACACCAGCCTTGTCATAATACATTAGGACCTTCATGTAGCTGTCGAAGAATCAGAGGATTGAAGACAAATCAAATTCTAGAAATGGACTAGATCCATACTTTTTGAAAGAATTTTTGTAACAGTTTTCTATTATTAGTATTTCAGATCCAATTTCTCAGGATATGAAGCTTCTTGTAAAGGCTATAAAGCCTATCAATTTTATAGACTAATGGTTCGAGTCTGGAGACTATACCATGTTGGTTTTTGTACTGAGACCTTTTATATAATACAAATCACAAGTTCCTTTCACTGTTAATGTCAGATTGTCATCTTCTCTCTTTTCCTGTGTTTTGAATGATTATTGTTATCTAAGTTTGTCTAGTTGCAAATGAATGTCATCTCATTAGTCAACTTATAAACATTGATTTAACAAGTAATCTGTGCTATCTTTATTCAACCCATCACATATGTGTTATGGTTGATAGATATAGACTTTCTTCACCCACCAGTTCAATTACTTATCTGATTATTGACTTTTGAAAGCATTGTCTCATCTAGTTATGGATGAGTGATTTCAAGACTTAATGAAACAACATATATGCATTTTGGTTTTAGCCTTTTGTTAATGATGTTTCCATTTATGTTTTGTTAATCCTAATACATTAATAGGTATGATAGCTTTAGACTTAATGATCTATGATGTTTGGGATATTTATATTATAAATATCGTCTATAATTTTATGCTCTAGATATAAATGTTGTGATCATATATCTAATTAGAATGATTGGATTTATCTTTGAATTTTAATTGAATGATGAAATGAATAAGTTACTTCCAGATTTATCTTGTTGTAATTATGTACAATTATAAGATCAAAGGGTTATATTTGTGTTTCCTCCTCTGTCATTAAATCTCAACTATCAATAAATCTCAACTGTCAATACATGTTTTAAATTTATTTAAAACAATCACAAAGTTCATTGAAAATTTCTCTCTTGGGCGTGGCAGTTGGGTTTTCTTCATTCATATAGATGCTTGGATACACCTCACGAACTAACAAACATGTTAGCTTCTTTGTTTTTCTAGTTTTTGTCATTTACATATTAACGAAACCATAATGTTTATATTAGCTTTTGACTACCTATATATCTGTCTTTCATAGTTTATTAAATTCAAGATTAGTTAGATTTATAAAGAGAAAACAAAAAAAATATTTGTATGTGCTTTCTTTATCTACTTCTTGAAAGAAAACTATTTATATTGATTTAGTAAGTTTCGATTAAAACTTGCAATTTGTAAGTGATTATTGTTATTTAAGTTTGTCTAGTTTTAAATGACTGTCATCTCATTGGTCAACTCATAAACATTGATTTAACAAGTAATCTGTGCTATCTTTATTCATCCCATCACATATGTGTTCTGGTTGATAGATATAGACTTTCTTCACCCACCAGTTCAATTACTTATCTGATTCTTGACTTTTGAAACATTTTAAGTTACCGGGCTTCTTCAAGCTACAACCTCAGAAGGACTCCTAGAGAGATAAGACATGGTACATCTCCCACGACAATACTAAAACCCAATTGAATCAAAATAGGTTATAGAACAAGCAATTGTTTGGAAAACAAAAATTATAATATCATCAACATCTAACTTATTTAAGTACAATAATGTGTTACATACCACAAAAATGTGTTAGTCCCGGTGCATCGTGAATTGTCCATGTAAGAATCCCATGGAATTGAAATCCTCTTTGACCTATTGGTCTAGAGATGTTGTCATAGTGATGCCATCCCATAACTTTAACAACTCATCGAAAAGAGGCTTAATATATACATTCATATCTTTCACTTGGTACTTACCTAAATGGTTAAAAAATACACATAATTACTACACCTTGTATACATATATGAAATTGTGCAATGAACAAGACAAATGAAATGTTAAACATTAAAAAAACAATATCGTTATAAAAATATACCTGGAACAATCGTTGCCAACATTGTGTTCTCTCTCTTTATTGACATCCAAGGAGGAAGGTTATTGTTTATAACAAAAACAGGCCACACCAAGTAGATAGACCTGAGCTCACCAAATGGATTTACACCATCAACTGCCAATGAAATCCTAACATTATGAGGTTCTTCTTTAAAAATTGGCCATATTTCTTCGATATTTTTATATAAACAACCATCTGCAGGAATTCGAAGAACATCATCTTCACTTCTATTTCGTGCATGGTAATCCATAAACTGTGCTATGTTCCGACATCTAAATAGTTATTGTAGGCGTGGAATTATAGGAATATAATGAAGAACCTTGTGAGGCACCTTTTTTGTTAACTGATCAGTTCGATATCTACTGATTTGACATTACAGGCAATTCGATTCAGATGCATATTGTCCATAATATATGATGTGATCATTGGGGCATGCATCGATAACCTGATATTCCATTCCAATTTCTTTCATAATGGAAGATAATTCTTGGTATGTGCAAGGTAACTTATTTGGTGATGGTCAAAAATATTCACCTATCAACCTACAACAACAATATACAAAAAAAAAATCAATAATGAAAATTATATTAATCATTATAAATATTGCATCCTTAATTTAGACATCAATTGACACTGAAAATAAATAAAATAAAAGTTGAAAATTGCATAAAACTGTAAAATTATGTTGCTTACCTTAGGATATATGTCATACATGTGTTTGAAAAACCATTTGATACCTTCAAGTTGACCAACAACATTACAACAGAGAAAACACTTTTTTTTGTGCCTTCATATAGGGTTTCAGTGGCATTTTCAATGATAGGTTTATCCAAAATAGATTCATCATCATTGTCCTCATCACTATCATCATTATCATCCTGCAAGTTTTCATCCTCCAAGTTGACATCATCATCCATTGGAGCATTATAAATGTCTTGGATGAATCTGTTTGTCCCATCATCATCAACTGTATTATTAATATCATCATTTTCCATAGGAATAACGTGATCATCATTATCCACATGATTAAGTTCAACTTGTTCTTCAGTATTATCTCTATGAAAATGTCTCCTACTAGGCGACATCACATTCTTAGGATGATTTTTCTTTAATAAAAACAATAGAAGCAATAAAATACAGTTAGAGTATATCACAAATATTATTTTGAAAGATAAATTTAAAAAAAAAACAATTAATGTATAATACCCTTAAAGATCTATAATAACTAATTACTTACCATGGGACAATATTCATTGCCCCCTTCAACCTGCCCATTCTCCCTACAATGTTTTTCAACTATTTTTAAAGGTAGTCTTCTTCCATTAAAACCCTTTCATTCACAACAAGGGAAATAACATTTCCCATCACCATGAATCACCATTTGTCACTTTAACATAACAATCTCTCTTTTCTCATCTGGAGTTGACATTGTAATTACCTATTACAACAAATCCATTGAAACATTATAAGTACAATATACAAATCTATTCAAATAATTTGGTATATATTTAGATATTTGTAATGAAAATTATATAGCATGTTCAGAAAAATAAGGGACAAAGCATGAAACCTAAAATCAGCTAGAAAAAATAAGGAACAAAGCACAAAACCAATGCATTTCATATCCAGCGTACAACACTGGCTATTTGGGAATCTAAATGACACTTGGTTCTAAAACAACACATTGACCTACACATAAACATCCAAACATAAATGAATCTTCTAATAATATCTTTGTTGCGATCCAACTACTATTATGTTGTCAAAATTGAGGAACAAAATTGATAGAAATGCAAGAAAGAGTTTGGGGAGAAAAATAAATCATGACATAAGAAGCATAAAGGCAACTTTAATTCTCAAAAAAAATGATGACGTAAAGAAAATTAATTTGAATACAACCAATCAAAGTTGGCAAGCAATTCCTTGGCATGGTAATGATAAATGGTACACTATGTTAGTGATCAAAAATAACTTGCTAGTGATTTCCAAATCACATGATAAGACGAGTATCAAGAAGAAGAATCATTTTCAATTTCTTCAGATTTAAAGGCTTAGAGACAAGCTCTCAAAGATGGTATTTCAATGTATAAATCAATTTTCTTCTTAAATTAAACCTAAGTTTTTTTTAGGGTTTTCAGCAGCTAAATTGAAAATTTGACAATGTAGTGAGCCGTCGAAAGCTCTAACTTTTGGCGGCTAAAGGTAAAAACGCAATACCAATGAGTCGTCGAATGTGCTGAAGAGTCCATAATTTAATTCTTTCTTCCCAAATTGCGTTCTTCGAGTTCCATAACACGTGGGAATGGTATCAAATTAAAGATAATAATTATCAGAAGTTAAATCATCCTCCTCATTAAGTTTTGAAGACATATGGAGAAAGAAGGAAGCCAAATGGAATTTCTATTTTTGATAGAAATTGTCCAACTGTCAAACAAAGATCTCGAAGCAGAATTCAAATAGGAAATTGCATGGGAACCAAAATTCCAAAAGTACTACTACCTTTATTGATGAAAGAAATGTTCACTTGCATCATCATGGAGGACCCCACTAGATGAGTAGAGTTCCCATTACAATAAGCTTCACAAGACATCTCATTACCTTGCTTCTACTTCAATTTTTAGTTTCTATCTAACCTTGCAGGAACTCTCCTTTGAAGGAACTTTATAGTAGGTTGAACCTTGTTGTAAGCCTTATTACAATTATTTCTTTCACACTACATCTACTATATAGTCCCTATTTAATAGATCTGGCCTCAGTAAATAACAATCTATCTATCTATTTAAGGGAGTTAGGGTAGGACCCTAATAGATTCACATGGTTAATTTTTTTGTGAAGACTTGATATGAAACATTAGATAGAGATATTAGTTTGAAACTACTAAATAAAATAAAATTAGTTTCCTTTTAGATGAACGTGGAGAACAGAGAGTTCATCCCTCCTCTAACCCATAACCTTTGCCCAATGATTTCAAACATTCTATAATGGTATTTTTTAATGATGTAACAACATATGTTATAGAAATGGTTGGAAAATCCATTAATACTAATAAATGTATTTATCCCCATTGCCAAATACTATATATTTTTTTTCAATATCTTTATAAATTTTTGTAATTGTATGGAACATTATAGATTATGGTGTTTTTCTTGGGAAGCCTCCATAGAGATTTTTAATATGATCGAAATATTTTCTCATGCATCAATATTTCATTCTTAATCATTTTGATATTTTTTTCTTAAAACAAAGGATGGAGACTAAAAAACTAGTGATTATATGTTAGAGGCAAATACAATTGAACTTAAAGGGAAGAGGTTTATGATGCTTCCCATAGGATATAATGCTTCCCATAGGATATCAAAAGATAAATGGGTTTATGAGCCAATTACATGGAAGGAAAGATATCAAGCTGGATCCCAAGATTGTCCTTTAAGAAAGAAATTTCAAAAAAACATGTCTAAGTCTCGTTATCATGTCTTTTAATGTGCATTTTCCTCTTCTCTAGCACTAGTTGATGAGATCTGAATCTGGAATAATTTCCTATTTCATTTCCTTACTTAGATCCATTAGCAATACTACTTGCTTTTTAATTTGTCTAACATTGGACAAGGTTTAATATATTAACAAGGACAATCCCTTCATCTAGTAGTTCGTCCTTGAATTTTGTTTGGGACTCCCAACACTATTGTTTCCTCTGCATGTTAT
This sequence comes from Picea engelmannii, assembly GCA_009831015.1. Lineage (NCBI taxonomy): Eukaryota > Viridiplantae > Streptophyta > Pinopsida > Pinales > Pinaceae > Picea > Picea engelmannii. The sequence goes on from ML785965.1 coordinate 93,580, forward strand.
TAGGTGTATATATCTTAAATATTCTCATGAATATGACTGCAAAGAAGTCTTCAAAGAGATTGAAAAACTAGATTGGACTATTACCTCATCTAGTAGATCCAATTCCTATGGGTCCAAGAGAGTGCATATTCCTCTAGACAAATCTTTGTCATATATACTAATTTGATTCCCTTTTTTCCAAATGATATTTTGAATAAATTTCATGTCATTATTTCTCATCTTGGTGTCTTGTCAAAACACTATTTTCATACTATGATTGTGAATTAACATCGTTACTCCATCTTGATTCATTATAGTTTATAACTCCTTTTAGATACATATCTTCACATTAAGGGTTTTAATACGTTAATTGAAGGAAAACATAATAATTTAATGGATCACTAGATATTCATGAGGTAGAGATATGCAAAGTATCAGATAGGAGTTTATTTTAGGGTTTTCAGTGACTAAGTGGAAAATTTGATAGTGTAGTGAGTTGTCGAAAGATTTGACTTTCAACGACTAAAGGGAAAAATGCAAGACCAATGAGCCGCCAAATGTGCCGAAGAGTCCAGAATTTAATTCTTTCTGCCCAAATTACATTTTTCAAGTTCCAGAACATGTAGGAATGGTATCAAATTAAAGATAATAATTATCAGAAGTTAAATCATCCAAAGAAGGAAGCCAAATGGCATTTCTATTTTTGACAGAAATCGCCCAACTGTCAAACAAAGATCTTGAACTCCATTATATTCACCTCCATATTGCCAAGTAATGCTAAGAGGGTAAATTTGACCTACAGTGATCATACTTTTCATATCCGTTTTTGATTATATTCAGTTTTAGTTATTTTCAGATCCATTTTTATAGGATCTTGAAATTGTGAAAAGTGGACAAACCATAAAATCTTTCTAAGGAGTTAAAATAAACCATAAAATCTAATTTAAGGAGTGAAAATAAACCACAAAATAGTTCAATACCACCAAATTACTAAATCACATAGAAAATCTTTAAGTACCGACATTCAAAATCTCAGCTATGTAGAGTCTGATCAATTCAATGTTTCTCTTCTTGAAAGAGAATTGAAATCAAGATTTCATCAAAAAACATAACACCATTGCATCAGAACACCATTTCATAAATTACTCACACAACTGTAGAAAATGATTTTCGCAAATATAGCACATTTTTCGTAACTGAGATATATATATGATTGATTTCATCGGTGTTCCGATGAATTTGGTCAAATTTACCAAACAATAAGTCAATGACCATTTGATTCTCACACGTGCCATAGTTGGTCATTATAACGACTAAAGTTGGAATGTTGGTCGCTAGAACGACCAATGTGGAATGTTGGTCGCTAAAGCGACGAACAGTTGGACCCAGAAAAAAAAAGTAAAATTAGTCTAAAAAAAGAAAAAAAATTACGACGAAATTTTAAACCGTCGTAATATTTTGTCGTAATTTCCTCCCACTGTAGTAGTGTCTCTTTGTTGCTCATATAATCATTTCTCTCTTATTATAGTTTCTTCGATAGTTTTTGGGTCATCATACTGAATATTGTCCCCAATGGAAGGTGGCAGTCCACTCGGATACCTTTGAATCTTGACAGTCTCATCTTTGATGAATGAAACATACTTCAGTAACTCCAAAAACTTTCATTTGTATTCATTAATGGTCATGTTACCCAGTTTGAGTTCAAATAACTCTTTCATCTTTTTATCATAGTATCTTTTAGTCAAGTATTTCTTCTTGAAATACCTCTTGAATTCTTTCTAAGTGATATCTTTATGTCTAATGTGTTGTACCTGCACAAGCTGATCCCACCAAATGAATGATTTTCCTTTCAGTTGATACATCACAATTATTCCTTCTGCATGAGAGGAATAATTCTGCAGTTGGAAATATTTCCTCATGCCAAGCAACCATGTTGCAACATCTTCCTCCTTATGTTCTCCATCAAACATAGGAGGATTAATTTTGTTCATTTCTCCCTTTAGTTCATCCACTCCAGATCTCCAGTGATTTTTGGTAGGAGATGGGCTTGAACTACTGTGTGCCCTCCTCTTGGAGCCACCTTGGGAGTGATTATGGTGTCTACCAACACTCCTTGATCTTCTACCCTCATAAGTCTTGTGACTCACTATTTTTCTCGAGTCTCTCTCCTTGTCCAACTTCTTTTATATTCTCTCCAGACTCTTCATCAACTTTAAGTTGAATTCTCCCTTCTTTTCCTTAGCTTTCATGAGCTTTCTGCTATCTTCTCAGTGTGTTTGGGCATCTTTCTGCAATCTTTCAATGATTTTCATCATATGCCTTTCCTTATATATCTCTTCTCCATGCCCATTGGAGTTATACCCTTCAAGTCCCAAATGAGCATCCATTCCTTTTGCTTCATTCTATGAATTGGAAGCATTATGTGTCTCTTCCATTTCTTTTTCACTCAGTGGAAATTCTATTCGGTTCTGGAACTTGTTAAACTTCTACAAACATAATGTGTAGACAACCAAAATTTGTCAGGCCATTATTCCTTAACAAATCCCACAACATTCATAAACAAATCTGAATCAAGAAAACGTTCTGATTTCACAAATTTTCCAAGATCTGCTCAGCTCTGTAAAAATTTTAGGCCTTAGCCCTTTTCTCTTAGCCCCAATCCTTGTAGCCATGGGTTGCGACTAGGCCCTAGATCGATAGGTGCTTAACCAGGACTTCGGGTTTTGAAGTCTTCATAATACATCACAACAGACTCTTGGAGTTCCGAATTAACAAACTCATGAAGTAGATTAGATCAACAATCCACGTCTACCCAACATCCGACCACTGACACTCACTATGGAACTTCAGGCATCTGAGTTCCAGAACTTCAGGCCTTCAAAACTTTGTGACTTTGGTTTTTAGAATCTTTCCCGCTTGCTTCCCTTTCTATCTCCCGAATTACAAACTTTCGGCTTCTCTATCCTCCGGGCCCACATAGTATAGTTTTCACAAACTAAGGCAATGGCACATGGTATTCCTAGAAAGGTCCACATCACCATAGGTGATGTCATCCGGCCCCACCACATATACCCTTTCACTTTGAAATTTCAGTCTTTGAAATTTTGTGCATCAGCGCATTCCCCTTCTCCCGATTTCCACAGTTCTGAACTCTCCCTCGATAATCGACAGTCCTTATCTCTCCTACAACCAACGGTCGAGATCCACTTTTTGATTTATTGCTTCAAAGGTTTTCACTTCTCTTCACTTTAAATATTTCGATCTACGAACTCCGAAGGATTCTCGTGAATAAACTGTGTGTGACTTCTCTAAGATCTAACGGTCAAGATTATCCCCTTAGATCTACGGTGTAGATATCTTATGGGACTTCAGACTTTGGAAGTTTGTGCCTCAGTGCACCCCGCTTCTCCCAATTGCCGAACTCCGACAGGCTTCCAGGATAACCCTCCTACAACGTTTCCGTATATGATGATCATAAAGGAATTTCCTTTTTCCCAAATAGATCCTACGACTCCAACACCCCAAGTGTTGAGCTCTCTCTCCCCATGGTCAAGCACCATGCCGACTGCATTTTTATTCTACTACTACTCCTCCCGAGCTTTGTAACATGGCCAAGTAACCCTCTTATCACTCATAAACATTCTAAGGTTCGAAATTGGTTCCATCCGAACACCCTTTCCACTCAAAAACTTGGGTCCAAAGACCACTTATCCGGCCCATCCAGGCTCAACGTTGAAAATATGGCTCTTATACCATATTGTAATGTCCCTGTCCATCAACTTCACTGCCAAGCAACACTACTATGAAAAATATATATATTTACTTATAAATAATATGCATTAAATCAAATTAACACATTTAATGAAATTTAATCAACAATACAGAGTAATCCTATTATTACTGCTAACATACAAACTTAAACAAAATTAACAACATTTCAAACTTGCAACGTAATACATGATAACATTTCAAGACACAAACATGCATCACATATAAATTAAGTACAAAATTAATAATTATCTTTTAAACTAGCGTAACACCACCAACTGTGTGCATACCTTCCATGAACCTCCCAGCCTTAGATCACGCTGCTCATCACTCTCAGCAGCAGGTCACCCCCGAGTTGGGACTAAGCTCCACTGGGAAAGGGAATCCTAGGCTAGGAAAGGTCAACGGGAAGACATACAGTTTATGAGGATGGATTCTCTCCCAGGAGCCACTTATGCCCACTGCTCATAGACTCTCATTCCCCACATGCCTAGCCCACCCTAGGAGTATACACCTTCACTATCACCAAGACAGTCCTTCAGCTGCTAAACCTCCCTAGCCTTGGGCTTCTGGAACAGGCCAGACTGAAATTCTCTGAGCTTTGTGGCAGCTACAAGATCCCTTCCAAGATTTCTCACTTCCTCCATGCACTCTCTCACTTGGAGAGATTCACTCACAGGCCTGACAACCTGCCTCTTCAACCACAACCACCTCCCTCACCTGGAGAGAGTGTTGCACACATGTATGACAACCTGCTTCTTTAGCTCCGTTCCAACACAAGAAGGACAATAGTAAGGCTGAACAAGGAATGAATGATGGTAGGAAATCAAACTTAGCCAAGGGACTGTGTGGCCAAAACAGGCCACAGTTATAACACACACGACATAGAAAATTATGGTATTCTTAGTTTTCACAGACGAAAACAACCCAGAAAGTTAAGCACAAACTTGGATTTGCAATGTGGATAAACCTGGGTTCACAGGACAGACAGGTCGGCCTTTCCCTCCCGACTGGTTTCTCATATGTGTGCGGTTATGTAGAGGTCCAACACAGAGGTAAAACATGATAGACTGAGGATGTGTCAGCTTCTCTTGAAAACGTCACGGGATGACCTCATGGTTTCGGGTTTTAGATGCATGCCTGAATATTGTAAAGGTCGAATACAAAGGCCATGAGATTTACAAGAATACATGGGTCGACTTCCGGTTCTGGTTATGTGGAATGCGTGACACGAAAATTAAGTAGAGATTGATCACAAAGGTAACATGATTCAAACAATAGACGAAAGAATGGAGGATGAACCCCCATCATGGCTCAATTCTTGGGTTAAATTGCATGTGCCTGGGCTGACACATGCTGCCTATGAATCTGCATGCACTCCATCAAGTATGCGTTCCCTTTTCCACACATTGGATCTTTATCCGTTGCCTCTCCCAGGACTTAGGATAAAAACATACCTTTCACACCACTTTGGAATAATAATAAATTATTATTCCCAAGGAATTAATCCCTCAAGCTTAGCCCCTCTTCCAACCTTTCATCCCCCTTTCCCTTACCCATTCTGTGGAAGCTTAGTCCCCCATCACTCTTTCTTCGTGGTTGGTCGACACGCAACAATGTTTATATATTATATTAATGATCTGCATAATTACATATACAAAATCATGCTCCTAGCCTTAATACTTAGGCTCTTCAGCCTAATAAACACATAAGCCCACCAAGTTATCAATGCTCAGCTCACCAACCTACAAAACATGATTACAATTTATAAATATGATTACAATTCATAATATAACTGGGGCACTATCGAGGGATATTAAAAGATTTATCAAGCAAGAGAGAGAGAGAG
>ML785965.1:107466-120092 GCA_009831015.1 Picea engelmannii
CTACAATTATTCAATTCTTGGAGTAATCTAATCCTATAGATAACATTACTTAATGTATTCTCTGAAACTCCTCCAAGTTCCACTCCTTGAATCCTCCTCAAAAAGAAGTTATATAAAGAATGGTAGACTTTATTCAATTCTGGTCTATTCAGGAGAGTGAACTTGCATAGAATGCCCCGCGCTCAATATTTAACATCCGATTCTGAAACTTGCACACAAGAAACTAAACTCCATACGATTTCCAATAAAATTTGTCCCACATTATTTGTATTCTATATGAATAATTTATGACTATTTTACCCGGAACACCTGTTTATTGACTAGCTTCAAGACTGGTCACAAACCCTATCTTCCACATAGTGTATCTCCATAATTATAGTGAATCGAGAGCTGAAAATTTTACCACAGGTACCTTGATATGTCTTCTCAATACCATAGCAATTTCACCATCTGAATCGTTCTATAAAAATGTTATAGAAAAAATGGTAAGGTGACCTGAAACTAACATACCTTAGAACACATCACCAAAAGACTTCATCCTCCCTTGAAATCTAGCCTTCTTTACTTATGATTTCCTCTGAAATTCAACTTATATCAAAATGAATGTATAATGATGTATTTATACCATTTATGTCACTTCCTTTTAAAATTAGGGCCGACCTGACACTTTCTTATTTTGTAATTCTTTTCTTTAATTATCTTCAGGGCCTACATGTACTTCCTTCTTCAATTCACTTTGTCATCTTCAAAAATTCATTTCTCTTCAACCATGAGGATCCATGTGGCATGCCACATACCATCGGAAACAACATGATGTGTACTATCCATCCATGGGTGTTGTATATGCATGTGCAATTTCCTTCATGTCCAAATATCTTCATCAATTTTGTGGCCCAAAACCCATGACTAGGGTTGACATCAATGACAACAACCAATCTTCCAACAATCTCCCCCTTTGTCATTGATGGAAACACTCATGCTCCCCCTATCATCATGATCCCAATTTCTCTCCCCTTTTGACATCAATGGCAAAGGTTAGGGATGCTCCCCCTAAGTTTAATGGAAAGATGTAACTCTTTTCTTTAGGGCTGCCCCCCCTGAACATGTGGCACTCAATAATACTTCATCCTTATTTTTGGTCTTTGGGACTTTTTCTTCCTTAGAATCATTTTGTGTGGTTTTTGTCTTCTCTCTCTTCTTCATGTCTAGGATGTATATGTTGTTCGGTCTTCTTGTTACAGTTGCAACCAATCTTCCTGAGTTATTTTCTCTGATTTTACATTTTCGGGAGTCAAATGTAAGAGTGTATACTTGATCACACATTTTACTAACACTGAGTAGATGATGATTCAAGTCTTCAACCAATAGAACATTATTTTTTTTTACATTTTTTCTTCCAATCTCTACTACATCTTCTCCAAGTATTTTGGTAGATGATTCATCTCCAAATGCAACATTGCCACCCTTTCTCTTCAAGCTGATGAATTTGTCTTGATCCCTGATCATGTGTTAAGAAAACCACTGTCTATGTACCATTCATATTCTTCTTTATATTCTTCAGTGGTTAATGCTATTCGACAATTTTCATTGTGTGGAATTTCTTTCCTTTTCCATGTTGTAGTTGGTATGCAAACTTTTGGCATATGATTATCTTCCTTCATCTCTCTACAATCTCATGCTTTGTGACCAAGATTATTGCACTTGTAACATGCAATATTTTGATCCATTAATGGGTCAAATGGATTATAATTTATGTTGATAGGTCTACGAACATTTCCATATCTACTATTTTCACCATTCATGTAGCTTGCATAGTTATTCCTTTCATTGATTCTACAATTGATTTCCTTGTGTCCAAAATTTCCACAAGTATAACAATGTCCAAGAAAGAAATTTTGATACCTGGGCGTAAGTGATCTTCTTTGTGGTGTGGTCCATCTGGTTTCACGATCTATTCTTCTGTAGTTTCCTTCATAATGATTTCTTTCATACCTGATGGGAGAGGATCTTCTTGATGTCTCATTCCTTCTGAATTCTAGTCTTCTATCTTGTTGTTCAACTTGTTATGGAATGTTGGTTTCATCATTTTCAACTTCCTTTTCTTGTTTTGTTGTCTTCAATCTGTCATTGTATCCTAGTTTTGTCTTATCGTTTGGAGATCTTTGACTGCTAAGGATCTCATCTAATTTTTCAGTGTTTTTCTTCAAACTTCTTCAACTTTTCTCTTGTCAATAGGAGCTCCTCTTTTTGTGTGATCCAATTCTTCTTTCAGTTTCTCATAATCTTCTAATTGTTTCTTCAATCTATTAATGGTCTTTTCAAGCTTGTAATTATCTTCTTCACAACTACTCAATTCACCTTTTAGTACTATCTTTGTGTTTCTAAGGTTTCTATTTTCAGTTTCAACATACTTCAACTTTTCAAGATTCTCATCTTCTTGTTCACTCTCTGCATTGTCTTTGTATCCCCAAAATGAATCAATGTTAGTTTCTTCATCTGAATCTTCTTCACAAATGATTTCTTCTTCTTTAGAATTCTTGCGATCATCATCCTGGGTTTCTTGGGTTGTGAAGAGGACTGCTCCTCCATCATTATCTTCTTCATGACTCTCATCTGAGGAGATGCCATCATCCTTGGAGTAGAATCTCTTTTTATTGTTGAGACTTCTCTTTTTATAGTAGCAATTTTCAACAATATGTTCTATTCTACCACAGTTAAAGCATTTCAAAGGAGACTTACCTTTGTATCTTCCACTTCCCTTCTGGAACCTTCTTACAAAATTTTCTATTTCTTCATCGAGGTTGTTGTCCTTGTATTTTATCTTCTTTATGGCTTTAAAGGCTGTTTCATTGTTTGGATGGTCACTTTCTGTACATGTTCTCATTTCATATGCTATAAGAGACCCATGTAATTCATCCATTGTCATTTTGGTCAAGTCCCTAGTTTCTTCAATGGTGGAGACCTTAGCATCATACTTCAAGAGAAGTGATCTCAACACTTTTTGTACAACCAAGGATTCATCTATATCTTCACCTAATCCTCTGATAGCATTAACAACTTCATCAACTCTAAAAAAATAGGTTGCAATATCTTCCTTTACACTCATCTTCAAATTTTCAATTTTTTCTCTATGTCATTGAAGCTTGACCTGCTTAACTTTTCTATCACCTTCGTAGATGCTCTTGAGTTTTTCCCATACATCCTTATCATTTCTACAACCCATCACTTTGCTAGCAATGGTTGGTGCCAATGTTTCTAGAATAACATGTATGTCTTTTGAATTAAAACTCATAAGCTTCTTCTCATTTGGATCAGTTGGAGCATTATTTGGGATTACATAGCCATTTACAACTGAGTACCAAATGTCTACTCCCAAAGCCGTTAGGTAATTTTTCACTCTATCACTCCAATATTCATAATTTCTTCCATCAAATTTTTGAATCCCATTTGAAATGTTCTCATGGTCATCCATCTTTGCTCAGGATTTTCCTTCCAATGGTTAAATTGTTCTGAAGGCAACCTTCTCTGATATCAATTGTTGATACTGAGAAGGGGGTGATTCAGTATCAAGTGAAATTTAAAACCTTTTTCAACTTATACTTAAACCAATACACCACAATACACCATGCACAATATATGAGAAATAATCAATAGTTATTGTTCAAGGGAAGTAATGACTTCCATAGGTAGCTACAGCTTCCAAATGTAAAGGGAGGGATAAAAATACAAGAGGAATATAAAATCCTCCAATATCAAGAGAGAGTTGAACTCTCCATCTTTTCCTTTTCCTTCCACCCAAAAATATATGAGAGATAATAAAACTTTACATTAAATCATCACCATCAACCAATCATCACATAGAACCTGATAATGCTTCCTAAGACTTCTTCAATTTCTACAATTCTTCAATTATTGGAGTACTTTGATCCTGTAGATAACATTAATCAATGTATTCTTTGAAACTCCTCCAAGTTTCACTCCTTGAATCCTCCTCAAAAAGAAGTTATAGAAAGAATGGTAGACTTTATTCAATTCTGGTCTATTCAGGAGAGTGAACTTGCACATAATGCCCCACGCTCAATATTTAACATCCGATTCCGAAACTTTCACACCCGAAAGTACAGTCCATACTATTTCCAATGAAATTTGGCCCATGTAATTTTGATTCTCGATGAAGAAGTTATGACTGTTTTACCAGGAACACCTATTTATTGACTAGCTTCAGGACTGGTCATAAACCCTATCTTCCACATAGTGTATCTCCATAATTATAGTGAATCAAGAGCTTAAATTTTTACCATAGGTACCTTGATATGTCTTCTCAATACCATAGCAATTTCACCATCTGAATTGTTCTAGAAAAAAACGTTATAGAAAAAATGGTAAGATGACCTAAAAATAACATACCTTAGAACACATCACCCAAAGACTTCATCCTCCCTTGATATCCGGCCTTCTTTACTTCTGATTTCCTATGAAATTCAACTTATATAAAAATGAATGTATAATCATGTGTATTTATACCATTTATGTCACTTCCTTTTAAAATTAGGGCCCACCTGACACTTTCTTATTTTGTAATTCTTTTCTTTAATTATCTTCAGGGCCTACATGTACTTCCTTCTTCAATTCACTTTTTCATCTTCAAAAATTCATTTCTCCTCAGCCATGAGGATCCACGTGAGGTGCCACATACCACCGGAAACAACATGATAGATACTATCCATCCATGGGTGTTGTATATGCATGTGCATTATCCTTCATGTCCAAATACCTTCATCAATCTTGTGGTCCAAAACCCATGACTAGGGTTGACATCAATGAAAACAACCAATCTTCCAACACCTCAGACTTTTGCAAATTCAGATGTATCAATGAGTACTTGCAATAAGCCTCACACAACAAAAGATATTCAATATGTTCAAGTGTAATTAAATGAGAGATATTTGCCTCTTATTTATACTTTCATGTAGCATTACATTTTCCTTATTTTAGGGAGTTCTCCATTTACTTTATTATTTAAATAATTTCTTTTGCAAACACTTTGACTTTTAGGGGCTTCTATATGACTCATGGGGGTCCTCCAACTTCACATGGCCATAAATATCTAACCGTGAGGAGTTATGTGGCGTTCCACATACTATCAGAAATGGCATGACAATCACTATCCATCTAGGATAGTTTCAATGACAAATTAACTGACCTTCATCTCATATTCCATAATTAAGTATGGGTTCTCTAACCATACTTCTAGGATAACTCAATCCACAAAGCGTCTTCCTGTGAGGAATTTCACCATAAGGGGACCACTTTGGAGTTCATCCATTTGTAATTCTTATCAACCATGACAAGAAAATAATGAGTCATATTTACATCAAACAAACTTGGGTCCATTAACCAAACCTTTTTGCTACCAAAATTTGCTACCAGACTTTCTTCAAGGGTTGACATCGATGACAACCAAACTTAACCAACAATATCCCCCTTTGGCATTGATGGCAACACCCTGATGCAATACTGAAATCATGTCATGAAATACTGAAGTCATATCACTCATTCTCCCCCTCGAACCATGCCTATGTCCTCTACATATCGGTGACCAATGCTCCCCATGGAATCATGCCTCTGTCCTTTGCATCTGATAAATGTCTCCCCCTTTTTCATCAATGGGAAAGGTATCTTTCCATCCGGGGATTCTCCCCCTAACTGAAGTTTCCTCTTTATGGTGTTTCCTCATGTACATCTAAGACATATAAGATAACCATTCAAAGGCATTCATTTTGGAGTAGAAATAACTATGAGTCTCTAGCGAACATACTCAAAGGCTTCCCGTGGAAGAGGTTTTGTAAATATTTCTGGCACTTGTTCTTTGTGCTCACATACTCACCTCTGATGTTATTTTATGCAACATGTTCCCGTAGAAAGTGATACTTGATTGGAATGTGCTTCATCTTGGAGTACATCACCGGGTTCTTTGAGATATTGATGGTGCTTGTATGATCACAATAGATTGGAATAGGCTCATCGTACTCAACTTGTATATCTGTCAGAGTTTGTTTCATCCAAAGAACCTATGTACAACATGTTGTTGCTACAATATACTCTGCCTCGACTATAGATAAATATACTAATGATTGCTTGTTGCTTAGCCATGATACTAAACACTCACCCAAGTAGAACACTTCTCCACTGGGGCTTCGTCGGTCATCAATACAACCTGCCCAATCTACATATATGTAGGCAATAAGTGATATATCCCTTCCTTTTGGATACCATAATCCAAACTCTTTTGTTCATTTGAGATATCTGAAAATCCACTTCACTACCAATACATGTGATTCCTTTGGTGTTTCTTGAAATCGTGCCACCTATCCAACTACCTACATTACATCTGGTCTGGATGTTGTCACATATAGTAGGCTACCAAACATTGACCTGTATTATCTCTAATCTGTAGACTTTTAATCATCATCTTTTCTCAACTTGCAACTGGTTTGCATGGGAGTGATAATTGGTTTGCAATCTTCCATTCCAAACCTCTTTAGCATTTCTTTGATATAGTTGGTTTGAGAAAAAAAAATCCTTGGTTTCTTTTATGTATCTAAAGTCCCAGAAAGAAGGATAGTTCTCCAAGTAATGACATTTCAAATTCATTCTACATATCCTTTGCAAATTTCTGGCTTCACTTGTCATCATCACTACCAAAAATAATATCATCAACATAAAATTCAATCAATAAAATACTATCTTGACTTACCTTGATGTAGAGGTTGTTGTCTTCACTTCCTTTTCTGAACCCCATCTATTGTAGATATTTATCCAGTCTAGAGTACCATGCTCTAGGAGCCTGTTTTAGACCATACAAGGCCTTCTTTAATTTACACACATAATCTGCGTTCTTTGACAACTAAAATTCTTCTGGTTGTTCAATGTAGACTTCTTCTTCAAGTTCCCCATTCGGAAAAGATGATTTTACATCCATCTCATACATTTTAATATTTTTGGAGCATGCATAAGCTAAAATCAATCAGATTGCTTCCATTCTGGCAACTGGGGAAAATGTCTCTAGCTTGTCCATCTTCATTCAATTTATTCTTGTATACCCACTTTGTTCCTAACACATTCTTATCCTTTGGTCTTGGAACCAATTCCCAAGTGTCATTTTTCTCTATTTGATTCAATTCTTCATCCATGGCCTTATTCCAAAATTCATCTTTGTTGACTTCTTCAAAACAGGTTGCTTCAATCGTATATGAGAGTGCTAGGTGTGTTTGTTCTAGTGAACAGATTCTTCTTCTAGTCTCAAGTCCCGCATCTTTGTTTTCAGTAATATGATCCGAAGGATGATTATTCTTTACTCATCTGCTAGGTGTCTTTGGAGGCACTTGATGAACTTGCTCTTCTGCTTCTTTTGGATCTGTTGGATCATGTTTTCATTGATGCCAAAGGTTTAATTAATTGACGTCAAAGTATTGATGTCAAGTGATTGAACGATGCCAAAGGATGATTGATTGATTGATGTTAAATGATTGATGTCAAGGAATTAATTGATGCCAAAAGATGATTGAATGATGTCAAAGGTCAAAGTTTTGATGTCAAATGAATAATGTCTTGTCCTAGCATACTAATGTAACATGTATTGTCATTGATGAGAATGGATAGATGAAGATGGATCAATGAGTTGTCATTGATAGATGAAGATGGATCAATGAGTTGTCATTGATATGATGCATAGATGAAGATGGATCGATGTCGTTTCATTGATATATGATGCATTGTTGGATTGATGTAAAGATGAATCATTATTTTATTATCATGGTTGATAAGGTGTACAAATGGATGAACTCCAAAGTGGTCCCCTTATGGTGAAAACCCTCACGGGAAGACGCTTTACGGTTGAGTTATCCTAGAAGTATGGTTGGAGAACCCATGCTAAAATGTGGAACAATGAGATGAATATGAATGAATTTGTCAGTGGAACTATCCTAGATAGATAGTGTTTCTCATACCATCTCCGGTGGTATGTGCAATGTCACATAACTCCTCATGGTTTGAGATTTATGGCCTTACGAAGTTGGAGGACCCTCATATGTAGGCTTGAAGCCCCAAAAGGTCAAAGAAGTCAAAGAACTTGCAAATAAAAAATTATTATTTAAATGATAAAGTAAAGTGACAAAGTCAAGAAAGATTATTTAAATAATAAATTGAAGTGACAAAATCAAAGAAGATGATTTAAATGATAAAGTGAGGTGACAAATTCAAGGAGGAATAAATGATAAAGTAATGGAAAACTTTCTAATTATGGAAAGTGGTTAACCCTAAAATGAGGAAAATGAGTTAAGTAACCTAGAAATGGGTTAAGTGACCTAGAAGATGCTTCTAAGGAAGCTACTTGAAAAGTATAAATAAGAGGCAAGGGTCTCTTGTGAAAGGTGTATTGTATGTATCTCTTGAGCATGTATTGAGGATCTATTTTGAGAGAGAGATGATCTAGAGGATCTCATGGACACATCAAAGTTTCGACAAGTCGGATATCATGACGACAAAAGTCTCGGAAGTTCATAAACCCTAGTTTCTGAGCTATATGCAGGATGTAGTGAGCCAGGGGGTGTACATACATAGGATGAACGAGGACATGGTGCATATAGTGGATGAATTGATGAAGACTTGTGTCTGAGTTGGTGCCAGACTCTTAAAGATTGAAGCATGTTCCAGATATACATTCTATGGGATCATAGAAACTATGGTATGTTTACAATGTTTCCTTGATGGATGCTCTTTCTTGTTGTGTGGTGAATTCTTAAGGAATTCTTGGTATGGTTGTTGTGATGTGGTTTTTGTTGGTTGATAGAGTGAGAAACACTCTTATTATTCAGTACTGATATTATTAGTATTGTATGTTGTTTGCTTATATATGATTGAGTAGCATTCATATTGTATGGTGGAGGAGAATAAGCAAGTTGTTGGAGAACTTGAATGTGTTGTGATTGGTTATGGGTCAGACTGGACAATGAGAAACATAAGAGAATGTGATTGAAGGCTACAGAAAATCTGAGTGTGTGTTGAAAAGAAAACCCTAGTTTCTCAGATGTGATACGCAGGCTGTAGTACAGACTGGATGCGAACATACACGAGTTGTACTATTGGTAGGGCACGTACATACACCTGCTGCACTACCGAAAGGTCACGTACCCATTGAAAAATTGATATCTCTTGAGTATTGTTTCCTCATTTGAGTTGGTGTTGAGGGTGTAATCCGAGTCTTTCATTATAGAGCTCATTCTCTTGTAGAGTTGTACTCTATTCACTTGTTGCTGATAACCCAAGGGTTGTAGTCCGTAATAAAAAGAAAATTGTACATACATCTTGTGTTCATTATGTTCCTTGTGATGGTGATTTATTGATGATATATGTAGTTGATATATGTTGTTGATCCATGTTCACATATAACTGATTATGAATGACAACAATAATTGATGAATAAAATGATGATTTCTAACTAAGGAGTTTTGCGAAGGGGAAGTTTTGGGAAAAAGATCCCTACACTGTTCATGCCCCCCCGCCCTCTCTCAGTGTAGTTGGTGTGTCCAATGGGATCCTATTCATCTTCTGTTTCTTCTTCATAAATTTGTTCCATTTATTCATTTTATTCTTCCTTTACTTCTTGTCTACCTATTTCATCAATTGTTACATTGATGTTTTCCACAACTTTGTTCAATCTCAGGTTGTAAAAATTGTATGATTTCCTTGTACTTGAGTAAACAACAAGTACTCCTTTGTCCACACGAGAGTCAAACTTTCCCATTCTGCCATATTCTCTTTTGATGTAGCATTTTCTTCCAAAAACTCTGAAGTGATTCACTTTTGCTAGTCTTCCTTTCCATAGCTTGTAGGGAGTTTTGTCAATGTTGTTTCTGAGCATTACTCTGTTTTGAATGTGAACTATTGTATGCACTGTCTGTGTCCAAAATATATCTTTCAATTTGGAATCCATTAGCATTGTTTGATCCATTTCCTTTACTGTCCTATTATTTCTTTCAACAACTCTATTTTGTTGAGTTGTCCTAGCAATGAAGAATTGCCTTTTTATTTCATGACTGCTATAGTAGTCCATAAATTCCTTTGAAGTGAACTCTCCTCCATTATTGAATCTCAAGCATTTGATTTTTTAATCCATTTCATTTTCAACCATTTCCGTGTAGATCTTGAAGTTTTCAAAAGCTTCTGACTTATTCTTGAGAAAGAAAACTGCAGTCATTCTTGTATAATCATCAACTAATAACATAAAGTATTTCTCACCTTTTAAACCCTTTGTTGTAGTTGGTCCAACTAGATCAGTATGCACAATTTCCAGTGGTTTTGTCATTGAATATTCATTTGATTTGAACCTCCTCTTTGTTTTCTTTCCTTGTTGACAATGCTTGCATAAAGTGTTGGTTGGTTTCGTGATCTGGGGAATTTCTCTAACTGCTTCATTTTTGTTGAATTTGACAAAGTTATCAAAATGTATGTGATCCATTCTTCTATGCAATAGATAACTTTCATCTTCCTTTCCTACGAAAAAATTTTCATTTCCAATTTCACTTAATACATATATGTTGCTTGAAGTTCTCGCAGCTGTTGCAATAAATTTTCCTGAACCTTCTTTTCTTATCTCGCACTTTTGTGAATCGAAAGTAGCTTTATGAACTTTGTCACACATTTGACTCACACTTAGAAGATTATGTTTCATATCTTCTACTAGTAGAACATTTTTTTCCTCTATATTCTTGTTCCTAATTCTCACTGTGCCTTTTCCAATGATTTTAGCTGAATCATCATTTCCGAAGGAGACTGATCCATCTCTTTCCTTTCTTAATCTAATAAACTTGTCTCTATCACCTATCATGTGTTTTGAAAAACCACTGTCAACATATCAACCACGTTTCTTCTGCTTAGCTTTTAGAACGAGTGCACATTCTTCATTATTGTAATGATTTTGATTTCTTATCCATGTCCTTTTCTAAGGTTCCTGTCTGTGATTATTGTTGTTCTGTTGTGGTTCTCTAGGAGGAATTTTCATTCTGCAATATTTTTCCATGTGTCCAAAGTTGTTACACTTGTAGAATTCCACTTTAGTGCTCAATGATTCAAACCTCTTGTAACTTCTTCTCCGTGTTTCACTAGGCCTTCTTGGATAACCCTTTTGTGTATGACTTTCAAAGTTGTTTATGTTCATGTTGTTAGCTCTGCAATTCACATCTTTATGTCCAAAATTATTACATGCATAACATAAACAAAAAAATATAGTTTGATACCTGCGATTTGAAGATGTTTTGAAAGGAGGTTCTCTTATGAATGGTTCTTCTTCTTGAGATGTATCTGTTTCTATTAGTCGTTGATTCTGAAATCTGAATGTTCTCGGTGGAGGAGTGTCCCTGTAATTTTATCTGTAGACCTTCCTATCCCCTTTGATTGTTTCTTCATATATTTTTGGACATGTTTCTTGTTCTTTTGTTTTGGAGCTTGATCCATTTTCTGTCTGATTGTATCCAAGTCCGTACTTGTCATGATTAGGATTTTGACTGCTAATAATGTCATTCAAAACTTTTGAGTTGTTCTGCATATTTTTCTTTTGAATATCCTTTATTAATGTGACAGTATCTGCTTCCAAATTTTCAATGGTCTTGTCTCTTCCTTCTAGTTGTTCTTTGAGTGATTCTTCAATTCTTTTATCTTCTTCAATTTGAAACTTCAAATTTGTAATCATTTGTTCTAATTCCCAAGTGTCTTTTTTCTTGTCTAGTTCCGCTTGTAGCTTCTTGTTTTTCCTCTTTTCTCTTCTGATAACTTCTATGGAACTCAACAATTCCTCTCGGTAGTCAACTTCTGCCTCTTCAATTTCTTCTTTGACTTCTTCATATTGTTCTTTGGCTTCTTCATACTCTTCTTCAAAGTATTCTTTATTAGAGTCTTCTACTGCCATGAATACAACTCTTTCTGTCTCACTTTCACTGACTTCATCTTCATCTGATAACGAGATGTCTTCTTTGGTGCATAAGTTTTTTCTTAAAAACTTTCTTTGTGGTTCTTTTTCCTTTATATGCTTGTTTTCCTTTTGAGTAACCTGCATCATTTCTATTTTTATTATGAGGACATTTGTTAGCAAAATGACCAATACTGTTGAAAAGTCAACAAGAAACATGTGTCTAATTTAGTTTTCCCTTAATTAAATTAGACAATAAATATTAATCTATTATCTCATTCATAACTGAGTGATTTGGAATTGTAACAGAATTGTAAGTGTAGTTAAGTGAGTTAAGCTTAGTTGTATTAGTGCGAGTTCAGTGAATTAATTATTCATTAATTCACAATCAGTTAAACTCGCATGCAACTAGAGACTTGCCACGATTAACTACATGCATGTCATTCCAATGGACACCAGTTGAGATAACAGGTGAAAGGGACAGTTGGCTATCAGTTGTGAGTTGTTCACACATGCAATGGATATGCTTATGAGCATGTGCAAACGATTCATTCGATACATTGTGAGAATTCGGATTGCAGAGTTTGTGCAGAGGAGGCAGGCTGTCTGGTCACGGAAATTGGCGCATGCATTTGCTAATTTGTGTATGACAGTGTGAGAC